>JAJTUV010002248.1:0-351957 GCA_021653895.1 Mastomys natalensis | reverse complement strand
ATCATATTAGACAAACGAAGGTACCCTTCAAAAACGAATCACAAGTCCTCACCAGATACTTCTTAGCTTCTATAATTTAAAAATAAATATCTTTTTTAAAGATACCCACTTAGAGGCATTTTGCTGCATCAGCCTGATTCACTTAAGAAAACACAGAAGTATAAGAGACCATGAACCATCACCTTAATCTTGAGAACATCAGCAACAAATGCTGGAAGGATCAGACTGGATAGAAAAGTGCTTCTGAGTAATGGGTCAGGCCTGCACTCTTAGGGCTCACCAGCTGTCTCAGCATCCACAAATACAAGGCCAGCCAGTCCATACACTCAGAGACGAAGGGAACAAAACAGCACCAAAATAAACTACATGTATATAGTCAATTGATCTTTGAAAAGCCTGTCAATAGCAAATAGTAGATGTATAATAATCTCTAACAAAAGGGCCATCCACCAGCAGAACAAAGCCAATTCAAATGGATCAAAGTCTTTAATGTAAGATCTAAAACTATAAACTTTCAAGAAGAAAATAAAGAAGAAAAGTCCTCCAGGCATTGTCTTTGATAACTGTTTGACAGATATAATTCCAAAACCATTGGAAATGAAGAGAATAAACTTTTTTTGAGATCCCCTAGCATGTAGAGGCTGAAGCCAGGTCATCTGCATTCCTAGAACTCCTAGAATGCAGATAATCTGTTCTTAGACTCTGGGTTCCAAGGACAGGCTAGCCACATGATTATTAGATTATTAGATGATTTGATAAGATTAAATTCTTGAAAAATAAGTACACAGGATGTTTCCCACATGATCCTTCCACTGATTTTTATGATAATGTCCACTGCTGTTTTATAGTCTGTTTTATGATTCCCCCTCACCACCATCATCACCACCACCACCACCCCCCTCGGTTTTGTGGTTTTTCCCTTTATAATCCCTTCTCAACCAGGCCTTGAGGTCAACACTCCTCTTGTGAGTCTCGGCCTCAGCCAGCTGATATTCTGAAATAAAGCCTTATGCGGTTTGCAGCAAGTTCAGTCTCTCGAGTTTCTTGGTGGCCGTGAATTCCCATGACTTGAGTGAGGGTCTCCCCTCAAGGGGGTCTTTCAGAAACAATACCAAAAACAGAAAAATGACCTCCTATCAAGCCTTAAGCCCTGTGCATATGAAAGAAACAGTCTATGGATTATGAGAGGAAATGACAATGAGAGAAAATATTTTCACACCATATATATATAATAGGCGAATTTCAAAATATATGAGGAAAGGACTTGCACCATAAAAATGAATGAGTTGTTGGTAAAGTAGTACTTGGTCAAACATGAAGATCTGAGTTTGAATGCCCAGCACCCATGTGCACCCAGAACCTGGCACAGATTATGGCACATATTTGTAAATCCAGCATGGAGATGAGGTAGTGTGGAAGCTGACAGATGAGCCCCTGGAACTCACTTGTCAGATTCCCCAACAAATCAGTGAGCTCCAAGTTCATTCCCAATGGTTTTGGAGTTATATCTGTGAATGTTACCAGGACAGTGCCTGGAAGAATTTTGTCTTACATTTTCTTCTGAACTTAGTTAGAGACTTAATTATATTTCATTGGATTTTTTAGATCCCCATTTACAGATATTATCTATGTTGCATGTTCTCAAATTATGATGCATTGAGTGAATTTGGCCTCTGATGCGGTGACATCTGTTACAGAGGCAAACAGCAGCCACTGACATTCTATGTCTCAAAAAATCCAAGTGACATATCAACATGAAAGACAGCTCCATGGCTCAACCAGAGAAGAAATGCTAACTATATGCACTATGGAGATAGTATAAAGAATCGTGACTGCTATTGTCCTATAAGTCAATACCATACTTCTAGAAAGTAAAGATAAAAGACCTGAATAAGAAATATATAAGAATATAAAGACAAAAATTGAGTTATTCATATATTGTTAAGTACAATGCTAGAAATTTAAAGAAAAGAGAATAGAATATATGAAAAAGTTGATTCAACTAGAATTTGCTTTTAAAGTCATCAAAATGTTCTATTGTAAACTTTCAGACCACCAAGATTAACTAGACATTTTCAGAAGCCAAAAACATCCATAAAAATTAATAGGTCACTTTCAAAGAATTAGTCTCTCATATGAATTTTAACCAGCAATATTAAAGATTAGACAACAGAAAGAATAATCCCTTCAAAGGTAAGACAATGATTAGCTTGGATTTCATCCAAATACATTAACTATTATACACTTACAATAGAAACACTTCTATGTGAAGAATATTCAGATACATATCTCTTGTACAGTCCAAATTTGGAAAGTTACATAAGAGTGTACAATGGTAATATTAGGGTGTACATCAGAAAACAGCAAATCAGTTACTATAAATCCATAGTAGAATAAAATGCACAGTGCAGCAAAGATGAAGTATTGACTCCAAAAATGTAAATGAGAAAGGGATAACCTTTTAGGATAAATTTGAAAATTGAGAAACTGAATGAAAGGTGACAATAATACAGGATAAACTAAATGGAAGCAATTAGAAGCTGTGAGCACTAGATGCTGTACTGAAGTCCGGGCTCAAATGGGCAGCAATTACTTCAAAATTGGGTACAGTTTTCACTAGCTTTCAAAATATAGAATGTACTCCAAGCCATGGGGAAAAAAATCAGAGCATGGTTATGCTTCTAAGGATACAGGTTTGTTCTCCCTCAAAGTAAAAAGGGGCATCAAGAGCTCCAGAAAATAAAACTGTATGAGAAACTGCCTTGGGAACATGATGCAAACTACAATGTGGCCGGCAGCTGTCAGAAGCCACAACGGAACTTATTAAAACTTGATGTTAACTGTGAGCATTCATTCTGGAACTGGAGAGTACAAATATGTTACTGAATTCATTTGCTCTCAGGAGCAAATGTTCTATTGGTTTCATCTTTTAGAGTTAACCCATAGAAAACACCTTGCTTTAAAAATATACAGAATCTGAATGATAGCAGCTTTTGACAATGCAAAAATAAGATGAGGAATAGGCATAGAGAAAGAAATGGTCCAAAAAGTCTTAGCAGTCTTATTGCAAAAAGTATAGATTCAAAAGATATTGATTGCAGTACAAAAGAAATTCCATATTAAGAGGTTGTATATTTGGTTTTGAAGATTCCATGGATAGGACTCATGGCTTTGTGCCTGATAGGCAAAACCTCTACCAGTATGTTACATGCATAGCCCTGGGATGTTTTTTATATTCTATACTTAGAAATGTTGCTATTTAGGGACCTGCAAACGGATTATATATATATATATAATATATTATTTGGTTGCAAAGTATCCATACAGAATAGCATAAGTATGTTAAATCCTCTCCTATCACAACAAAATGGAACCAAACCCATCTCAACACTTTGAAAAATCAAGAAGCAGCAGTAAAAACTTCTAAGACATCAAAGTCTTCACAATAAACAATTTTAAAACTACAGCTGGTCACAATGATCAGGGGATTGTAGGGAACTAGCCCCAACAGATACATCTACAACACAATTCCTGCACCTAAGGCCCAGGGAATGATGGAAGGAGAGGCCGAAAAGTGTAAGAGCCAGAGGACCATGAAGTCTGCCATGAGACTGTGTCTCTGAGAAAGCTGCCTACATGGGACATGAACAAAGACAACAGACATGTAAACAAAGAAGAAGAAAATCTCATCGGGTTCTTCCACCTTTAGACAAAGGAACTTGAGGCAACTGTTCACTGCTGAGAGGAAGGACATCGCCTCTCACAGGGATGACTCCCCCTTTGACTATCCAATACAAAGTGGTCAGTCTTGAAATCAAATACACATAAGCGAAAACAAAGTCAGCAGACTGCGTGTGTGTGTGTGTTGTGTGTGTGTTGTGGTGTGTGGTGTGAGAGAGAGAGAGAAGAAGATTGAGAGAGAGAAGAGAGGGGAAGAGAGAGAGAGAGAGAGAGGAGGAATAATAGTCAAAGAAAAAGAAGCCATCAACTTGAGAAAGACTGGGGAGGTATGGAGAGGCGGGAAGAAAGAAGGGAAAGAAATAAGTAATGTAATTTTAGTTTAAAAATATTTTTAAATATTAAGGACCTTTGCTCTAGAAAAAGATCTATTAAAAGAAGGAGCAAGAGCAACAAAAGGGTCTCGTTCTGTGCACATCAGTGTGAGGCAGGGACATGGCCAGGCTTCAACACAGGTGTTTGCTCCCTGCTTAGTTTCTAAAACTAGTTTATAAAATATTTTTATTGTTTTCAAATATTTCTCATGATAAGATTTAAGTACATCATCTATGCTTTAAATCACTTATTGAAACCATAAGTGAAACAGGCTTGCTAGCTGTTCTGAGCAGAAATTCCAGAAAGTCAAGGCCCATAGAAACAAAGAGCCGGGAAGCAGATGGTTTAAAGTCCATAACCTGTTCCCTGTGAAACAGAATCAGAGCATCTGGTCCCAGTGATGAGAAGAGCACCTTTTAGAAAGCGCTAGTGTACCAATTATGGGAAAGACACTGCACCACACTTCAAAGCCACAAGCTGTTAATCGCTTAAGAACATCCTCCCTTCGCCTCTGAAAATGCATTCTCTCCGTAACGTTTTTCTCCCCAGGGATGATCTGAGAATTTCAGTGGGCACAATCATTTTTAAAATCACTCTTCAGAGATGAAAATTAGTGTGCATTGCCTAGTTTTCTGCCTTTGGATTAAAATATCATTTAAAATTATTAGAAGAAAAGAATAAAAAATATCAGGATGTGAAATTTCGCATATCTTTGGATGATAACACACCTGTTATTTTTTTAAGGCAAAGAGCACAGTTCTCGTTAGGATTTCTATTGTTGCCATGAAACACTTGGCCAAAAGCAACTTGGGGAGAAAAGAGTTCATTTTACTTGTACCTCCGTGTCACAGTTTATCACTGAAGGAAGTCAGGCCGTGAACAGGGCAGAAGCCAGTGCAAAAGCTAGGAGGAGTGCTGCCCAAGGAGTTGCCCAACCTGCTTTCTTATGGAACCCAGGGCCACCAGCCAAGAGGTGGCAGCACTCACAATAAGCTGGACTTATATCGGTCACTAATTGGGAAAATGCCTTACAGGTTTGCCTACAACCCTATCTTAAAGAGGTAGTTTTGTAACTACCTGAGGTTCTATCATCTCAGATGACTCTAATTTGTGTCAAGTTGACATTAAAATCTAATGGAAGCTGGAGAAATGACTCAGCAGTTAAGAGCACTGTCTTCTCTTCCAGAGGTTCTGAGTTCAATTCCCAGCAACCACATAGTGGCTCATAACAATGTATACTGAGATCAGATGCCCTCTTCTGGCATGCAAGTGCACATGCAGGTGGAGCACTTGCATACATTAAAATAAATAAATAAAAGTAAATTTAAAATGAATGAATAAATAAATAAATAAATAAATAGGACCGAAAAAACTATCCAAGATAATTACATTAAAGCTAAAATCGTTTGCATGCTTGTATACTCTGTGTGTGTGTGTGTGTGTGTGTGTGTGTGTGTGTGTCTGTAAATCATATTAAAGCAGAAAAATAAAGTGTAGTTTTCCTTATTTGCACATTAGGACTATATTGTTATTTTCAACCCTCGTATTGAAGGAAAAGATGTGAGTTACAAGAAAAACAGAATAATCTAAAAGATCAACCCCACGGATAGTGTCCGTAGGGAAAATTCAAGATAATGGAATATTAATACCTTAGTTTATCTTCATAATTATTTATTGAAAAGGAACTACAATGGCATATAATATCATTGAATACACAATTTGTTTTAATCTTAGCTAAACAGTCTAAAAAATTAATCCAGAGTAATTGCTGTATTTGATTATTTTAAAAAGTAATTCAAACAAACCATAATTCAAAGAAAAATATTTTTGACCTGTGTCTCCCCACTCATTGGCTACCAATCAATTTCTTAAGCTCTAAATTAGTTTCAAATAATTCTTTTAAAAAGCTATCAAGACAAGGTTAGAAGTGATACATACTCTAGCCCTCAAAAACTTACAGTAAATCATAGATTTAAAACCAAATATTCTTTTAAAATATTAATCAATAGTTTGTTTTCTTGAAAATAGACACTTTCCCCTATTGTATATACTGTTCATACTTTTCTCTTCCCTGTTTCTTCCTAGATTCCCACACATAGCTTCCCATATCTTTTCTGTCTCTTGTTAGAAAACAAACAGACATATAGAGAATAAAAATAAAATAATGGAGAGAAACTTGAAGCAATTGCACTACAATGAGAAACTAGACAAGGCTGCCCACTCTCTCCTTATCTATTCAATATGGTACTGAAGATCTAGCCAGAGCAATTAAACACCAAAAGGAGGTCAAAGGGATACAAATTGGAAAGGAAGAGTCAAGACATCACTATTTGCAAAGATATGATAGTATACTTAAGTGATCCCAAATATTCCACCAGGGAACTCCTACATTGATAAACAACTTCAGAAAAGTGGCTGGATATAAAATTAACTCAAACAAATCAGTAGCCTTCCTATACTCAAAGGATAAACAAGCTCAGAAAGAAATTAGAGAAACAACATTCTTCATAATAGTACAAACAATATAAAATATCTTAGTGTGACACTAACCAAACAAGTGAAAGATCTGTACAACAAGAACTTCATGTCTCTGAAGAAAGAAATCAAAGAAGACCTCAGAAGACAGAAAGATATCCCATGCTCATGGATTAGCAGGATGTAGTAAAAATGGCCATCTTGCCAAAAGAAATCTACAGATTCAATGCAATCTCCAACAAAATTTGAACTCAATTCTTCATAAAGATAGAAAGAGCAATTCTCAAATTCATTTAGAATAACAAAAAACCCAGGATAGCGAAAATTATCCTCAATAATAAAAGAACTACTGGGAGAATCACCATCCCTACCTCATGCTGTACTACAGAAGAATAGTGATAAAAACTGCATAGTATTGGTACAGTGACAGGCAGGTAGATCAATTGAATAGAATTGAAGACCCAGAAATGAAGCCATACACCTATGGTCATTTGATCTTTGACAAAGGAGCCAAACCATCCAGTGGAAAAAAGACAATTCTAAACAAATGGTGCTGGTTCAACTGGCAGTCAACATGTAGAAGAAAGCTCAAGTCCATGTGGATCAAGGACATCCACATAACACCAGATACACTGAATCTAATAGAAGAGAAAGTGGGGAAAAGCCTTGAACACATGAGCACAGGGAAAAATTACCTGAAGAGAACACATGGCTTATGCTCTAAGATCAAGAATTGACAAATGGGACTTCAGAAAATTGCAAGGCTTCTGTAAGGCAAAGACACTGTCAATAGGACAAAATGGCATCCAATAGATTGACAAAAGATCTTTACCAATCCTATATCCAATAGAGGGCTACTATCCAATATTTACAAAGAACTCAAGAAGTTAGACTCCAGAGAACCAAATAACCCTATTAAAAATAGGGAATAGAAATAAACAGAGAATTCTCAACTGAGGAAACTTCGAATGGCTGAGAAGCACCTAAAGAAATATTCAACAACCTTAGTCATCAGGGAAATGCAAATAAAACAACCCTGAGATTCCACCTCACATCAGTCAGAATGGCTAAAATTAAAAACTCATGTGACAGCAGATGCTGGGAGGATGTGGAGAAAGAGGAACACTCCTCCATTCTGATGAGATTGCAAGCTGGTACAACCACTCTGGAAATCAGTCTGACAATTCCTCAGAAAATTGTACATAGTACTACCTGAGGATCCAGCTATACCATTACTGGGCATATACCCCGAAGATGCTCCAACATATAACAAGGACACATGTTCCACTATGATCATAGCAGCATTATTTATAATAGCCAGAACTGGAAACAACTCAGATTTTCCTCAACAGAGGAATAGATTCAGAAAATGTGGTACATTTATACATGGAGTACTACTCAGCTATTAAAAAAAAAAAAATTGACTTCATGAAATATGCGGCAATTCTTGGCAGAACGACCTAAGACAGGCTCAGTCTTGTTTATGAAATAAAAAAGGAGGAGAGGCAGAGAGCTTCTGGGGCTGCTTGGAAAGAATCTGACATGGGCCAAGGACAAGGAAATGGACTGTTTGGCAGGAATATAACATTGGCCAAGGACAAGGAAGTGGGTTTCAGGTAGGATTCTGACATTAGGCTAGAACAAAAATGTAATTTCAGGCAGGAATCTAAATATTAGGCTAGACCAAAGAAGTAATTTCAGACAGGAATCTAAATTTTAGGCTAGAACAAGGAAGTAGGTTTCAGACATGAAAATGACCTTGAGCTAGGACAGGGAAGTAGGCTCAGATACTTTGGTCATCCTGATAAACCCTTAGAAAGAGTGTTCATGTGAGTGTTCATGGAATTTTGTTTATTGCCTTCCTTGTTCTTTGACTATTTGTGTTTATTGTCTTGCTTGTTCCTTAACTATTTGCATCCATTTTGCAAGTTCCTCAACCTAGAACTGACTTAATACTTGCATGCAATTAAAATGGTATAAAAGCAAAAAGGAGGAGGGGGGTGGGATACGGAGGGGAAATGGGGAAAGGTCATGGCATCTGAAATGTAAATAAATAATATCCAATAAAAAAGAAAGAAATTCGCAGGCAAATGGATGGAACTTGAAAATATCTTGAGTGAGGAAACTCAATCACAAAGGAACACACATGGTATGCACTCACTGATAAGTGGATATTAGCCCAAAAGCATGGAATTCCCAAGATACAACTCATAGATCATAGGAAGCCCAAAAAAGGAAGGGTGAACAAAATACTCACAGGAGGAAATAGGAAATAAAGTGTGGAGCAGAGTGAAGGAAAGGCCATCCAGAGACTGCCCCACCAGGGGATCCATCTCATGTGCAGTCACCAAACCAGGATGCTATTGTAGATGCCAGGAAGTGCTTGCTGACAGGAGCCTGATATGGCTGTCTTCTGAGGGACTCTATCAGAGCCTGACAAACACAGAGATGGATGCTTGCAGCCAACCATTGGACTGAGTGTGGGATCCCAAATGCAGGAGTTGAAGAAGGGACTGAAGGAGCTGAAGGGGTTTGCAGTCCCGTGGGGGAGCAACAGTGTCAACTTGGCAGGACCCCCCAGAGCTCCCAGGAACTGGACCACCAACCAAAGTGTACACATGGAGGGACCCATGACTCCACTCACATATGTGGCAGAGGTATGGATCTTGTTGGGCGTCAGTGGGAGGAACAGCCCATGGGCCTGAGGGTGTTCCACGCCCCAGAGTAGGGAAATGCAAGAGTGAGAAGACAAGAGTGGTGGGCAGGTGGGGGAGCACCCTCATAGAAGCAGGGGTAGAGGGATGGGATGGGGGTTTCTGGAGGGGAAACCAAGAGAAGGGAAAACAATTGAAATGTAAATAAAGAAATTTCCAATAAAAAAAATAAATAAGATAAACTAAAACACAGACAAACTGGAATAGGACAAAACAAACAGAAGCAAAGGAGTCAGAGAAAAAAAAACAGGAGAAGCCCATGTAGATGCACATTTCGATAGATGCACATTTAGATAGAAACACATGTAGATGCAGAGACACTCATGCTCTTATACATAGGAACCCCCTAAAAACATAAAACTGTAAGCCATAATATATATGCAAAGAATCTGTAAGAAAACATAAATAAGAAAAAAACTATCAAAACCCAATGAGAAAAATAATCTCTAACAAGGTCACCAACGCTCATTTTGTATTGGCCATATCAAATGGTTTAAGTGACTTTGTTCACGTGTACCTGAAAGCAGAAGTCACACTTCTCTGTACACTTGTAAATGAACAACAACAATGCCTTATGGGACACCAGACACTGAGATAGGAAAAGTTCAGGGAAGTACAGATAAAGGGTTCTGGCTCAGCTCTTAATACAATCTAGATCACAATATAAAATTGTACTCAGGCAAACAGAGCCAACAACATTGATACAAGGATAATGGCACAAAGAAAACTCAATTAGGAAGATAATTCTAGAATTAAGAGGAGAAATCCAGTCTAGCTGAATCAGGGAGTTGCAGGTTAAGTGAAAAACCCTATTTAAAAAAAAACAAAAAACCCACCCCAAACAAATAAAATGTATTTCTCTACCCAAGGACAAGTTTTCAAGCAAATATCAAGTGGAATTAGTGGCCCAATGGTGTCTATTCACAGTAATAGATCACTGACTAAAACAGTAAAAATAAAGAAAACATTTTTTCTTAAAACTAGGAATACTCTATAGGAACACGGTACTTAGCACATGGTCAGTTTGCATAGATACTTGCCTACAATTTAACCTCTCTCTTCCTGGATGCTATAGTATATAGAGAGTTACATCTGCAGGATAATAAGGAAGAATAAGTTAAATCATCAAGCTCCTGATGCACTACTGGCTATTTTTCATGTGTAAGTTCAGTTTACAGAATTTATATTTTCACATGCTTACAAATAGCTCCCATACAGATGCTAGTTGGATTTTCCTTTTGAACTGTGTCCTTTCTCCAGCTGCACAATGAAGACATTGCTTCCACTGATGGGTTTTCATGTGATCCCCCCACCAGGCTTATATTTTTCAAAACCTACTTTAAAAGGGTTCTTAATTGCTTCAACCTCCCTTACAGCCCACTGATCAAAGGTAGGGGAGGAAGATGATTAATAGGACAGGGGGGAAATGGACCTGTTTAGAAGTAGTTCTTTAGGTCAGTTCCAATCTTCATTGTCAGCAGTCCAGTCCACTCTAGTGAGCAGAGGTGGCTCAATCCAGAACAAACCAAAATCTCAGCCAAATGGTTGACAGGAGTGTCCTGACACAGCAAGAAGCAGCCAGAACACCTCAAGAAGTTCTTTGGTGCATTTCTCTCTATGAAGTCATGACAAGCAAAGATCACTGAAGAAAGCAAGGAAAACCAATGCCAGAGCATTGTCAGTAAAGATCAATGTCAGTGATGCCCAACAAAGACCAGCAAGATGAACCAGTGCCAGAGTGTCTGGTGGCTATATTTATGCTCTTTGCAAATATCACATGTCCCTCAAGTGTCTGCTTCAGCAAACATCACATGCATTTCACCAGATAGCTTCCAGAAAAACACCATTGTCTGTTCTCAGCAAAAATATCCTTTCATCTTTCTAGTCTGGGCCCAAGCACTGAGCAGATCCCAGGTGGCAACTCTGCACCCAATCTCACAAAACCCAGATGAAGCTGGCCTCCCAGGAGCTCAAACCTGGGCAGTATCTTAGGTAAGGAGACAGTAACACCCGCCCCAAAAGGAAGTAACTGGGACCAGGAATTCACTCCTGGCCCAGAGCACTGGTTCCTTCCTGTCTGCACCCAAGCACTGATCAGATCTTGGGCCCCAGCTCTAACCTCAGTAGTAACACCTACCCCACACAGTTCTGACACAATCAAGATAATAGGAAAGACAGGCTCCAGTCAGAGACAGAGCAGGTAGCACTAAGGAGACCCAGATGGTGAAAGAACATAAGCATCAGCAACCCAGGGTACTGGGCATCATTAGAACCTAGTTCTCCCACAAGAGAAAGTCCTGAATTCCCCATATCACCAGGAAAGCAAGATTCAGATTTAAAATCACTTCTAATGATGATGATAGAGGACTTTAAGAAGGACATAAATAACACTCTCAAAGAATGTGAGGAGAACACAGGTAAACAGGTAGCAGCCTTAAAGAGGAAACACAAAAATCCCTTAAAGAATTACAAGAGAACATAACCAAACAGGTGAAGGAATTGAACAAATCCATCCAAGACATTAAAATGGAAGTAGAAACAATAAAGAAATCACAAAGGGAGACTACCCTGGAGATAGAAAACCTAGGAAAAAAATCAGAAGTCATAGATGCAAGCATCACCAACAGAATACAAGAAATAGAAGAGAGAATCTCAGGTGCAGAAGATACCATAGAAAATATTGACACAACTGTCAAAGAAACTGCAAAACGCAAAAAGTTCTTAACACAAAACATCCAGAAAATCCAGGACACAATGAGAAGACCAAACCTAAGAATAATAGGTATACATGAGAGTGAAGATTCCCAACTTAAAGGGCCAATAAATATCTTCAACAAAATTATAGAAGAAAACTTCCCTAACCTAAAGAACGAGATGCCCATAAACATACAGAAAGCCTACAGAACGCCAAATAGACTAGACCAGAAAAGAAATACCTCCCGTCATATAATAATCAAAACACCAAATGAACAAAACAAAGAAAGAATATTAAAGAGCAGTAAGGGAAAAAGGTCAAGTAACATATAAAGGCAGACCTATTGGAATTACACCAGACTTCTCACCAGATACTATAAAAGCAAGAAGATCCTGACAGATGTCACACAGACCCTAAAAAACACAAATGCCAGCCAGGCTACTATACCCAGCAATTCTCAATTACATAGATGGAGAAACCAAGATATTCCATGACAAAACCAAATTTACACAGTATCTTTCCACAACCCAGCATTACAAAGGATATTAGCGGGAAAGCTCCAATACAGAAGGAAAGTATACCCTAGAAAGAGCAAGAAAGTAATCCTCTTCAACAAATCCAAAATAGAAACACAAAGATAATTCCACCTCTAATAACAAAAATAACAGGAAGCAACAATCACTGTCCTTAATATCTATTAATATCAATGGATTCAATTCCCCAATAAAAAGACATAGGTTACCGATTGGAGAAATAAACAGGACCCAGCATTTTGCTACATACAGGAAACCACCTCAGTGACAAAGACAGACACTACCTTAGAGTAAAAGACTGGAAAACAATTTTTCAAGCAAATGGTCCTAAAAAACAAGCTAGAGTAGCCATTCTAAAACCTCCAGCTCGAGAACACAAAGGGAGGGACTCATGGCTCCACCTGTATAGGTAGTTGAGGGTGGCCTTTCAGGCATCAGTGGAAGTGGAGAGCCTGGGTACCTAAAAGTTTGGATTCCCTAGTGTTGGGGAATTTGAGAGCAGGGAGGCGGGAATGGAAGGATGGTGGGAGCACACCCTTATAGAAACTCCCAGAATTATACAGATTAGGCCAGACAGAGGCATGCTGCCAGAAGACTAGATTCCAGAATTCAAACAAAAAATTATCTTAATACTAAAATTTGTTTTGAGAATTGTATATTACAGAATACACAGCCTTGGTCTATCCACTCATCAAGTAAGCTGAGCAGACTTGCTAAAACCTCTGATGTCCTGGAATTTCAGCTGGATGCAGTGGTGACAGAAGTCAGAGGCTTATCAATTTACTCTTCCCCCTGCCCTCTTCTAATATCTCAATGCTCGTAATCAGCTTGAAGAAGTTAATGAAGAGTTGGCGCCCCTATTGCCTGGGCTTGGGGACTGAGGTGGTTAATATTGGGCTGTCTTTCTAGGGGAAAGTAGTGGTTTTGCTGGAACAGGGAGGAATAGCTAGGATTTATTGCATAGCCATAACCTATTGGTAGAAATCTGTATAATTGTTATTAACCAGCAGTTATAATTTCTTAAATGGTACAAAATTTACTTTGATTTAAAATTTAAGGTTTTCATTGGAATGAGTTTCTTATTGACATAAAAGTGAGATATTGTTACTCTCATAGGCATTGTGCCTATATAACACATTTAGGAATACAAGGCTAAGACCCAGTCCTTCTTTACTTTTTTAACTGATTTGAGATGGTTAGCCTGTGAGTTAAGGGCCTATAGCAAATTCATGGCTCTGAGTTTATTGTTAGGGTGTTTTCTATATTTTATTTAGAAATAACTGAGAGGAGTTAACAAACAGCAGTCCAGATTGCCTTACATGAATAGTTGGTTTTCAAAACGTCAGAAGTCCACAGAATTGACATTACAAACATTTCTGTATTAATGTTCATTTTGATTAGAGACCTGTCTGTTCCTGACAACTTCTCTGTCTTGGATTCTAAGAAGAAATTGAGCATCTTTGGAGTTACTCCAGTTGTGGTGAGACAGCCACTAGGCAAGAATTACCTCTTTTCACCTACAGACAAATTACTGTCCAGAAAAGGACACACTTGCAAAATAGTGGATTGATTATATCTGAAAAAGACAGAGTAATCAGCCCTTAATAATTCTGCATTACTAGGTCTGTCAGATGATTCTGGGCCAGAAGGCTGAAGATCAGATGCTCCAACGTTTTGTAGTATAGGGATTGTCCAGGTGTTCAGCAGTCTCTATAAATTGGCTAAGTTTTAGAAGCTATGCTTTGTGCTTCCCATAATTTCAGTTGATTCAGTCATTCTGAATTTCTGACGGGGTTGAAGACTTACCAGTCTCATAGCCAATCCTGGCTATTTATTTTGAGAGAAAAGATTTGAGAGGATGGTTTTCAGCTGACATTCATTCTAAAGCCAAGAAAAAAGCCAGGTTCAGAACTAGGGCTTTTAGTTAGGAGAGATGACAGAGGTTCTGGTTAGTCAACAAAATGATGGACTGGGCATTAGGTCTATCTTGTACCTTACTGATACAAATTGGCATAGTTATGCTCTAACTGTATTTTGAGAGAAAAGTTTTTTTTATATTAACAGGAGGGGTGATATATGTCTTCCCACTAAAGAATCAGCACTGACTTCATCTTCCTCTAGATCAAGAGTAGAGTTAATTTTTATTCAATGAATATCTATGGAAATTTACCATGTCAAGTACTATGCTCCTAAGGGATACCTGTGTTTTAAAGCAAAAATTATTCTTGTGGCTGAAGAGATGGCTCAAAGGTTAGAATTTGTTTCTCTTGAAGACAACCAGAGTTAAGTTCCTATAACCCACATAACCTTACAGCTATCTGTACCTTCAATTCTAGAGGAACTAACACTTCTTCTTGATCCATGGGCATGAAGTATACACATAGTACACATACACTCACACATATAATAATATACACATACAATAAAATATCTTTTTCAAGATATTTCCTCTTACCTCTGCTTGTTCATGTGCTTCATCATGAGTCAAAAATATAAGTCTTATAAAAAGATGATTTCTAAATTTCTCCACGAAGCATGAGATAATGATGTCAATATTCCCCTCTTGGTGAATCTGCTGTTTCCAATTCTCCGAAATCTATACACGTTTTCTAAACTTCAATGACTAAGAACAAGAATTCTACTCTTAAGAAGCATGCACAGGATTTATTGATTCCTGTGGTTCCTAACTTGCTCAGATGCAGACAGTTCTTTTAAAATTTTAAACTAATATAAAATCTTAACTAAGCATTTAATTTATGAGTCATGCTTATGCATTTATACTTGGGCATGAAATCAAAAGTATGTAATAAATATTTTCACTTATTCAATAAACATCAAATATGCACTACATATCAATTACTGTTCTTCATTCTTAGATATGGCAGTGTACAATAAACTCTCTGCTCTCCTGAGGCACATTTTCTGTAGAAAGCAAAACAATCAACAGAGAGGTAAATAAATTCTATGACTGCATATCTAGACACATTTATGTACAAAAAACAAGAGAGGAGTAGGTGTTACACATACATAGAAAATATGTTCAGGAGCTTCATAGAGAACACAAGGATCTGGCTATATTAGAAACCTGAGAAAAATACCCGAAGTAAATGGAATACAATGCAAATCTAAATCTGAGATTGAGCCTGCCCGAGGGGCTGAGACAGAGCAAATGGATTATGAGAGGATAATACTTTGAAATAATTGTGAAGAGTAGTGACTGAAAAAGTAAAAACAAGTTGTATGTGCCCTGCAATCATGTTGGGCAGTTAGGATTCTGGTTTAACTTCAACAAAAGAAGAAATACTCAAAGTTCTGAGCAAAGAAAAATGACATGATGTGATGTAAGGGACAATTCGATCACATGACCTTAGTGTGGGCAGAAGCAGAAACAGGGAGACCAATGGTGTTGATCAAAGTGGCTAAATTCTGATGTGACACTGGAGGTAGGAATGTCTAATGAAAGCATTTCTCTAGATAAAAATCTTCAGGCAAAGTAAGATGGAAAGAGTAAAGATGTCCTTATCTTTTCTATTTTGTACAGAAAAGATGACCAGTTTTTGAAACTTCTAATAGTATCAATTTTTAGAGTTTTTCCAAGCCTATATCTGGTTTATTCATTTCTCACCCTCCCCTCCAAAAAAAACCTTGTAGTACAGAATGTACCTGTAACACAGTAATCACATGTGCAAACGAGCAGCTCATTCATTTTGGTCCTGGGAAAATGCCATTCATCAAATTTATGAATGCAATGAAATCACTTCTTCCATGTTTATTAAAAGTCATTATGAAAATGTTATCTCTGGGCTCAGATGACAGTTTTAAACTTAATGTGACTTTTAATCAATGGCAACAAAATCAATTATGTCACCACTAAGCACTCTGAGGAAGGTAAATTACTATCAGCCCAAAAGACTCTCGCTTCAATTTAGTACTCCACATACATCAAAAAATTAAAAACAAGACTCAAACTGTGACCAAAGAAATGAGAAGCATGGTGCCTTATAGTTCTGTGTGGTGGGAAGTTTCCTTGTTTCAGAAAGAAAATGCTATCATCCTAATATTCTACATATCTTACAAATATCACCTGCACATTTTACTGAATGTTAAACTTTAAAAAAGTACACATGAAAGGACATATCAACCTTACTATACTTACATATTTTTACAAATGCACATGATGACTGGCATTTTTATCACGGAGCTCATTTGTTTGCTCAATCATTCAAATATTTATTTCTCTCACAGTGTCAGTCAAAGCCTGAAGTAAGATTTTCATTTATTTGGGAAGTGTAGTTCAGTGGATGGGCAAACAGCAGAGTCCTCAAAAGATGGAATGACAAAAGCTCTACATGGAACTCAAGTTACACTTTCAAACTTGATTTTCACCATGTATTCAAAGTGTCCACCTACTCTCATTTAAATACTGTTTTACACAATAATGGAAGATAATAGATTGTAGATTTTAAATGTGTCTTGACAAAATATTTTTGAAGAAAATACATTTTTCTGCTCCCTAACCAAATTGATATCCAGCCATCATGTTCAATAGTTCTTATCAGAAAGTCCATATATGGTTTAATAACAGGATTCTCCAGCTATAAACTAGAAATACAAATATCTTCTCAGCCATAGCAGAATAGATTCTCCATGCTAGGGAGAAACAACCTTCATTCAGCAGCTTGTCTTGGTCATTCTCTTGTTGACTCAAAACTTAATACTTTATCAGTGAATCTCCCACAAGTTATCTGTTTTAGAATCTAAAGAGTTAATCATGAGGTGAACCTCAAAAACAAACCATTACTGGTATTTATCACAAGCAAAATCATACTTATAAACTCAGTGCTTAATAATGCCACATATCATAGCAGAATCTCAAGAGAATCCAAGAACAGGAGAGTGGGCATAGATAGTACTGGAGTCATCCTTAGCAAACGCAAGTTAGTCTTCAAGCCATGCCCAGAATCTACAATGTGCATTAAGCTCAATTCTTCCACCATGGTGATGATACCAAATATGTTTATCAGGGAAGAAAAGTCATACAATTAAGACATCCCAACCTCAGGTTCATTTTCTGATGTATTTGTTTTTGTGGTGTTCGAGTTGTAATAGTAATAAAGTCAGTCAATTCAGATGCCTTCTTTTTCCATTCGACATATTGAAACCCTTGTGATTTCTGTTTCTTCATGTACTTTGTGTATTGGGCATTTGGTGTTCAACAGGCAGCACTATTGCTGACATGATACCCATAATACCTAAAATGGCCAGTTTTGGTCCTATGAAGTCAGTAACCATTTCTGTTGAATACATGTAGAATGCTTTGAAATCTGCCTCTTAAGAAAGGCTTCTCCTTTCTCAAATCACTTTGGATAAAGAATCATTGTTTCACATTAGCATAACATCAGTTTTTGTACCGTCTTTCACTCCCCAGTGAGGAACAGAAGTGCTTCTCAGAGCACTGTTCTGACTTCCCGTTTACAGTTTCCCAAACTCTTTCATTCCACAGTAACTTTAGGATAAAGACAATTGTAAATTGAGCACTCACTTCATAGATACACATACTGGGCCTCTCTGTTGTCTGCAGCTTAATCACTTACAGAGTTTCACATCAATTAACCAAAGTTAATACACTGCCTATAATTAATACAGGGAGGTTTCTTCAGCTGTCTGTTGTTTTTTGCTTGCATCCTTTTTTGTCGAGTCAGGATAGTGTGTTCACATCTAGAAGTCATGCATCTTAGCACTTGGATGTGAGAATTGCTCAGCTTTTTTATTAGTTTGGGCAACCTTGACTGTTTTAAGGAATGCTAGCAACTGTTTCATTTTATTTTATTTACTTTGTCTTCTTTCTCCTTAAAACAAGGGCTCATATTGTTTACTGATTTATCCTTATTTTCTCTGTGTTTTTCTAACTGTGACACTTGTTTAAGTAATAAACCCCATATTTTATGTTTTGGAGCCTTCACTATAAAAGGCACATGGTTAGTGAGTCTAGGTCTTTCCAAAAATGTCTATTTTTATCTTTATTTGCTATATCATCCCAATCTAGAGAAGGCCTGTCTTCAAACTGTTGTACATTTCACCTTATTTTGTTATGTCTTTATTAAGAATACAAATACTATTAATTTATCAAAACAAAAAATACTACCATTCTACCATTTAGTGACTGTCATTAGGAACCTCACCTACTGCTAATTTTAATTTTTTTCATTCTTCTTCATAGTTTCCTTGTTTTAAATGTGCTCATTTGTTAATAGCCAAATGCTACAGGTTAGTCATTCTCCTTGGAATAAGGTAGAGGAAAAACAGAACAAAATGTAATTGTTACCAACACAGAAGAAAAGTGGAAGGACGTTTGCTTTTAAACTCTAGAAATCAACCTGTCTCCAGCAATTTAAAATAAATTACTATGCTCAGTTAAAACCAAAATAAAGATTGCTAAGTGAGCTGAAGAAAGTTTCTTATGGTAAAAATATATTGTAAATAGCATCATCCCAATCTTCCAGGTCATTTAGTCAAATTTTATTGCCAGGGATTGCCTATATACAACTTTGAAAATATGTTCTCCGTGGTTGTTCATGGCCTGGATATTCTCAGCAGTTTCTCCATACCTCTCTGATATTCCACTGCTGGGCCTGTCATAATTCTGTGCATCTCAGTCATCCTTTATGCCCACCCTTTTAACAACTAAGCCAGACCTTCTAAATTGTTGTCAGCAACAATTTAACTGTGATCTGTATCTTTTTATCTCATTCCAAGAAGATAGATTGCCCTGATCATCAGAAGGACCTGTATACATTTTCAATCCTCATCCATAAAATCCTATCATACAACACTGGACCACACATAATTTTAGTGCCTGGAATCAGAGTTAGCAGGTAAAGGGCAGTCACAACAAATCTCAAACCAATTTTAGATCATCAAAGTGTACTGCTTCATAAATCACTCCCCTGATCTTAAAAGCAGGTGACATAGTATAAAAACTAACAGAATGCGGTACAGCTGCTCTGGCACTGCCCACGCAGGCCTGGTTCAGTGAAAAGCCAGAGCCTCACCAGTGTTCTGTAGAACATGTGACATCCCATTGCCTTGTCACTTAAAAGCAGCAAACAGCATTATTCCTTCCAGTCTCAGAAAGGACAAATCTAAGCAGCATTCTGTGAACTAGCAGGTCGTCCTGTACCGAGGATCTGTCATTGTCTCACCCAACAGCAACTGTATCCTGGAACGACGATGAGGTGACCTATCCAGCTAGAGTTTGTCTAAGGCACGGGTGCTTTCAACCTTGCCAGAATAGACTGTCACTTTTTGAGGATATTGTTAATATGCTCCAGTGACCCATCAAAGTCAAAGTCCCACCTGGCCAATTTACAAAAGCTTGAGGCCCAAGGCCACCTACCTCGGATGTATGAGGTAAAAAAAACAACATTAAAATTGAAAAAAATAAAGTGCCCATATGGCATGCTATAAAAAGTTACCACCTACCAAAGGCACAAAGCAGAAGCATGACTCCCACCTCTACTCCTGTGTGGTAAAATACAATTCAAAGATACACTTTTGGGTCTGCAGGGTCTTTCTCCAACAATGTGTCTTGAGATTCATGGTCCCCTCTTTCTTCCGTTTCGACTGCATACTTGTTGTCAAGGTGGTGGTCCAATGATCTAAAGATCTTCAGACTAGGAGATTATTGTTCTCTCATGTTGAAGTTCAAACTAACTAGGAATTCATCAAATGAGTCAGACTAGGGGTGGCATCATTATTACTGCGGAAATTGGCTGGCTTTATGGGTTGAGCTTGTAGATAGAATAGCCCCAAAGTCAGGCCAAGTATATGTTATTATGTGCATAACAGCTCTGTATGTTAATCACAGAACAGAACAGAGTACCATGCTTCATCTAATAAAAGAACAGAGTGTGAAGTGTGTTGTGTTATTATTTCTTCAACCTCTAGGAAACAAGTGAACCTTACTTGTCAGTTAAATGAGGACTTTAAGAAATCACAAATATATATTTAGTCAGAGAGAAGAAGTATGAAGCAAAGAAGAAAGCAAGTGGCTCATAGCCTGCTCCTTCTCCTGTGTGTTACGTTAGTTGTGTGAAATTTGACTCCACATCCTTTGTAATAGTAAGGGGAAGCCAGGCAATGTCCTACTTAGTCTTGATATTTTAGACGCAAAATAAGAAAACAAATGATTTTCCCACTTAAGCAAAAATCAATGTTGAATTTTATTTAAAAAAAAACACAAAAATATAAAAATTACCTTTAAAATCTTTAATATAAAAGAAAATACCTATACTTCATAGAAGAAAGTTTGCATGAGAGAATTATAAAGAATAAAGCAATGCTTAATTGAAAATAAAAAACTATTTTACAAAATTGCAATTTTAACTATAAGAGAATAATTAAATTTGGTAATCACTTTGGCATTAGTAGTGATTTTAAAACACCAAATAAGCACTTAATATAATCAGTGGAAACAGAACCTAGAACTTGGTCTTACTATAAGAATATAATTACCTGTGTGGTCTCCTAAGTTTAATCAGCTTTGACTAGTTGCTGGAATGATCAATGGCAATTTTCCATTAGTTTGGTTATTTAGTTGAGACTCAAGAGCAAAACCAGTTTGTTCCTTTACCAGTTTGTATTGAAAGTGATACATTGACAGCATCATAGAGAAAAGGACATGTGGTTATACAGAGAAAACAACCTTCAAAAGCAAGTAATGGATCCTGAAGAACACAAAGGCACTACATGAATGCAATGCAATGTCACTCTTAAAGACATCATCTCCAGTCAGACAGATTCAAGTGCTAATCATAATCACACCATTTACTATGTGGGCAGGCCACTTAACCTTACTTATTCTGTCTCTTCATCTTTACATAAAAATAATAATACCATCCTCTCAGGGTCTTACCATATGAATTAATAAGGCAATGTATATAAATCACTAACAAAGAGCATGACCCATAGAACGTGGTCAAAAATAGAAACACTTTGTTTTTAATCACAGGAGAGGGTACAAAAACAGCTCCCACACACGACAAAATAGTCTTTTGCCACTGTGACTGTCATTGGTTTATTGAAGTTATTTCTGGATCTTCTGCCTTCTAGGCATAGGATAGAATTGCATCTCTACCCCCCTTGTGGGTGCTGGGATTCATTCCACCATTAAATTGTGCACAGAATCTATGCATATCTCTTCTTCCACACAGCATTTAAGTGGCAATATGAGGCCTTGTTCCCTTTACACATGAACAAGATTCCAGATAGCAGCTGCTCCATTAGGCTGGGTCACAGAATAACAGAGCAGTTTGCATGAAGTGCAGTTGTTGAATTAGCAAAGGAATTTGGAAATTGTTTCCTATCCAAAATTTGGCCAACCCTGACATATGTACATAGTAATTATCATCTCTAATACATAGATAATCTCACTGCCAAAATTTACACTTTAAACTTCCTATGTTCTACCCTTGTGTCATTCTAATCAAGAAGTTGGTTGTTAAAGATATTGCCAACCACTCATCTAATGTAAGTTTTCTAACATTGCCCTAGAATCCATTACTGCATTGATTGGATCATGAGATGGGAAGAAAATTATGAATGTTAATCAAATATTTAATGCTGTGTAATAGAGACATGTATCACCTTTATTTCTCTCAGTCATTTTACTCATAGGTTTACAATTCTATTGGATTTCAAGGCAGCTGGAACTCACAGTACTGATTATTGCTTAAAGTTAAAATTTGCCTTGGAGAGGCGTCTGTTACCTGGGTACACCCTTATTCAGGATGGGTTTATTTGATAACAACTTTACATGCCAACACTACTAAATAGTAAAGTTTGTGAACAAGATACACTCATCAGAAATATGAGGGGAACATAGGTTCATCTGTAAGGAACAACTAACAGTAAAATACACATTAGAACAGAGTAGTTTGTAATGAGATTGAATGCATCCTGTGACCAGACAAAAATAAATGGCAGAGTAGGAAACTGGAATGCATGCTGGGTAAAACTCATATCATGGGAGTGAAGTTATGATTTTACTGTGTGTTTTCTATATAATCTTAAGCAAGTAAATTGTATTTGTAATTTTAAATTTATGATTTTTTGAATTAAAAAAAATAAGGTAAATTCTAAAAGGAAAAACATTTTTAAATCTAAAAGTTGCTACTCAGAGAAATATATTTATAATATACATAGACAGGACACTGAGAAAGACTTCATCAACTCTACATATTTGCTCCAGCTATTTCTGCAACTGGAGAAATAATGGAAGAAATAACCAGTTTTCTCCAGTTATCTAATAAAGTCATTAAAAAATGATAAGGCCATTGAATGTTTTCTTTTGCCTGATGTTTTCCTATCTATGCAAGTGGCAGAGATTGCAGGGTGTTCCTAGAGTGATGTTTTTCTTAGTTTTATTCCAATATCCACTTCTGAGGTGACTGATGACAGGTTTGCTAAGGGTCATGGCTGCAATTGTGTGTCATTGGATCTAGGTAGGAAAGAGTTTGAGGAACAGTGGGCTGGCTGGCTTCTCTGTGAGCCACTGGGCGATCTTATTCAGCATTTGTAGATATCTATGTGGTCACTGGAGGAGGGAATTCAGGGGCAAATTAAATAGCTGTAGAAAGAGACTAGCTCTTCTCCCTACCCTTGCACATGGAAGGCACTGTCACATAGCCATCTAATCATCTAACAAAGAAGACCATGGTAGGCAACATCTTTTACAATAATAATAATGATTTAAGAAAGCTAATAAATCAGCAAAGGAAAGATCTGCAACCACACATAATGGAAATAAACATTTCTCTCCAGAACTTTAGTGCAAGTCTTCATTTTTTGGTGTGAGACAACTGGGTTTTAGCAATGTGGATGTTAATTCTGGTGAAGTAACAGAGTTGTCACAGGTTACCGCTAATTTGGCACTGCATCTAACTGAAGTGCCATGCTCTGGGTCACTGACTCCACTACCAAGCTGAACAATAGAACAGAAGCAATTACCTAATTAATGGGTTTTTTTTCAATTGCTAACATAATTCAAACCAAATATGTTTTGCCTGAGAAAAACACTTTCCTGAAATATTAAATTCATTTTATTAAATTCTGGCTTAGAAATGATAGCAAGCTTACTGCTCCTCGTTTTCATTCATGTGCTGTTTTCATCCATGATCTTTACTGAGAAACCCTCACACTGGACGAGGGATAAATACTATTTATTATTAAGGATTTTAGATACTTTTCCTGATAATAATTTTTTGCAAAAAAAAAAAATACAGTAAATTTCCCAGATAAAAAAACAACATTCATTAATTAACAAGAATAAAAATATATACATAAGTATAGGTAAACTACAATGAGGTTAGAAGGTGGGAATTCAGGTGTTTTGTTTGCTTCTATAAATAAAAATGAATATTTCCAAAGTGCTTAAAAATAAAAAATCAGGATGTTATAAATCATATAGTAAGATAACCTGAAATACAATCAATGCATGTATCTGGAACTTTCTCCCACAATCTAAAGGTTATGGTTAAATAATTCGTAAAAGTAAAGTCCTACATTGATAGAGCACTTTCTTGTTGCATGCTCCACAGTCACAAGAACACAATTAGTACACTTCTCTGCCATGCTCACCCAGGATATAGTACATTGACCTGTACAGACGATGTACTCAGGAACTATTACTGAATAAATCCCCCAAAACAAAACTTACAGGGGCATCTCATACTTCAGATATCAAAACATTAATTATAGCCCAGAAAATTCTCTTCAGTATATTAAAGATATAAGAAGAGAGAAGTGTTAGGATTATTTCCCAGTCGGACATTACTGGCTAGCTAGCCCCAATCCAATCTCATTTACCTTCTATTTTAAGGCTTTACACTAAGGAAGCTAGTAAGCTAATTACAGTATATCCAACCTAATTTGCATTTGGGGGCAAGTGGCTAGTGAGACATACACTCCTTCCACATTGTATGGTTATGAGAAAAATTACACATTTGTGATAAAAGGGCAAATATAACTCATCCTGTTTAGTAACTGCTCTCTGATGTGATAGCTGGAGCTGGGGCAGCAATATTGCAACATGATGGGAAAGACAGTGATGCTGACCAAGACAACACTGAGCCACTGAAGCAACCCCAAATGCTGCCTGTTTCCATAATCATCACATATCAACAAACTCTTTTGTTCAGTTGTCACTGGTGAGGTTATGCGTTACTAGCAGCCAGAATGGATGTCTAGCTGGCAGACTTAATTTCTTCTTGCATTTGTGTTCTAAAAGCTTAGTTTTGACCTAGTGTGGTCATGAAGTAGTGGACTCATCAACAAGGTTGCTTATGCCCACACATTTCATCCTGAGAAATGCATAGTTTCCAGATCTACTACATAACAAGACCTTTTAAAGAACTTCATATGTTAGACTGTTATTTTTTCTGTTCTTGCTTTTGCTCTTTCTTTTTTATTTTATTTTTTATTAATCATTCCATTCATTTACATTTCAAATGACATCCCACTTCCCAGTTACCCCTCCAACAACCTCCCAGCCCACATCTGCCCTCCCCGCTCTCCATTGCCTGTATGAGGGTGCTCCCCAACCCACCCACCCACCCTCTCCCACCTCACCTCTCCAGCATCCCACTACACTGGGGCATCAAACCTCCCAAGGACCAAGGGCCTCCCCTCCCATTGCTGTCAGGCAAGGCCATCCTCTGCTACATATGTATTTGGTGCCATGGATCCCTCCAGGTACAGTCCTTGGTTGGTGGTCTAGTCTCTAGGAGAACTGGGTGGTCAGGCTAGCATATGTTGTTCTTCGAATAAGGTTGTAATCTCAGGATCAGGAAATCAAACAAAATTATGCAGCAAGGGGGATAAAGAACTGGGGATAGCCACTGGAGGGTCCCAGACACCAGAGAAGTGTGAGGCTCCCAGGACCCAGTGTCGATAACTTTAGCCAACATGCACAGAGAAGAGGGAGATAGAATCTGTAGAGACCACCACCAACTGATAGTCACCGCTCCCAGTTGAGGATGGAATCACCCACCCATCTCAAAGTTTTTAACCCAGCAATGTTCCTGTCCAAAGGAAGAACAGAGACAAAATGGAACAGAGTCTGAAGGAAGGGCCATCAGGGAACTGCCCTACCTGGGGACTCATCATGTCTGCAGACATCTTGTTATCAAGAGGTTCTTGCTGACAGGAACCTGGTATGGCGGTTCCTCAGGATGTCCAGCCAGCAAACTGACCAATGCAGATGGGGATGCTTGGAGCCAACCATCAGACTGAGCTCAGGGAACCTGGTGGGGAAGTGGAGGAAGGACTGGGGGAGTGGACGGGGATTGATAGATTGTTTTTAGCAGATCATTTACACTTCTCACTGTTACCATAAGAAATATCTTCAAAGTTTAGATCTCTCACCCTGTTTTCTTGGGATTACTGAGAGCTGGCATTGAGTGGTCTACTACCATTGTTTCCAAGGAGTGGTACATGAATAAGAATAAACTATCAAACTTTGTTTTGAAATGAAAAGCCAATTAGTAATGACAAGCAGAAATACTGTTACTTCCAGGTGTGAAAAAAAAATCTGAATTGTCAAGAAAGAATGAACCAACATAAGCCCAACATAAATAACATCAGCATATCTAAAATACACAGTGAAGATCCATGCCAAATATCTGAAAATAAATTTATAGATGGGTAAAAAAATAAACTGAACTGGAATGCTTTTCTGCCCTACATTTTCCTGAAGCACTTGCTATCACTTTTTATTTAAACTGAAATCATGGGCCTTTATTAATATCAGTGATCCTATATACACTATCTGTATGAATTAACTCCCTCAAACAATGCCTGGGGCAGAAAGTTTTAATTCATTTACAATGCCTACAAGTTTTTCCAGATCCTACTACTTCACTCTCACAATAAAAGAATTATGTACATAAACTTACAAATAAAAATAGTTTGCAGATTATAAAAACCTATATCTGAGACAAAACCCCTAAAACTGTCTTTTCCCCCTTTGTCAGATGCCTGCTGAGATGTGCACCATGCCAAGCAGGTTCAAAGCACTCAAGACAAGTAAATGGCTCCAGTACTCCCATTCCTAGTGAAGTTCACAGTCTGATGAAACATACTGATGCATCTAAACTCTTCCCATACATCCTCTTCCTCAGGACTTCAGGCTATGTTTGGACTCAATTTGCTCATCTATAACACATAAGACAAGGTACTATTTTAATTGCTGAGAGTTTACTCATTAACTTGTTATCTATCTCTGTTGAGATAGTTTTCCCTCCTCACCATCACACACACACACACATATGTACATTTACATAAATATACATATATGTGTATATATAAATATATGGACATTTACATACATATACATATATATATATATGTATATAAATGCAAACTTGTAAATATATTTCCATAAGCAAGAGAGAATTAGAGAAAATAATGTAGCCATAAAACTCTTCCACATGAAGCACCCAGTTTGTACGTGAATGACAAGCTTTTCAATTACCCATGATTAGTGGTACAAAGAAATGGATTAGTTTTATTAATGTTTATTTTGTTGATGATCAAAAATAAAAATGTGAAACTAGGTCAATGGGTAAAGTACTGGCTGAGTGTATCTGAGGAATTTGGATCCCCAGCACATACAGAAAGTCTGGGTAGGAATGGTGGCCAGCCCATAATCAAATCACTCATGCTCAGGGTTCCACAGAACAAACTGGCTAGCTATACTAGGTGGATTGTCAAGCTTTCAGTTAAAGTGAGATACTCTCTCAATATATAAGATAGATAAAGATCAGAGGAGATACTCAGTGTCAACTTCTTACACCCACAAATGTATGTCCACATATATTCAAACACACACACATAGAAGCAAGAGTAAGATAATAACACTTCAAATAAGATACTCTTAACACAAATTATTTTAATATTTAAACATTTAAGTTTTTAACCTACTGCAATTTAGTTGTCACTATATGATATTTAAGACAAAAGGAAATCAAAAAAACATTAAATACCCAAGGGTATTTTTCCTTCTTTGTGAGAAATAAGGAATCAAATGAAAAATAATTTGTTTGGTAGGCAACTTGCATGAGGATCTAAGTTTGAACACAGATAAAGCTAGGCAGTGTAGTCAACATCTGTAATCTCAGTGCAGTGCCCTACATCAGGATGCGAGATAGACACAAGAGAAATCCCAGAAGATTGGAATCAGCTAGCCCAAGATAAGAAGCAGAAAAAAAAAAAAAAAAGCAACAACAACAAAAAAAACAGAACAGTGTCTTGAACAAGGTGAAGGCAAGCACCAACAGTCCACTCATACTTGTCCTTGAACCTACACACATACACACACACACACACACACACACACACACACACACTCCAATCGAAACTGATGATCAGTCTGAAAAGCTAGTCTCATAAAGCTCCACAAAACACTCTTTTTCCTTTCCTATCACTAGGTCTCTGTATCTTGCCGGTGATGCTTGTTCTTATCTCCTTGAATATATTGCAAGGATAGCACTTTGACCCTCGGAGGGTTCCAGATAAAACTTCCTTCCTTCATCTTATCATATGGGGGACTGGCTGAGGTTTAGATGGGATAACACCTACACAGAGTAAGACCCAGCGCCAATACCTGAGGGAGTTAAAAGTCTTTCTGCCCATCAGTTCCAAAAGACAGTACAAGGAAGCCTGCAGTGGGACCCAACAGGCTCTTCTTTGTGTTCATCCGGTTTTTAGATGCTCCTTCCCTCAATCAACAGCCAGAACTTTTGATGCCCGTGAGATGAAGAGGTCACTGGTACAAAAAGGGCCAGAGAAAGTCCTCTTTGTCCAGAACTGATCTAGCATTGCTGCTCCCTGAGCTCAGCAGGTGTTCATGACTGGGTTTCCTGATGCCAATTATGAGTCCTTTGAAGATTCTCGAGCTCTGGGAATCCTTCACTGCAGAATCTGACCTGATTCTGGTGAACCATTCATGACAGGACACTTACTACCCTACCCACTTCCCTGGCAGGCATCTCCTTCAGCCCTTCATATGAATTTTTAAAAGAGACCCCCTCCAGACTAGCGAGGTACAAACAGGAGGCCTCTCAGCAGGC
Organism: Mastomys natalensis; assembly: GCA_021653895.1. Taxonomy (NCBI): domain Eukaryota; kingdom Metazoa; phylum Chordata; class Mammalia; order Rodentia; family Muridae; genus Mastomys; species Mastomys natalensis. The sequence goes on along the minus strand of JAJTUV010002248.1, from coordinate 323,360 downwards.
TGAGGTAGGTTCACAAAAGCAGCTGAGCCTCAGAAAACAACCCTCTTCAGTTCTCAGACTGGCACCTTTATGCAGAGAACAACCTGGAAGGCTTTATCACCACAGCCCTGTACCCTGCACAGTCTACAGGGACCCACAGACTTCCCACCATGGTCTTCTGGGAGAGAAGGAAAATGCGTTTCCAACATACAGTGCTCACGAAATTCATCACATAGCGTACACCTTCTCTTCCTCCATCTCTCACTGAGAGATGGACCTAAATGCGTCATTTTACATTCCTCTGTAGTTAAATAAAAAAGCAGTCTGCTGCACCCCTAATTCTAGAAAAATGTAGCAAATGATTTCTTGTGCAATAGAATCTACTATTGAACTTTGGACCTTTACATTTAGAATAACTCTAAAAATGCTCAACTACCATTTCCTACCTCTTGCCCTTTTTCTAGGCTTTTACTCTTTTCCAGAAAGTTAAGGATGTTCTCTTCAGCACAGGGCACCTGACAATTCTCACTTGGGAATACAGAATCTTGACACCCCTTTGCTTTGTAGTTGTGTTCAAAGCAATGATTATAATATTCTCATTTTTATACTGTGTGATAATAGTTAAATTTAAAATTCATAGATGATCCAAGGTTTAGGAACACTTTGGAAGAGAGTGAAAAATAAATTAGGGTTGTCTGTGTATAAATACGAGATCTTTTTGTGTAGATGGATGGATAGATAGATAGATAGATAGATAGATGACAGATAGATAAATGATAGATGATGATAGAGGATAGGTACATAAATAGACAGATTGTGATATAGATTGATAAATAGGTAGATAATAGATAGATAGATAGATAGATAGATAGATAGATGATAGATAAGTAGAGATGATAGATAAATAGACAGATTGTGATTGATACGTAGATGATAGATAAATGATAAATAGATGATAGATGGATAATAGATAACAATGATAGATGATATATTTTGATTGATATATAGACAAATAGGTAAATGATAGATAGATAAATATGATAGAAGATAGATATGTAGGTAGATGATAGATAAGATATAGATGGTGTGTATGAACAAATATATATATATATATATACACTTATTCACTGAACTGTTCCATCAGTATTATATTATGTAAAAAGAGTTCTACAAAGAAAGGTAAGAGTCACAGAGCAGATGGAACAAATGAATGAAGGCTGACGAACCCAACCCGATCATTTTGAGAAGCAATGTGAGAATGAGAAATACAGTCAGATGACAAGCAAAAACTAGAATTGTGCAGTATATAGCTTATCACTTTATTACACATGATCAAAACTATACATCCCTGACTGACCACAGAAATTTGGTCATGGAGGAATGCTGGTAACATAATAATATAATTAAAAATAATAGGTCACCCACTTTGGGTATTACTGGTAAAGATGGCATTCTTTGTGTACCATGTTTAAATCAAAAATATACCAGAAGGCAGCCTGTTAATTGTCAAGAGTCATAAGAAGAAATTATTAAATATAATTAATTATTCTAAAAAATGCTCATAAATTAGTAAAATTTAAACAAATTAGTAAAAAATATAACCTAGAAAGAATGGCTTACATACCAAACATATGTGCTTGACGTGAAAAAAAGATTTAATAAATGTGAAAAGGTTACAACAGAGTTACTTAAGGGTGGATGATAATTGGTTTAAAATGGAGCCCAGTAGAATACTTGAGGAGAATGGGAGGAAATAAAGAATGTCCTTCTTAATCGCCATGTCATTGAGGCAGGAGTTATTGTTTAGCTTTATCCCTTCGGGGTTTTAACTCTCAAAATGGCACACTCACAAATAAACACAAAAGCAGAGCTACATTGTAACCAACCATCTTTTTAAATTGTTAAAGAAGCATTAACTTTCAAGACCAATTCAATTTTAATTAAGTGTTCTATATGCTCACCAATCCTAATGTCATTGGTTAACTGCAAACCAAAGACTAATAGTCATAATTAATATTTATAGACTATTGTAAGGAGCAAGTTTTGACATAGTTCTGAGATAGGAACAATTTTTCTGGTTTATAGATTGTGGAACCTGGATATAGTATTTTTTTTAAGTACAGTGTTAGAAGCACGTCAGTTAGGAAAGATGAAAAACTAAGAATTGAAATTCAAATAATGTGTATAAACTAACATCAGCATCATCTTCATATTTCTTTTCTTTCTAGGTTTAGCATGATGAGGAAGTAAAGAAATGTCCCATAAGACCAAAATTGATACTAGATTGCTAGTTTGCCTCACTATGTCAACCTCTGCTCATTGTAAGCCCCAACATGGTATACAGCCTACAAACTGCAAGTCAGCCCAGACATCGGCACTTCCTTTTTGCAAGCACAACAGACTTTTCTTTTTTTAATGAGATGAAAGCCTGGAATCTCTTCTACTCTTAATTTCAACTGATTATGATAATGTCTTACAAATGCATGGTGATAACTTCTGGAACATTCTTAAAGGGCCAGTATGGTTTCCTAACAATATGCAAATCTTTATCTTCTCCATTGTTCGAGTCCTTGTTCCTTGATGGCCTTGAGTCTATTGAACAGAAATGGTTAAAAGTTGTTTCACGAAATTCTAGTAGGTTTGTGGGTGAATGGCAGATGTTAACTTATTATAATAAAACACAAAGGGGAAGTTACTTTTCTTTCTGGCAATTCTACTGAACAGGTACTTCAAATATTTCACTGTATACCAGCATTTTGTTTTTTAATAAAACCCAGAATTTAGATTTAGTGGCATACACAATGAGCTATACAAAGCACGTGTGTCTTTTAAATATCAACGTCCTTCTAAAAGCACCAGTGGTAAAGTATTTCTGTAGTTTAAATGTTCTGGCTGGGCTAGGAAAGAAAATAGTTGCTAAACAACTTAGCATGAAATATTAAAGGATAATGTGGCATCTAAAGCATTCTGTTTCATTGAGTCTGGCTTCGAATAACTCAGTCCTTGGTTAATATAAAGTTACTACACCAGGATGGAAACATTAATGAAATTTCAGTTTTGAAACTGAGCACAACGCATTTCTAATCACAGAATGGAAAGCTGGTTTTTTTTTTTTTTCCTTTAGGATGCTATCTCTAGCTCACAGTCTATTGAAGCTATTTCCGTGTGCTTTTTTTTTTCCTCCTTTGTGCCTACGTCACCGATTTGAGGTATTTATTTATTTAATTTTAAAAAGAAAGAAAAGGTTCTATGAAGACCCTCTTAACCAAGAAGTAGGACTAGAGAAAGATTAATGTGGGACTGGAAAAGGGTCGCTCCAAGGGGTCAGAGTGGTTGCACCGGAGGATAAGAAAGAAGAGATTATCTAAGCACTTCCCTAGAATCTTTTTCCGCCTAAGAAATTTGGGAGAATGCGAAAAAAACAGCAGCCCAGCATTCTTGAAGGGGCGTGGCTTCTCTCAAGGGGCTATCCAATCGAATTCCTTCAGAGGGAGCTATCCGGAGAAGATTGATGAGCGTTGCTAGGAAACAGGAGCGTCTCCCTCCCTGCTGACCCAGAGATTGTGCTGCACAAGCCTCCCCAGGGGTTCGCAATGTGCAGTTGAACCTCGTGTGGGGCAAAGCTGCGTATCGGCCTTCTGGGTTCGCTCGCTCACACGACTCCCTCTTTCGCTCCCTCCAAGTGTGGTCAGCTTTTTACACAGGGACCACAGGAGAGTTCTTACTAGAAATGACTGTCGGTCCCTGCCCACCCGCGTGCCAAGAGCCCTAGCAGAGCTTCAAAGTTAGAGCCACCTCCCACTCTACCTCCCCACGCCCCTTCACGCCACTGCTCCGAAATTCACCGACCTTTGCGTGCATTGCCTAAAGGCTGCAAACCTTAGGGCAGAGAAGCTCGCAACCCTGCCAGGCTTTCTGTATTGTAACCTTCGGGTCTAGGTACAGTAGCTCACTAAAGACTCTGCAGATACACCCCTATAAACGGAGGGAAGACGGGGGAAGGGAAAGGAGGAGAGAGAAAAGGAGAAAGAGAATGAGGAGAGGATGTCAGAAGGTCCGTGCCTCTCTGCCTGAGTCCCAATTAGATGCGACTGTTTCAGCCTGGCCAAGGTGAAGGAAAGTTGCTTCTGAGCCCAGGAAGTGGGTTTGGCTGCAAAGAGGAGGAGGGCGACTGGGCTCTAAAGCTCCCCTCCCTTCTGCTGAAGACCACTGGGTCCCCTTCTTCCCAACCTCCTCCTGCTCTTCTCCTCTAGCCCTCCCTTTTCCCACTCCTCCTTGACTCGGAGGCCTGGATGCTGGGCCACCGGGCAGTGGTCCAGCGCGCAGCCGGGCGGGGGCGGGGGCAGGGGGCACTGTGACAGGAAGCTTCGCGCACAAGTTGGCCATTTCAGGGGCAAAATAAGTTCTCCCTTGGATTTAGAAAGGACAAAGGCAGCAAGCTCCCTCTTTTGTGTCGGATGAAGAGGACCAACCATGAGCCAGAGCTTGGGTGCAGGCTCACCGCTGCCGCTACCACCGCGGTCAGCTTCAGTTCCTGCCAGGAGTTGATGGTGCGAGGTAAGCAGCCCAGAAGGGGACCTGCCCCTCTGGAGGGTGCCCAGCGAGGGCGCAGGAGATCGGGTGCCGCGTGGGGCAGGCAAAGCGAGGAAAGTTGAGGCAGAGCAGGGACCAGTCCCTACATATCTGCCGGGGGTGGAAAGCGTGGGTCACAGGAGCAATGTGGGTGTGTGAGAGAGAGTGAGTTTGTGTGTGCGCGCGCTACTGTCCCTTCTGGAAGGGGCCAATTTCAGCGCATAGATCTGCGGCCAGGGAGCGAAAGGTAGAGGGACTAATTAGAGAGACAGGTCTCGTTTGCCAACCGCTTCCATCCAGCTTTGCGCTTGGGGGTTTTATAAGGCTTTGTGCACAGGAACCCTGTGATGTGTGGCTCACACACTGGTAGCTTCATGTGGGTGTGGAGATTGCCAGGCGAGATGGGTAGCGGTCAGCAGGACCCCCCTATGTTGCCAGGATTTGCTCTGCAGACAGGGGCAGACAGAGGTTCACCCACGAGCAAGCGTGTTTGGAAATCAGCCCTAACTCGCTGCCCTTTGCCTTTTTGACTTGAGCCAAAAAAGAAATTCAAGAAGCAGACTCAAAGCATATCTACCCATTGATCCTGTTCCATTTTCTTATCTGGCAGTGAGATAACTCGGAGAGGGCGGGAGATCCAAAAATAGACTAGGTAATATATCCAATAAGCTGATTCTTTCGGAATTTCACTTGGATTTCCTTCTAGTTCCTCTGTGAGGTAACAAACATTTAAGGGTCTCTTAAAGGTGTAATACATTCAGAGAGCTGGTTTAAGGGAGTGAACACATGCTTTCAAAATATCTTAGAGTGCTGCAAATTCTGAAGACAAAAATCCACCTTTCTCAAAATGTATGGTCACCGATTCAACTAATTTACTTATAGAGTAGTTCTACTCTTGTTTGGACAGTAATAGATATGTTACAGATATCGTGAATGTACACATGCCCAATGTAATCACACAGTGGTACAAAGCAAGTTAAGATTTTTTATGTGTTTTAATGTTAAGCACTTCAGCAGTTGGCTGCTTACATTTCTTTGTGTTCCTGTCCCTCAGGACTGCCTGTTTAGCAACTTTGTTGGGAGGAGGCAGTTAACATCCCTTTGAAAATATTCATTTACCTGTCTTAGTATCTAAATTGGCTTTGGTTTATCTGGTGACAGTTGCTACTTGAACTCTGTTGTATAGATAAATATATTGGGTATCAGCATTAACCAAAATATCCAGGTTTCCACTACACTAGATGCTTGTGAATAACAATCCTACCAAAGATGTTTTGGAAACTCTGATTAGCTGTTAGTACTCTGTACTACTATTTGCCTTATTTTTTTTTTCTAAAATCAGCTCAATATAATTTGACAATCTGAAAGTTAAAGTACAGCAAACCTTAATACAGTAGCATTTTTCAATTTGTAATAGCAATGACTTATAGTTATAAGTATTTCCCACACCTGTAGGTTTCAGCTGTCCACAGCATTGGGTTCTGGTTGCCCACAGAGATATTTTGAATAGACATGCCTTGGGCTCTTTTGATTTACATGCTAAGTTATACTTTTGGTGCTCATGATACAAAATAGCACAAGAAGAAATTTTAAAGTGTATTCTAGCACACATGAAACAAAAACCTGTATCTGCATTCAGGGGACTGAAACAATATGAGAAGAAAACTTTGTATTCTTAAATCCAACCCTACTCATACTCCAAAATGGTGAAAACATCTACTTCTATACACTATATCTTTTCCATAAAATGTGAAACTTGATACATTAAAAAAAAAATCTTTCTCAGTGCACAAAAGAAAGATCTACTTCTCTATTTAAAGTGTGTGGTGTTTCTCAGCTACATGTCATCAGTAGATCAAGAAAATATGTTTGTATGATGGCTGTATTTTCAAAATGACAGTATACATATGTGGGGGAAATGTGAATCTTATTACTTATTTCAAGGTTGCCTAGCATCCACAACACTTCTGTTATTTCATGAAATTAAACTTGTTAAGTTGAACAAATGCAAAGATAGCACAAAGGTGAATGATCTTTTTTCTAAGTTATAATTGATATCTGTGTTGAATGAAAGATCCAGGCTATCCAAAGGTCGTCTGTTTCAATTCTCTACCTCATGACAGGTGATCAATCAGAAACACAGTTAGTCTTGGATTATCCCGTTTTGTAAGATTCATAGCAATAATAACTTACAACTTCCTCAGGAATATTCTCATCTCTTTTGAGCTTGAACTTCATTTTCAAATCAATGATCCCTACTTCCTGTCCATTCTTGTTAGCATAAGTCACAAAATGAGCCATGGTTCTTTGTGAGTTTTGCTTGTACCTATCAAGGTGTGGTCTATCAGCTTGAGAATGAAGCATTTTGATTTGTTTTCTGTACTCAACAGTATCTCAAGAACCCACTCAAAAAGGGGAAAAAAAATCTCACCTCTTTTGATAAAAAGAGGAGGTAACTTCTACAGGATGGAATACGGCCAGAGCTGCAGGGCCATACTCATCTTCTCCAGAGCCAATTCCTAAAGGGGGCTGCTGTTCACACGCACTTGTGTCTCTTTGATGTTTTATGCTGAGTTGATTGTTCATTCTTTTGAGACTATGCTAAATGTATCCAGTTCTACATTAGACAAATTTGCTGAAATTGCTTTCAAGAAGCAGAGCAAAATGAGAGAAGATTATTTACCCAGTCTAAGCACACAAAATGAGTACAATCATAGTAACAGAGACCACACAAACCATTAGTCATCCTCCTCTGCCATCTCTGATGTTGCCTGGGTCCCTACAGCATTACTGTACTTTGGAGTGCTTTAGTCCAGTGTATTTCTTAACAGGTCATGTGATGACTTCTTCCAGAGTTTTTGAAACACTATTTCATAGTGTAATAGTTCTCTCTATTAAGAATTTTTTAATTCAGCTTGATTCTTTCATGATTCTAATTTATCTTATTGCTAACTCCTTATCATTTACTCCTCTGAGCTATTCCATCCTCTTGTATGACTTAAGATCATCATCTAACATTTATATAGGACAGGTAAAAAAATAATAACATAAGAGAACACATGGGTACCAATTCTATGTCCACATCTTGCCTCAATAGTATGTTTTAGGACATTTATGTGTTTGTGTGTGGCTATATGTCCTAATAATGTATCTGGTTAATGTAAGAGATGGAAAATTGCCTTCTGTGACATTAGTGACCTATGTGAATATCCAGATGATTCTTTCTATGTAATGTTCTGGGTGGTTGCACGTTTATGAGCTGTTTTCATTGCAAATTTGTTGTCAATAGAGCCCTGTCACCACCCACACTACAAGGGAGTTTTGTGACATGCTGGTCTGATGCTCCAATGAGCCCCAGAAGCTGTTGTCATGTAAATTCCACTGCTGAAATGAAAGTGATTTCCTTAATTAATAGAATGTGCTAAGAATGTAAAAGTGTAAGTGAGTTAGCTGTGTGTGAACACGGGGCAGTCGTTTTATGAGAATTTTCAGTGGCCACTTCATACTGATACAAACTGAAAATGCCAAAATTAAGAACACGTTACTCTGTGTTCTGTATCATGAAAAGTAAGCTCCCATCATGCATATACCAACATAAAATATATTTAGACTTATATGGAAGAACCATATGTGAAGGTTACTTTAAAAATAAAAAGCCTGAAATAACCACAAGGGGAAAAACAGGATTTTATTTTGTTCACTTAAAATCTGGCTGCAAGACGTCCATGTGTAGGATTCTTTAAGATTCTTTAGCAAATATCTTGGTAGTCTCAGTCTCCCACTCAATTGTTTCTCCCAGTGCCAGGCATTGAAATGCAAGCTTTTACTAGACAGTCGAGGAGCAAATGACTAGGAACTACCTTCCAAGGTACACTTGGCAAATCTAGAAAGTGCCAAAAGCAGAGTGCTCTGCTGTCTTTATACCTTGTTGGGCATTAAACTATACACAGAAACATCTGTGCAGACTTAGAGAACTAAAGGGAGAGGGACTAATGCAAAACTAACTCAATGTTTATGGGAAGTGAGTTGGGCTGCATGGAGCAAATAAATGTTAAGTCAGTCTTCTCCCATCTGAAGTCCTAACGTGTTTTATAGTGCCATTCATCACACAGTGCTGAGTACCCTCAGAATGATTTTCCTTAGAAACAAAGGGAAAATCGATTTTCATGGTACAGGAAAAGTAGGCCATTAATATATTTGCGATTTTACTGTGAAACCAGAGAGGCACTCTAAGAAGTGATGTTCTACATAGACTCTATCTTCTTATCAGATCAGCAGTCCTGCTCCAGAACTGGAATAGTACACACTGTGCTTTAAAAACACAGACAGATCCACTTAGAAACTGTTCACATAGAATCTATACAAAGTCTATACCAAGAACAGTTTCAGAACAAAGACAGCCACATATGTATACGGTAGCTCCACGGAAAGCATAGGAGGTTCTCAGGTTTAGCTTCTTGTCAGAATGTGGTTTTATTATCAGTGCTCTTTCTACCAAGTCACTTGGACAAGCATAGACATTCACCAAACATATAGCACTTTTCAAAACCTTACAGCCAATACATACAACATAGGAATTTTAAGACCATAACAATTTCTAGACCAGTGATGAGTTTTACAGTCTGTGGAGTTGTTTGTGTTGAAGCTCTCTTAAGAAAAAAGAATACAACCAGAAAAGTCAGCTCTTAGCAAAATAACTGATGCAAAGGTATTTTTTTTAGCACCTGTTACGGACAAAATAAAATTTGAGGTATATAGTGAGAACATAGGTGATAAAATTCGTACAGAAACTTTGTAAGCATATGTTAAGTTGAAACCTCTGAAAAAGTTAAATTTGAAATTCTCTGTTAGAAAAGAATATGTTGCTAAGAAGTTTTTGGTCCATAAAATCACCTACAGCTTAAGCATGAGGACCTGAGATCCACTCCCAGTACTCACTTAACAACCAGACATGACAGCATGCTCCTGTATCCCAAGCTGTGAAGGGAGAGACAGAAGGATCCTGTGCACTTTCTGACCAGCCAGTGTCAACAAATGAGGAAGTGTTCAGTGATAGTCTGTTCCAAAAAAAAAAAAAAAAAAAAAAGGCTGAAGAAAGATCTCTTGCTCTGTGTGTGTGTGTGTGTGTGTGTGTGTGTGTGTGTGTATACAAAGAAATTCAGACCAGCACATACATGGGCACACATACTCACAAACACAAGTGCAAACAAGCCACATCTGTCTCTGTCTCATACAACACACACACACACACACACACACACACAGAGAGAGAAGAGAGAGACAGAGAGAGAGAGAGAGAGAGAGCTCTATAGGTATACTGTGCTAGATTCCTGTGGTAATAACTCTTCTATAACATGGCAAGGACCACCCGCTTTATTGTTACAAGAACTCAGTGAGTCAGGAACACATATATGTTGCCACCCAGCTTAATGATTCCCTGCCATGTTTTCTTTAGTTCAACCAATCTTTTTTGAGATTCAAATGAAGGGGCATATTTCCCAAGAACGGAAAAACAAAGAGCAATTGTGGGACCCAGAAATGGTCCTACAGGCCAAGACATCATCGACCCCTAAACAGAACCCTTCCTAAATACAAGGAAACATGGTGGAAGAAATAATCTGAAACATTATTTATAATTAAATATGTCTAAAGAAAAATCAGAGAATTAGAACCATGTAGAAAGGTGATAGATCCGTTAACAACCTGAGAAATAAATACCAACTCCGAAAATGTGAGAGAAATAAATTTCCTGGAGCTGCTTTCAATGGACATCGCAATCTCTCAAAAATAAATACAGTCACAAGAATGAACAGCCTTTTTGCTTGATAGGGCTAAAGTGTTCCTGGGTCTCTTCTCTTACAACTTAATTATTTCCCACTAGGTAAACAAGATGAAAAGATGTTCTGTAGACTAGCAAAACTTTGAAATGTCTCTGCCCAGCTGGAATAGTAACTTCATCTTTATGTAGTCTCAGTATTTTTATGCACTGGGACATTTGTCCATAATCTATCCAGCAGCCTGTAACTAAGAAGGCACAGAGATTCTCAATTTGTAACACACTAAGAATAAGAGAAATACTGTGGCCTGCTCAGTCTGTAGGACTGCCAATATAAAAGCTCCCATCTCAGATTCTGTGACCTGGTGCTTTTTCACAAAGAGCAGAAGCTTATACCTATTGTCACGATGCTGAAGACCCAAAGTATCAATCTTATTCAAAGATCTTTCTCTGAATGTGAATTGTGTTACAATATTTTCGTAAACTTGAAAGAAAAGAATGGAACTCCCAGATCTGTCCCTCCATCTGGTAGAAGCTTTCCTTCGATTGTTAATAATACATAGAAGATAGATTATTAGCAATATTTTCTATTTTACTTACCAGTTTCAATACACCATGTGTTAGTGAATACAACATATTAGAAACTGCTTTCAAAAAATATGTCAAAATACATGCCAATTTGAGAGACAGCAGTACAAGGTCAGAAACAGTTGGAATTTGTATCCGCCTCAAGGAGAAAATGAGATCTGAGGAATATAATTAACCGTTTCTATTTTCAAACATCTTATTTTTTTTCTGAAAAAGCAGAGCCCCTCCATTTGCTGATTCCTTAATCCCAGTGATTTCTGTCAAGCTCAGGGACAGTGATGAGCACCCCATACCTCACCTCAACACTGACAATAAGCCTTAATGTGAAACCCAGACACATTTATCTAATGACCAAGGCCCTTCCTTTGGAAAAAAAATTTGAGAAATATTTAAAGCCCTACTTTTTCAAACTATCTCCTCTGACATCTGCCTTGGTTCATGAAACCCTACAAAATTTAAGCAAAACATCTCATTCAAAAAACACAAAAACATATATCTCTAAATCTGGTGAGTGTATATAATCCCCAAAAGGATTGCTTTTCAGAAAACTAACTTCACCCTGTTTGGTAGGAATGTTTAAGGACTATGGTGTTTCATCTTCACTGCCGTTCTGTAGAATATAAGCCCTCCTGTGGATCTGGCTTAAGACTGAGAATTTACTAATTTGGGATGAGGTAAACAATCATTTGAAAAAAAATGAAGACTTTCAGAGAAAACGATTAAGTGATATAGAGCACTCACCCTCCCCTTGTTTCTTCTAAGACCCTAAGTTATGACCTTGCTGTGCGGTGTGGAGAGGAAACTGGTGGCACCTCAGATGGAAGAAGTTGGAATGTTTAAGGAAGAAGAGAGACAATGCCAGCGCCAGCTTCTGTGTGTTACAGACAATTGCCTCTGCCATATACAGCACTTAGCCAAAAAGGCCCCACAAAAACCAACTCAGCCAGAGTAGTGAGAACAGCTGGAGGTAGAACTTGCTGTAAAGAATCTACATATTGACTAAGCTTCAGATTATTAATTAGAAAAATGCAAGTTTTGGAAACATTCCTCAATTACACTGCTTAGGAGACTATAACAAAATGCAATAGTGGCAAACAATCCTGGACACCAAGGTGTCAAAGGTCAAGTTATCAGAAAATTTGGTGTATACCTTTTTCTCAGAAGGATGCTATTTTGCTGTGTCCACACAGGAGATGGTGGAAGAAAGAACTCCATTGCCTGTACTTACTAGGACAGTCGTTCTGTCAACAAGAACCCTTCATTCAAATCTATCTCCCAAGGACTTCATCTGTAGATAATAACATATTGAGGGTTAAGTCTTTAGCATATGAATTTTGGAGGTTCTCAAATAATCAGTACAAATCGATTTAGCATGGAATGACGGTCCTACAGAGAACGTTCTGTGAACTGCTTGTACCAAATTATTTACCATATCCTTCTAGTATAATTGGATTAACCAGTTGTCTGAATTCCACAAGCTGAGTATTTATTAATAAACCTCAACTAATAAAACAATTTCTATGAGTTTTATGATCAGTCTAACTTTCTAGAAATCTATTTTTATTGCCAAGGCATTTATTCTATAATAAATTCCTATAAAATAAATAAACACTTACAAGATATCATCTATTTTGTAGCCTTCCGATTAGAAAACCTTTCCCTTTATTTCCTCTGCAATTTTTACTATAATAGTGAGTGATTTTTAAAGCTTTAAACTCTTTAAATTAATTAATTACCAAAAATATCATTTCTGTGTTTTGAAGATCAGAAATCTGATTTGTTTATAGCCTTTTCAAACTGAAGTTGTCATTATGGCTATATTTTTATAAACTAAAGGGCATGGGAAAGCATTGTTCTGTCCCAATTCTCCACTCCCCTCCAGATTTGCAGGGCACCAGGAGTGGGGAGAACTCCATTTGGCAACTTACATTTTCAATGCAGCTTCTACTGTGTTCAAGTGAATGGTTGCTTAGCTGAGGTTGGCAGACCTCACAAAGATTGCTTCCTAAGTAGTGCTCAGAACCACATGGGAAAAACACTGATGAGAGAATGGGGATGGGCAGCAGAGGGTGCAGGGGCCTCAGACTGGGCTACTGGGTTCTGTTCCCAGGTAGCCTTCACAAAGTTTCCTTCGCTCAAATCCATAAAGAGAACAAGAGTAAAGCCCAGACCCCCATGCTTTCAGACATTTTTAAAGTCCAAGAATCTCCCATCTCACACTGTTTACCTGTTAGAAGTCACACTGAGGCTCCTGCAGAGACTGGCTTTCTTGACCTTTTGTTGGTTACAGAGCCTGCTTGGTGGAGGTAATCCTACAGGAGTTTCCTTACACATCAGGCTTTATGTATCTAAAACCGAAAGCTATCACCATCCCAAATCATTTATTTTCCTCATTGTTCCAGATTCCACACCTCCCTGTGAGCCTATGGGGGCCATTGCATTCAGACCAACACACTTAGTGATACAGAATTCTTGCCTAGCATGTGTGAGGCCCCAGGGTCAAACCTCTGAAGCACACTCCCATGGGAGAATCTTAGTAAATAACTGGCTTTCCCATTCAATTCCTAGGTTTTCAAAGAACTTAATGGAAACTCATCACTTAAAAATAACTTCCTAGTCATCTTCCTCAATACCAACATCTGCTTTCTCTATTCACCCAAGATAGCTCCCGTGCATCAGTGCAGTCATTTTGAGTGTGTTTTCTTCCTCCTTTCTACAAACCTATAGTTAAATCTAATTTCATAATCATCAAAGTCTGTGATGTTTTCATCTGTCTTATCAAAATTTTATCTAAAACATCTATGCCGTCTTATGTAAGCCATAATAGTAACTTATGTTTTGGCAGGTATAGAATATAGGTAGAATAATAAGCAATGTTATTTTTATTTCTTACTCCTTATTTAAGGTTTATTCAGTAAAATATGCTTGTGCAGAAGAATAATGAGAAACTGTAGCCACCAAACAGTCTTCATTAAAAGAATAGTATGTTTAGACCAATATGATGACTGAAACTTTGAACACTACAGGTATATTTTCTTCAAGACAACAGGAACTGTCATGTTTTGCATTGACATCTGGAAAAGAGAGCTTATGTGTTCCAGGAGTTATGATCAATGTTTCTTTGTTGCTGTTACTGACTCCAGTTCTGACTTCTGCAAAGTAATTTGGGGGGGGGGTGAGTATTGGGAGAAGCTCTTACCTTGTACTTTTCACAAATTCTGTGACCCTAGATTATTTAGATCAAGCCTCAGGTTATGTGTGAGCACACATGCATAATGAGAATTCTTTCCCACTGCTGAAAGTTCAGAACCTGAGTATCCCAGCACCATTTCTTTTGTCTGAGCACAGGTCCTCAGCTCTTTCTCCTTCAGTGGTCCAGGTCTCATGGTTCCCTCTCTTGGTGCCCTGTTATTCATCCAGGTCTTACTTATGGGCTGAGTTACTTTCACTTGTGTTCAATCCACAGGAAATACTCACATACCATTTCTGGAAAACTCTTAAGCTTGCGGACCTAGCCCATGTATCAACATCTCTTTCTTCCCAATCTTCTGCTATAGCAGCTATGTAACGGGTGCTTCATATCTCCTCTGTATTGCCCAGACTGGAAACAGCATCAGCCACTGTTATAGTTCCTGTGTTCTTTTATTCTTGGAAGCATTTCCTAATGCTGCCTTCTTTAGGACACAATGTGAGACATCACATTTACTTCCTTAGATATTTACCATTTTCTACTTTTCTGTGAAGACGTACTAGTTTTACAACAAATGCTTGTTAACCATATGTGTTTAGTGCCATATACTAAAGTAAAAATATTACATGCATTAAAATTCTTGTTATTAACACATATGTAATATACAGATCATGGGGTTTACTATGATAGTTTCAAATTTCCACTCATTATGCAACAAGGATATGCATCCATTTTTCTTCTTCACAGGACTTACCACCCTCTACTCTACCCGAAAAATCCTTTTTAATTTCTACAACAAATGACGGCTACATAGATGAGTTGCTGGCTAAGATCACTTGTTGCTTTACAGAGGACCCATGTTTGGTTCCCAGCATCTACATGGTGGCTTACAACCTTCCATAACTCTGGTCCTAGGTGATCTGATGCCCTCTTCTGACTAGGCATATATATACCTAAAAGCAAGAAAACACCCATACATATAAAATTTTTAAAAACTTTAAAGTTTTAATACAAAACTATAAGTATTTGTAACTTTCAAAGACATTTTACATGGAGATTGCTCTGTCAAAGCAGAGCAATCAGACAAATCAGAAACAGAAACTTAAGATGGATTTATCTTCCTGATCAGAATGATCTACAAGAAGGCAGTCGATCCTTTATCCTTTTTATAAGTAAATCTATAATAATAAATGGAACATAAAGCGATATTTCATAAATGTTTCATGAGTGAATAAATTCTATTTTAATTTTTAAATTTAATCCGTATGCACATTCCATACTAAAATATTAATGTGTGTTCTGCCCTTCATATGTTGTACTTTAAAAATAAGAATTGTTACATTTTTAATTTCAATCCACAAATTATACTATTTTCCTAAAGGCATTTTGAATCTCAAACAAAATAACTTCATATGAATATTTTAAAATGTCATGAAAGAGTGGCATCAATCCAATGAAGTAAATCTTTAAGTGTCTGTTACTTTCAAGGTATTAGGTGATGTATTGAGGTCAGAGAGAAGAGTACATCAGTATGTCCAAGGAACAAAGTCTCACAGGAGAGTAGCAACAAATGCAAGCATAACTAGGATAACAGGAATGTATAGGATCTAAGCTCTGAGGGCAAGAAGTTCATGATACTTCTTTTTAACATCATGGAGATTTTGCTTATGTATACCAGACTCTGAAAGATCTTAAAGAAGGAGCTACTCTGAGCCTATGGAAAGGTGGCCAAAGCCTGGGATTTCCTTGCATGATTTGTTTCTGTTAAGGGATAGAGTATGTAAAAGATCAGTATGGATGATAAAACTCTCACAGAAAATTGAATTATGGGTACGATTTTTCTGTAGGCAGAGAGAACCCTCTAAAATCACTTGAGCAACGAAATCTGAGAGCACACTATGAAGATAAATATGAGGAAATAAAGGTTTGGGAGGCAGGGAGATGAGCTGGCAGGTTATGGCAACACTCCAGGTGAGAGGTAATGATGGCCCAAACTAGGGCAGTGGCGATGGGAATAGGAAGTATGAAATGAATCTAATAGACACAAAGATGAATAGTGCCTTGTAGGTAGGAATTAGCTGTTGGGTGAGAAACACCAGCCAAAACAATTAAGCTAATCATGTTCCTTTTCAACAAGAGAAAAGAGCGTGCTATATCAAGTCCCTTGCTTAATAAAGAATAGAGGAGGGTGTTTTAAAAGATCATCCTTCAGGAACTGTGTCAAAGAAAGTCATGTGTAAGATAAAGGCCAACAGCAGTCGCCTTTGATTGTGAACTTTGACCTAGCCTGACTACATGGGAGACCCTGTCTCATGAAGGACAGACATAACCATGTAAATCTTCTAATAGCAAGACAAAGGAATAAAACTAACATGTTCTGTAAGGCTATGACTTGATAAAATTTATCCAGAGACAGTCACTGTTGTCTTTCCTCGAGGCTCTGTAAAGAGCCACTTATAGACATATGAGACTCTTATCACCAACTACCAGGCTATAGAAAAAACTAAACAAAAGAAAGAAAAACTCCTAAAACTACCAGTCCAGATGTCATTTCCTGCTTAAGAATCTCCAAAGAGTTTTCATTGCTCTTGGGATATTCACAATATTATTCACCTGCATGTCCTGATGTCTGGTCCTTTGCCTTCATCCTTCTTGTGTTCAAACCACAGCAACTTGCATCACTATCCTTCTCCTTCACAGCATCATAACCTCCCAGTGTACTGACTCATGCCTGTCCCTCTTAAGTTCGGTACCTTAAGTCCTTCTTAAGTTCGGTACCCATTCTGACCTCCTAAACTATAGTAGGTGAGTCCTTGGCTTGCTCACTTCCATCTCCCTGTATCCCTCTCTCCACACTTGGCTGTAATTGTATCTCTCACCACTGTGGATGTACTGCATACTCACAGCTGCATCTCTATTACCCAGAAGAGGATGTACTACACAGCAGAAGATCAATACATATTTATTGAGTAAACAGAGTACTGGTTAATTAATTCATTCTGGGGCTCATTTTACTCATCTTTAAAATTTTGCTATTGGACTTTGATATTTCTTTTACCCAAACAATGCCTATTGTCAGTAGAAAAAGATAAAATTCAGTATCCAAAGTCTGAATCAGTAGCCATTATACAGGGAGAAAAGTGATTGCTAGATAAAAATATAAATTTTAATTGCAATCCAACAATTCAATAACTAATAACAGTCAAAAATGTTTCTTTATTCCACAAGTACAACTCTGCAGACATTCTGTCCATTTCACTGAAACACTGAGATATGAAGAATGAGAGACAGAGAAAAGCAAGCATAAAAACTGAGAGTCTGAGTAAAGTTTCCAAAAAAACCATCTGATTCCAGTCATATTTCCTCCTCCTTATATTTTTTAGGACAAATGTACATTCCATATATTTTCACAGAAATGGATTTATAAATCACATTTCACAATACCAATTCCTACCAATGACAACAAATAACATCCCAAGGCGTTCCACTTAGTGCCAACTTTATCTCAATAGTTCTCCAAGTGAGATGAGTGCTTTCACATACATATTTTATACAGTGTTATTAGGATCGTGAGAAAGATAGTGTAAACAATAACTTTCATCAAGTGTTTATGGTATGTGTGTTTCAAGGCATTGCTATTTTAGCTATATAGATGTATTTAATCCTCTTAATTAGTCCCACAGTGTTGATGCTATCAGTATGTCTACTTTACAGAGGCGGAAACTAAAGGACATGTTGATAGAGACCTATCACTTGGAGCCAGAGCTTGGGAACTAGACCAGCTGGCTGTACCATTCTTTCTATGAAGGCATCTACATGTAAAATAGGCAAAGATGTTGGAATAATGATGTCATTCTGTGATTGGTAATGAAGAATAACTAAAAACCTACTGTTCTTATGAGCCTAAATAATTAGTTAATCAGTTTGCTAGTGTTATTGAGACCATATTTAACTGTCTTTTTTAATTTGATATCAAAAGTCCTCTCATTTCAGTAGCTTGGTAGTTAGGTGGCCTAAACAAATGGTTTTTAATGCCTTATTTCTTTATCTTTACTTTATGATTTTCTTTTGAGCTCCACCTGTATGAAAATAATGTTTGTTTGCTTGTTTGCTTGCTTGCTTGTTTTTAAACAGTGTCTTATTCCAGAAAAATACCTTCTATATTTTCCTGGGAAAAAATGAAAGAACATAAAGCAATAAAAATTATTTCCATATTAGGTAAGGGGAAACATTTACACTCCTTTTGTAAAAGAAAAATAAAATTGATGCATAAATGAAGTATTGGCAAGAAAAGGAATCTACATGCTTTGGTCACTAGCCTGTCCATCTATTCCTACAGGTATATGTACATGTAGCTAAACCTGAATTGATTTATTAAACTGAGTTTACAAGTTAAAAAGAAAGAAGTTCTGAGGATGTAATTACAGGAATACAAATCAGGAGAGGCAACTTTGAAAGAATAGTAATTTCCCTTCTTGAAACTGACCGTAAGTCCCTAAGAGGAGAACAGAAAAGCTTAAAACACCCCTTTCTCTCCATTCAGAAGTGATCATGAATTAATTGCGTAGTTTAGCTGAACTTTGCTTTTCTGAGTATCCAAGGAGAAGATTTCTCATAGACTGAGTATTTTTGCTTATTTGTAAATATACTCAGTATCTAGAGATAGTGCTTGACCCTACATGTGCTCACTGGAAAGCCACAATTCCCAAAACAAACAAGGAAAGGGAACTAAATGATCTTCCAGCAAAAAAGATGGGGAGGAGGGAGAGAGAGATAAAGAGGTAAGGAAAGAAACAGAGGGGGTAGAATGTTTTAGAAACTTTATGGTGATAATTTGGCTTTAAACAGTTTCAACAATCCTTATTGACATCAAAAACTTGATGATAATAAAGTCAAAATTTGCTCATCAATGAAACCATACAAGGCTGTGGCACATAAGCCTTCATTGATTTGGTTATAAAAGCACTTAGTATGAATTTTATCCCTATTTGAGCATTAACTGGGCTATGCAGCTACAGCAAAGAGCAAATGCGAGCATTTGCTGATAAATTGCAACACTACTACTTATTAACGTTTATAGTAAAAGTATAGAATCCTGACAACCAAATAAGCAGTGCCATGTGAGGGCATGCTATTTGGTTAACTAGGTAATATTAGCCTTACATTGCTCATTTTATCATTTATTTCATGTTTCATTTATTCTATTTTTCTCCTATTCCACAGGGATAAAGTGACTTATATGTCAAGTCTGACACTATTCTAAACAGTTAGGATAGTATGACAAACAACAGCAGGAACAAAATCCCTTCCATCACGGACCTCTGTTGTCAATTTTAAATCTACGCATTCTCAGACTAGAAAAGAAGCGTAAATTCCACTGCTGTCCGTTAGTTTCTATTTGAGGCAAAAATGAAAAACATCTATCTAGAAATGGACTTTGGGGTTCCCTGAAATTGTGAGTTGAGGGAAGCCCAAGAGTTCCATGTTACTGGCAAATGGTGACCACAAAGGGAGTCCTGGGAACAGAGTCATTAATAGCTTATCATATGTAAAATCCTTCTGATTAACTTAGTATACTTTGGCACATCTACCTGTTTTTTCCAGAAATGTTTATTTACATGTGTGTGTCAGACTTGTAGTTTGTGCTGACAATATAAAATATGACCTCATGTAATTCACAGACTGCTTGAGAAAAATTCATAGGAAATATGATGTGTGTAGACCTCACTTGGTAATTATAAGGACAATATAATTCAGAAGATACTCATCAACATATAGAATCAGAATAAAGTTTTCTCATGCTCTTCCCTTGAGGTTAGGAAAATGTATTGTTCTGAAAGTAAGGTATTTGAATTGACCTTACTTAAATATTTGTATTCAAATACTATTGGAAAACATGAAAGGTATCTATCAAAATTTTGATAGTAAAAAATAGTTTTCTTGTCAATGTTTTTCTGAAAATTACATGATATATTTGTAATGGTATCAAAAGCATGAAGCAATTAATAAGTTGAGTAAAGTTAGAAATCACCACTAGCTAGTAAACTCATTTGCTATTATAATTACTGCATAAAGTGTAATAAGTCAGCAGAGAAGAGCCAGTATAAAGAACTATAGCTAATAATATCAACAAATATGAGGAAAACTTTATTTGTTACTTATCAATAATCTTTAATTAGCAATTTCGAATTGAAGGATAGGCCACTAATTATAGAGTAGCAGACTACTTTATGAACAAGAAAACTTGGTGTAGATATATAAACAAGGAAATATTAAGGACCTGAGACCAAGGCTTCATATAATTTTTAAAAGAAGACATATGTTTTAATCATAAAGTACTATGTGCTTCACAATGTTACTCACACAGAAGATGGTAATAAATATAATAAAGTATTACACTTAACAGGCATTCATTAAACATTAATAACTAGTAGTCACTAACTAGTAATTGACAAGCCTAAATTTACAAGTATCATGTAAACAAATAAAAGAGCATTTCCCTAAGAAGAAAAGAACTATGGTTAATAGGGAGTTAATAGGGTTGATAAGTGAGAATTTTGATGGGATCAAGGTGTTCCTTATCATGAAAGTCACTGGCAGTTACACAGAGTAGGATGTGAGAAAACTAACTGGAAGGCTGACGAGAAAGTTCAGGAATCAGGGACAACTGTTCCTCCTTTGAGGAATTTTTCAAAGGTTGGCAAATAAATGCAATATCTAGAGGGAAACGCAGACCCAAGGAAAGTCCATAGATATTTCTTAAATTTGACTGAATTATATGTGGTATGGTTTCCTGAAGGTGAGATTGAACAAATAGTACTGGGACCACAGGAAAAGTTAAGATAAAAATCAAAAGATTTTTATAAGAAGTTGTTTATAGTGTCTTAACATTAAGAATAATGGTAAGCTATATAACACTCTGACTGTGTAAAGCTTTTTGCCTAGAGAAAAAGATAGTGATTCATCAAGTATCTGAAACAATATACAGCTACAAGTGTAATACATGTCAAAGAAAGAAAGAAAGATATGCAATACTAGGAGAGTTTAATGCCACACAAAATGGGCTCCCATAAACACGTGAGAACTGGAGATTTGGGAGGTGTCATACCCAGTAAACTGGTTGCTTGACAACCATGAGCATCTGTGTTCAAATCCCTAGCACCCACTTAAAAAGCTGGACACATAAGCTCACATCTGTGATTCCTGAGCTTTGAGGGCAAAGTTGATCTCTGAAGCTCATGGATGATCCATCTAGCTGAATTAGTGGGTTCAATGACAGATACCGATTTATAATAAAGTGGAAGGCAAGTAGGAAAGTCATGGGATGTTAACCTCTGACCTCTGCATCCACACATGAGCATGCATATGTATTACACACATACACACAAGTTACAACTGAATATGTAAGAGTTGACTCCATCTAAAGGGGAAGAAATGAAGTTGTATTCAAAGAAATGGATAGGCAGGATCCTAGATCATATACCATGTGAAAGGAGAAGAGACGGGACCAGAATAGTAGGTAGCAATGCCTGTGCTTTATACTAAGAGCAATAAGATTATCATTTAAGTGCCTAGAAAAGGAAGAGGATTGTTCATTTGTTTATTTAAAATAATGATGCAATATTCATAGGAATGTGGAATGAAGTGGGTTTAGGAATCAGAATAGATAGAAATAGATGTAAGTGATTTTACAGAGTATAGAAAATCACATAGAGAGAAGAGTTGGCAAGTGGATGGTTTCATGAAAAATTTTTAGTAATCAAAAAAAGAAAGATATTGGTGTGTGGAGTATGGGTGGTACATATTATCTTGACTCTTGCACAGTTGTTTGTGACCTAGAAATGAATTGATCGAGCACTATAGCACTGAAACTCTCTTTTCTTTCAAAAGAGAGCTCAAAATCACTTATGTATTAGAAGTGCAGATCAGATTCTAAACATTGCTTATCTCAATTGTTTTTGACACTGTAAAAAGAAACAAGTCATTGTTGATGAATATCCATTGTGTCCAAGGGATTTGGGAACAAAGAGTACATTCAAAAGCTATGTGAGGCTCATCCAAAAGAAATGACAAAATCCTCTCTACCCAGTACAGCCTTCACAACTCTGGGGTAAACAGATGAAGGTTACATTTGGCTGAGAAGCCCATAGGGGTGATTCACCAACACAACTACAAGATTCAAATGCATACTCTTCTCTTAACATACTGTGCATCAATTTCAATCTGACTTTAACCTAGAACTGAGGAGAAGTAACAGCATGGGCTTTGGAAAGTCTTGGTACCTTCATTTATACAACAGCAAGTAGTTTTGCTATACATTTGAGTTTTCTTGCTTCTTTTGTTTCAGTTGTCTGGGAAGAAAGGCTAAAACTAATTTAAGTTTTAGAACATAAGAGTTTTACTTCAGGCATTACTATTGATTGTGGTAACTGTGAAAGTATGCTTAGAAGAATACATTTTTCATTAGTCAAACTTTACCTAATGTACAAGGAAATACATTATGCTTTAGTTCTATTTTCTTCCACTATTGCCAAACATGCATTTGAGAAAGAAACATGATGGAGTAGGTAAGTACCATACTTAGCAGTAGAAAAACTTGTTACGAATCCCATAACAACCTCTTATAAAGTAGAGCATTCTAGAAGATGTAAAAGGATTGTCCAGTCTTCCTCACAATTTTGCTCATATCATGGAAAGAAACAACAACTATAAAAGTGCCCAGTAGGGCTTGGCACTTGGTAGGATTTTATTAAATTTTAACTGCAACCTACTAAGGCTGAAGAGACTCTCCACTTACAGCGGTGTTCACAGCTATATATGCCTTTGCGCTAATCATAACAATGTCTTCCAATCGGCCATATTAATTTATCCCTCTATTTACAGTCCATATGGAAGTTATTTAAATGTCCTATCAATCAATGCTTTCCATTTATCCTTACAGAACTTGAGGTTTTATTGTGAATTGTACACTCTTGTCTGTATATCATTTTGTGTATTTTTCTGCTTGTGAAAACTACATATGTGATCTGAAAGTTATGGAAATGAGAATTTCATATTAATTATTTCTTGACATAAGAAAGCAAAACAATGCAGAGAGCTTTCTGGGTGTTTTCATGCTGAATTGCTGTAACTTTAATAACTTCTGCATTGCAGAGATTACAAAACTGATGCATAATTTTAAATGTTAACTCAAAAGTGTCAGACGTTTGCTTATATTCAGCAAAATCTTAGGAACAAATTTGAGGTCTACACAGCAACGTGGGCTGGTAGACATATTTTCTGTCATTCACATTTTATGAATACTCTTACCCTCTAATCATTTTAATCTACATTATATTGTAATCTTAGCTTTCTCGGATCCTTGAAGTTAAAAATAAGAACTTGATGTTAATGTTAATTACAGGAACAAGTTGAAATGTATTTTAACAAAAGCATGAGATACAGAAAGTCAAATAATCCCTGAGAGGTTTTTCAGCTTCACTTAATAAGCAGAAGAAGCTAGGGTGAAATTTGAGGAATTAATAACCCATTTTATTGTGAAAGAAAAGAATCTTGCATCTCACACTAGGAAAATTCTGATCCGATTAGGTTCTTTTTTCTCTAGGAGATGCCTTGGCCCTTGAGGTAAATGAAAAGTATTTCAAGAGTTCATTTTGACTTTTACAACCAGTATGGCTCTGGAAAGCACCATCTCTGTCAGCCTTATTGTACTTAACCCTACAAAAACTAAAAATCTTTATAGCCTTAATATGTTCAATTATGGATGTCTGTGAATTACCTTTAACATCATCTAAACATGTATGTTTGTTAAATAAAAGCCTTAGCATTAAGAAATGCATACCCCTTTCTAGAAGTCTTTGGAACCAGATGCTATTTTCTTTTTCATTCACATGCTACAATTAGCTCTTCAAGTTTTAGAATCTCTTTTCTCTCCAAATCAACTATGGTGTTCAAACCAGCTGTTGTCCTTTTCATGAGTAAGGGAAAAAAATTGACTTGTTTACAAAATACATCTTACTCAAAAGGTAGATTGAGAAACTGAAGTGCTTAATGTTTATTTTATCAGGTAAATTGGGAGACTGATTGGGGGACCCAGGCCCAGCTGAGCACCCTTATGTCCGTTTATACCTTCTCCTGGCAAGATCTTCAGTTAGTGAATTTCTTGCCAAAATCCACATCAGATATTTTGTTGTATAACTTAACTACCCAGAATAAATCTTTGACGCTAAGGTTGTCATAGGAGACTATGAAATAATATGAGTGGGAACATTTATATAAAGCATATTTCTTTCCGGAAGTTTGATCTCATTTCCAAACTCAGTGCCTCTGACAGGAAGAAGGCAGCAGGAAGCAACTTATCAAATCAAAAGCTTGTAGATCATCTCTATTGAAAATGTCAAAATCCCTCAAAATTATTTTGTAAAGTGAATGATGTTCCACCTATGCCATGGAACGAACAGAGCCATGCTTGCACATCTGACCTAAATAGTAGATCTGCCTGACTGCCCCAGATTGTTACAGAATTAAGGGCAAAGAATAGTGGATGATTCAACTAGGTGCCTGCAGCACAGTAAGGGGGAATACCTGTGGCTTAAGATAGGCAATATTGCGGGTTTTTTTGTTTGGCCTTTTTTTAAGGTGTACCAGAGCATATTACAACAAGAGTCTCAGCTTGTCCTATAAGATTTTCATTAGCCTGCTACCTGCCTTATGTTTATTATGTCAAATACAGATAGAATATTTCAATAAACACTAACAAGAGCTTTAACTCTGGTTATATTATTGCTCTATATGGCCAAGCTTTGATAGAGACTCAGTATAATATTTCAGAAACTCTTGATGAGAGTCAACATTCACATGATGTTAGACTGCTCTGAGAAAGCTCTTTCATGAAGTAGGAAATGAATGTCAGAGGCAAAAAACTGTCTCATGCTCAAGCCTTGAGCCACCAATCTCTGATGTAATCTGACCACAGTTTTCATGTTACTCACACCTACCCTACTTCCAGACAAGTGTGGGGGATTTTCATTGACTTCTGCTACGGTCTCTTCTTCAGAGATACCAGTTGGAGCAGAGACTCGCAGCCTGTAAATACTAAGTAGTATTTCTTTCAGGTGGCGAGCTCTAACAAAGACCTCACTCTCAAAACCCACCCTACTGAGCCCAAGTCTGGGAATCACTTTCACTCAGTTGATAAACAACAGGCTCTTTAAGCAGACACTGGAGGGAGCCAAACTGTTGGCTTGAAGGGAAATTGGGGTAGCTAATCAGTGTACCCTCCCACCCCCTACTTTTTTGTCCTTGCTTTTCTGTGTTTGTGTTTCATTCATAGCTTCTCTCCCAACTCATCCCCCCACCCCATATCCAACAGGGTTGACCCTGTTTTATAGGAAACTTTTACCGACTTTATAAGTTTATGAATACAAATTAAAAGCTCTTGAGATCTCTTTATCTTCTCATCTTGTGTGTACACATCTTATGTGTCTTGAGTATTTCAGTTTTCATCCTATGGGTAACCTATTGTAATAACTCTGCTTTAGCTTGTTTCTGCTTCCTCGAGATTTCACTAATCACCACCAACAGGAAAAAAAAAAGGTAATTGAAATATCAAAATATTTTGTAGTTTGTTTTTATTATATAGGTAACTACTTAGGAACAATTTTAGGCGATGGAGTTTGTATTGACATGAGAATGTGCACTTGACACACAAGCAGGCTATTAAATAAGTATTAGGGGAATAATTCTTTCATTCATGTTGCCTTTAAAGTTGGATTCAACTGGATTTAAATTAATTCTAAGCACCACCTCCATGGCCCATTGGTTTGGTTTAACACCCTTTGATGGTGTTGTTTGGGCTTTTCTCTCACATGCTAATGAGGCATTCAGTTTAGCTGCCACAACTTCATATAATCCTTGAGCAATTCTCACACTTTCTAATGACCCTTTCTTTAAAAGGCAGGAAAGCTTGGAAAGGGGAGAAGGAGGGAGAAGAAAACAGGGAAGAGGACTGAGTGTGGGGAAAGAGTAGTGCTACTAGGTTAGTATAAATTTATCCTAAAAATATGATCAGAAAACAGAAATGTGTGACTGACTGCCCTTATGCTGAAAGAGCAACTGTCATTGAGAAATGGATTCATTCATGCACAGGATGTCTGACTACTCAACCAAGGGCAAACTGCATGGCTTCCTTGTAGCATGGCTGATCATCAGGAAGTGATTTATAGATCTGAGAGGAAGTCTGTTTCTTGAGAGCCTAACCGTTTCCTTAGATATCCCTTCAACGTGACATTTACAAATGACCAAATATTAACATTACATTATGGCTTAGTTGCTCATGCCTGTGGGGGAAAGCCTGGATTCAACTGGATAAAAACAGAAGAGACAAGATGCTCCATTATTATCCCAAGAGAGTGAGCATTTCTCAGTGGAGTCCTCTCAGACTTTCAAGACTTGAGCTACTGATAACTTCCTGAATCAAATTTGACTGATAATCACCGAATCTAACTTCTCTATTGTTTTCATATTCTTGAAATGCTACCCAGCTCTGTAACTCTGGACACTTTTAAAACACACCCACTGTCCTATAGGCTTCCCAGTCCAGTGTCTCTTTATCTTAGTTTAACGTTTTACACATTTTTTCATTAGCTTTTTCTCATTTTGATGTATTGAACAAACCTACGTTTTGCTTGTTTTTTAACTTGGTTTATTAACCCATATTTTCAATCAAGGACATGCATATCTTTCACCACAGTCAAATTATTTCATAACTTCAATTGGGCAAAGGTCTTAGACTAGTCCAGAATCCCACCCTTGCTGCTTCTACCACTACCAATTTCTTCCCAGAGAAATGCTGGCATCCTAATGTTCCCCTTAACTCCAAAGTCACGTTGCCAAATGCTTATTAAAGCAATTCCATCAAATGAGCTATAGTCCCTCGAATTTCTCATGCTCCCTTATAAGAAGCTTCTATGACGTCCTTGTTTTTAACAGGGCCCTTTTAAGACTGGAAAGTGGAAATAAAAGACAGATAAGTAGAGAAACAATTATCCTCTGAAAGGAAGATGAAAGGAATGGGCAGAGACACTATTCAGAGAATCTTTCACCTCTAGTAGGTCCACAGAGTCATTTTGAAACAATAACAGAGTAAAGGTCTGAGTTTTAAAAACCTTTAGTGGTGTCAGGATGTTTCACCTCATATGATTTTATTCTCGTAGCATACATGTCAGGTAGCGTGGAGGAGCCATGTACTATAATGAGAGCTGGTAAGTCATAACACAAACTGGTCCTTAGATCTCTGTCCCAGAGAGAAGTAAAGGAAGAAATGGACTGATTAAGACTGTAGGATCAGGCCTACATATGCAGGATCATGATCATCATGCCACCTATCTGGTAATATGATCTTGGAAGCCTGGGAAGAATCAATACAATACATCAAGTTAATTGCATTTGCAAATGACATCTTAAATGCACTCCTCTTTTCTATTTGTAACTTTATAGCCAAACTCATTGTGTATTGCATCAGAGTCCCTACTTGACCAATTCCATAAGTGTTTCCCATCCTATCATCCTAAATACATCTACAAATGAAGCCTTTCTAAGCACCTACTCCAATTCTTTTCTGCTTGAACCTCTCATGGCTTCAAACAGACTGAAGGTATTGCTCAAGGGCAGAATACTTGTCCACCACTCATAAGACTCTTGATTTGTTTCCCAGAAAGTAATAATAAAATAATAATAATAATTAATAGTAGTAGTTGTAGAAGATTGATATATCTTTTCTGAAATAGATATCTCAAAAAGATTTCAAACTCAGTGTCCAAGACTGACATCATTCTCCAAAAATATGTTCCCTCTCCATGGCTCAACACTATCCTATTGAGATTTAAAGTAAGAAATATAATCATAATAAACCTTTACGCTTCTCCTATTCCACATCTAACACTTTATAAATCCAAAGATTTCAAACTTTTATTACGTTCTATATATATTCTCCTCCTACTTACCTTTTACCTGCCCTAAATTATACCTTTGTTAGTTCTAACTTAATAAATTGCAATAGTCTCCTAACTTCCCTGCCTGTACTAATGTTCTGTTACCTCAAAAGTCAGCTTGTTATCTACGGTGTAACAAACTGCAGCTATTTAATGCAACAAGGATTTATTATCTCACACAGTGCTTGAAGATCAGGTTTCACTGGAGAGTTTTTGGCTCCTGTACTCGGAGAGATTGCATTCAAGCTGCAGGCTGGATGTTAAGCAATGAGATTACTTGAGAGGCACAGATGAGTTTACATGTGGCTGTAGAAAAAACACTGCTGTGATCTGTGAAAATAAGACAAACAGGAAGCCTCAGTGACCTTCATTAGCTAGTGCAAAAATTGTCCTCAGTGTGTCTGTCTTATCTGCTTTGTTAGAAGTGTATCGCTAAATTTACATCGTGTCACAGGAAGGGAAATTCGAACCTATTTTATAAAAGAGTCAGTATCTTAAAGTTTGCAAATACATTTCTTTTTATTTTAAAGATTTATTTATTCATTTTATTTATGAGTACATTGTAGCTGTTTTCAGACATGCCAGAAGAGGGCATCGGATCCCATTACAGATGGTTGTGAGCCACCATGTAGTTGCTGGGAATTGAACTCGACCTACCACTGAGCCATCTCACCAGCCCACAAATACATTTCTTGAGTTACCACATCCAGTACTCCTTCAAATTAAAGAAAAACCTGCATAAATTTGTAGGTGTCATCTTTCTTATTGAAAGTCTAAAAGATGTCTTCCAGCAGCCGGTCTTCAGGAAACACTTCTTTGCTTAACTTTTCAGACTCAACTATCTGATTTCTTTTTTTTTTTGTTTTGTTTTGTTTTTTTTTTGGCATTCGAGACAGGTTTCTCTGTGTTAGCCCGACTGTCCTGATACTCACTCTTAAAGAAAAACCTGCCTAATCAGAATTCGCTGCCTCGCCTTCTAGTTGGAATTAAAAGGCGTGCGCACACCGCCGCACCGGCTTCAGATAACTATCTGATTTCTAAGTCAGCCTCTGGCTCCAGTTCTATTACTATTCCATATACTATCTGAGAACAATTAATTACTGGTTATCCACTCCACATAGTCTTAACTCTACAAATTACTCAGACTATACTTTACCCCAGCCCTTTATAACTGACTGAACTGCATTTATTTGTTAAGTATTAGGCATAAGCCACTGGCTGAGAAATGTTTCCCACTGGTTTGCAGGACTCATCTCTTCTTAACTTCCTAACATGCCTTATCATTTGTTTTAGTCACTGTTCTACTGCTTTGAAGAAGTTGCCATTACCAAAGCAACTCTTCCAAAAGAAAGAATTTAACTGAGGGGCTTGCCTTATAGTTTAAGGGGATTGGTAAATTATCATCATGGCAGGTAGCATGGAGGCACGCAGATGTGGTATTAGAGAAGTATGTCAGAGTTGCAATCTGATCCATAGGCAGAGAGAGAGAGAGAGGAGAGAGAGAGAGAGAGAGAGAGAGAGAGAGACACTAATCTTGGATGGGCTTTTGAAACCTCAAAGCCCACCCCCAGTGACACACTTCCTCCAACAAAGCCACACCTACTAGTTGTTCTCAAATAATACCACTCCCAGGTAACTAAGCATTCAAATAGCCAGTAGGAGCCATTTTTATTCAAAGCACATTGTTATTTGTATTACAATACCTTGTTCTTATTTATAGAAAAAACTATAAGTTCATTGAAGGAAACATAATTAATATTTATTCCTTTGTAGCTAGAGGAACAGTAATTCTTTCAGTAGACAGTTGCCAGAGAGTCTCAAAGATTAATTGTGAGACCACGATATCCTTCATCTTAAGGTTTTCTTAAGGAACCAAGATTATGATCAAGATGATCTGATCATTTTTAGGTAGAGGCTTTTTAGTCCTTATCTGGGAAAATATCACTCTATTCAAATATAATTTTCAATCTAGGATACACTTCATAGCATGCCACCAAAGGACAGTTATACTCAGTTCTAAGTTGCTAAGGATATACTATAGTCCTACTTCCAGGGTACTATATCTGCCTAAGCAGGAAACCTCAAGGCAGCCAGAAGTTAACAACTCAAACAGCTGCAAGCTGAGAAACAAACAATCAAATCCACGTACATAGCATTTATATCAAATCAAGTCTTTTGGATTCTACAATTTTTTAATAGAGACTTAAATTTAAAGAAAAATAAACAAACAACATCCTTATTAAAGAAAGCATGAGATGTATTTAATTTTTCCAAAATATTTTCTCACTGAAATATGACTGAGAGAAAAAATTACCAAAAATAATTATTATGACTTTTAATAAAACTAGAATTAAATTTCCTTTAACTAAAAATATACTTTATTCTATTAATTCCTTCAAAACTGGCAAAGATATTAGAAACAAGTACTAAGAAAAAGAGACAAAAAGCAATAAATGATGTTTAGAATATGATAAAAAAGACTATGACTGCGTCCCATATGTTATCATCCTTAAGTACAAAACAAAAACAAAAAAAAAAACAACTCAAGCCTTAGGCACTTTTTATCCAAGCTAAAGCCCTCAGTAGAAGCCACGAATTTCATCAATATGTTTTATGATTTCAAGCCAAGAAATTCTGTAAAGATTACCAAAGGATCTGATGCAGCTTCTGGCAAGGGATAAAGTACATCTCAGAAGAACCTGGAAAAAATGTCTGCTAGAAGACTTGCTTATCTGATCAAAAAGATTTTAGATTAAAATCTGAAAAATAAAGTAACATGCCCCCAAATAAAACATAAAACTAAATACTCTGGGAAATAGATATAATATATTGAACACTACTAGTAAGAAGAAACGGAGAGAATGAAAGAAATACATATTTTAATCTAATCTAACTGCAAGGCAGAAAAAGATAATGGAACAAACAGTATACTTTAATGGTGTAACAAATAACTAAACATGCAAATTAAGAATAGATTTTATAAAAATTAAAGATAAGAGTATCTTCTCTTTAAAAATTATGGAGTTCATAGATATGATTTTAGCAAATTTATTTGGGTAAGCATAAAGACCTAGAAATGCCACTGGGAAATGTGCAGTAATATAAGCATATTTGTGTAGATGAAGCATAGGACTAAAACTTTTCTACTAGACCTGTCTATATATCAGAAAGTAATGAAGTAATAACAGAGCAATGTATATTTAATCAGTTTTTCTTCTGTGGATGAAAAGTCTGTACAACTGAGGCTAATAGATACCAATAGAGGTATTAACATCATCATGACAAGCTTGGGGTCATTCTTGCATTTAATTCTTTGTAGCAACATTCACCAAGACTTTCAGCATGATTCATAGCCTCACAGGACCTCTAACCCACTCTTGATTGTACCAGACTATGTACATTACGTGCAAAAGCATCCAAAAGCTGGTTTTAATTTTAAAAGGCCTAGCCATAGCAATGAAATATATTAAAATATGAATATCTATTACTTCAAATTTTTAATTATGGGTAATTTTTGTTTTAGTATTTAAGCTGTCTTCTGGTTTTAAATTTTTTTTTCACTAAATATTCTGTTTATAAGTGAAAAAAATGCATTTTAAAGGTCATGTACACAGGGTAGAAGAAAGAACACACGACCATGAATGGAATACAAAAATGCTACAAACTTTTCTAGAGTTTGAAAACTGCAGAAGCAATAACTTGGGCTCATGAATAATGCTAAGTATAGGTGAAAGAAATGTTTAAGTTGTGTTTAAAGTAAGAATAAAGGATAGGCTAAACCCAGTTTCTAAACAAGGAAGGTCATGCTAACATTGCTTAAGAAAGATGGCACATGGCCAATCTAGGGTGTTGCACAAGGGCGATTCTAGGATGTCTAAAAATGTGGAAAGAGAGAGCTTGTCTCAGGGTTTCATATCTCCAAGGGCAGGCATCTTATATTCCAGTGTCTAGTAGGGACTTTCTGGTTTAATCAAAAACATTTCAGACATCATCTCTGTGAAATAATAGTAATTAAAAACCACACTTAGTGATGGAGTGGACTTATAATTTCAGCATAGCGGAGGCAGAGTCTGAAAGATTAGAAGTGCAAGGCCAGTATTGGCAATATATAGCAAGTTGGAAGTCTACATAAAAGGGTCTTTAATCTCTAGTCTGATCATTTTATCAATAATCGGAGTAATGAATACATAAGTGGCAGAGATATCATATCTAGAGATGTTATCAATTTGTGAAGGAAACATACTTAAGTGAATGGGTCTCAAAAAAAAAAAACCCTATGATCATCAACAAATATTTGTTTTTACAACAAGGGCATAAAATGATTTCTGCAAAGTGTTATACACTAATCTTAACTCTGTTTCTAGAATGAGTCTCTAAGGAGATTGTGACCTTCAGAAGGTGATGCGGAGTTCTTGTGTCAGCATTTCAGTATAAGGCGTCTGTGCCTCGTGATAGTAGATAGTAGATCAATAAAGGTGAGATGTATATGGTCTGTGGTTTCTTAGTTCTTTTCTAATTCTAAAATTCTGTGATATGGAATATAATATTTTTATTTCATGTGACTTTAAAAAAAATCTCATCACTGAACAAGCTGAATTTGTACCTTTAAGTACATATTAATAGTTATGTAAATGGTTTGTATCATATTGATTACTATGTCATGAGATTCTTGATTCATCTTATTTTCTGTAATGATATGCTATGGGTCTTTAATCTCTAGTCTGATCATTTTATCAATAATCGGAGTAATGAATACATAAGTGGCAGAGATATCATATCTAGAGATGCTATCAATTTGTGAAGGAAACATACTTAAGTGAATGAGTATAGGTTCTAAAAGATTCCAGGTAAAATAATTATATTATGAAACATATATAACTGTCTACATTAAATATAAATGACTAAACCACTTTAGAAATGTTTAACAAATAGAACTACATTGGTAGCTTTTCCCATGGTAGATGTTCACACTTTAGTTATCTTTAGGTTGAATGTAGGCAATTTACTTTGGGTAATCACACCAAGTTATCTAGAGGACCTAATATGAAGAAGAGATGCTCTGGTTACCTACATCTACCTCACCTGCATGAATAAGTAAAATTTAACATAGCAAAAAGCTTGTATTTAAAATACTAAAATCAATCTCTTTACTGTGTACAGCACACTAACTGTAATAGCACCAGATGTCTGTTTCCCCTTTCTGCTCTTTAGCTCCTTAACCCACCACTTCTGTCTCTAATCTTACATTGTAAAAACCTGAGAATTATTTCCCCCTGGGTTCTTTTGCTCATGGTGTATCCTTTATTCTTGTGAAGCCTACCTTAGGTCTAATTACTGTACTGACTTATTTTTGCTATGGGAGACAAACATATCTAGAAAGGAAGCATTATTTTTGTAGCTGGATCAGCTAACCAACACAGACAAATTTATCTCTAGTTTATTTACTCTAAAGGTGTATTTGAAGCAAAATGTGTTCATTGTGAACTTTTTCTTTTCCTTTAATTTGCCCAAAGAAGAATTTGGGAATTATATTGACACTGAAGAGAAAAAAAAATCAAGATATAGTTTTGAGTTTCACCAATAGAAATCCAGTGTATGAATGAAGGGAAGTATTGGCTATGATCTCCCATGGTCCTGTGATCCCCATCCCCCTGGTGGAGCGTTATGAGCAATTCTCCATGCCACATTTTGAAAGGTAGAGACAATTCTGGATATGAGCAATCATAATCACACAGTACATGGAAACCACAGACCATGCAGGTGACTAAGAGAGCTGTATCAGTTAATACAATAGAAGGATGGAAGTATGGCTATAATAAAGTATCTTCCAAATACAAGGTAGGAAAGAAAACGTTTATTTTAGCAGTATATAGGCGGATAGAGTCAATTGTGGGCAGGAAGATATGGCAACAGTCCACAGCAATGGAAAGCTGACTGCTAATCATATCTTCATCTACACAGACCAAGCATACAGAGAGGACTGCAGCCAGACTATATCTCAGTGCTCACCCTCACTGGTTATATATTTGTACTTCCTCCAAAAGATTCCACAACTTTCCCCAATAGTGCTACCAGTTGGGAAGCAACTGCTCAAACCTATGAGTCTACAGGGGACATTTATTATTCAAACCACCATGTAGAACGTGACTATTTTGAAGGAAAACATTTCAGAGAGCTATCTTAACTGCAATAACATATTTTGTCTTGGCTATTTTGGCTATTGCCTTTATTCACAGTATCTCCAAAAGGATGGAGTAGTGTTAAGGAGCAAAACTCATGGGAAAGTTGTAAAGAATGACTTTTAGAAGAAACAACCCACTTTAATTTAAAAGCCAAGTATCTGTGATTCAGTCTTGAAGGACACATTTACTGAGAGTAAGACAACTAAGGAAATTGTCTTATCTGTCGAAGTTTCCTTTCACTCTAATCTTTTGTTTTTTACTGTATGTTTCCAGGAGTCTGTATTTGTCCATTTGGGCAATCCCCTTAAGGTAGTGCCTTCCACCATAAATAATACTTGGCAAAATACTTTCCTCAGTACACTGTAATGTAATTTAGATGGGTGAAAGACTTTAATACAAACAGCTATGAAATGATTGCAGACGAACAGTAATAATGACTACAAGAACTACATAAATGAGAAGCCCAAGGTACTGGATTCATACAACTGGCCTGTTTTCTGACATTGACCTTTTTTTTTGTTCCTGTGCTCTGAGGAATTAGCTATGCATCATATGTTATTATGCTTTTATTTATATGTTTTGTGTCTATGTATTTGTATATGTGTATCTATACTCGCCTATTCCTTGGCCCACATGCAGAGATCAAAGGACAACTTCTTGGTATCCAGATCTGTCATTCTGCGGTATGGTACTGGAGTAGAACTGAGGTCATCAGGCATGGAAGCAAATGCCTTCACATCCTGAGCCATCTCCCCTGACTGACCTTAGCTATACTTAAGAAACCAATGGCAAACACAATTTCACAGCTCCTTTCTTTTTATCCTTCATAGTTCCCATACCTTGCCTGTTTATGTGTAATGATCCATTCTCTCATCAAGTCAAAAAATGATGAAGAGTCCCTATCCTTTATCTAGGATCTCTTCCCATTCAGGATCTCCTTTTTCTCCTATTCTTCTCCCTCCTCTTTCTTTTCCTTCTCCCCCTCCTTCTTCTTTGACAGGTTTTATATGAGTATTGTACTTACACCATATTACATATTACATAACAACACCCCTACACTCAAACTGCTCCTATGCCTTCCTTCTCCCTCTCAAATTCAAGATGTTTCTTGAATCACAATAGTTGCAAACATACAGATCTAATCTACTGATTCTATTCAGTGCTGCTCTTATGTATGTACATTAAGGGCTGGCCAATTAGGATTAGATAACTTGTCAGGGATTCCTTCTGAAATCTGATCTTCCCTCTGGCAGCTAATACTGATTACTTGTAGCTCGCCATCTATGAATGGGGTCTGATGAAATTTTTCCTATCCATGTGTGCATCTTGTTGAACATTATGCAAGTATTGAACAGGCAATTATATTGTTGCCAACTCACAGTCTTAATTCACAATATGACTTGATGTTAAGCTAAACCTTAAAGCATCAAATTAGCATTATGTTCTAGTAGGGTTTACAGAGAGAGAGAGAGAGAAGAGAGAGAGAGAGAGAGAGACAGAGAGAGAAGAGAGAGACAGAGAGAGACAGAGAGAGACAGAGAGAGAACAGGGAGAGACAGAGAGAGAACAGGAGGAGAGAGAGAGAGAGAGAGAGAGAGAGAGAGAGAAAGAAACATTGTGATTTTTCTTCTCCCAAAATTTCCAAATATGTGTATCGATAGAACTGACAAAGAAGATCTAAGAGTGTGGAAAGTTTATTTGCAAAATTTAGGAGAATGACAATTCAGAATATCAATGGCCTCTCCACACTGACCAAGAGAACTGGTGTAGCTATGTTAATTCTAATATCTCACTGTTTTCTAAGATTAAAAGATGTGGAATTTCATTTACATTTCCTTTTTCTCTAGACCTTTCCTATACTATGTCACATGAACAGAAATAAATAGAAAGAATTAGACATTAATGTATCCTACCATGAATAAAGAATGAATATACTCTTTTTCTCAGTGTATTTACATTATTTATCAATGGCTTCATTTTTAATTTAACATAGTTTTTGGTAACCAGGAGTGATGTGGGGTAGAAAATAATGACAGTAGCAGGTGGTAAGCCAGAGCAAATAGAGTAATGCCCCAGTGTCTCAGATAGGCCTGAGGAAATACAATGTCCCTGGCATATTTTTCCATGCTAGAGTAATATGTTACCTGTGCATTTTCTGGCTTAAACTCTACCCTTTCTCTCATATTTAAACCAGTACAGAAACACTGAAAAGGAGGAACTACATGTTGAACTAGTCCTGCATTTCAAAGAAATAATAACCTACCTAAAAGTAGAAATCTAGGTTACTTTCCTGAGGGAAGGAGTTTCTGTGATGAGTAGGTGGTATGTAACTTGCAGCCCTGAATCAGAAGTGAAGAATCACAGGTACTAAGAAGGCAAACAACAAGGCAGAGCAGAGCTGCTGTCTGAAGCTTATTCCAGTGGTGTCAAACCCATGATTCTGCACTCAACTTATTGATGCTAGCTTGGGAGTCCAGTGTTTTTATATACTGAATTTAAATATAGCCAAGAAGTATTTAAACAGCTCTCACTTTTAAGTTGTGCATTATCAAAACAGAGAGTAATACTATCAGAAAGACACATTGTATACAAATCATAAACAGTATAATCCAGTTATACTTGCATTTTGTCTATCACAGATGATCATAAATAAAGTGAAAAATGTTAAGAGAACAGTATCTGGTGTCACAAAACATTACACTAGTAAAATATTGTGCCTGTCATAATCTGGTACATACATTAGCACATCTTTTCAAGTGGCTGTCATCACAATACTCAACCCACTGTTTGTAATGCTCCAAGTCTGTGTTTCCAACAAAAGAAAAGAAATTATGGAGAAAGTGATAAGTATCAGACTTAAGTTAGTACACGCTGCCTCTCCCTTGTAGTTTAGATTATGCTTTGCATACATGGGTGATGTTGTGTTATGAGAGA
Organism: Mastomys natalensis; assembly: GCA_021653895.1. Taxonomy (NCBI): domain Eukaryota; kingdom Metazoa; phylum Chordata; class Mammalia; order Rodentia; family Muridae; genus Mastomys; species Mastomys natalensis. Next base: position 286,148 of record JAJTUV010002248.1, on the reverse strand, counting down.
ATTCTGGTGAAATAGTACTAAAGGTTTAGGAAATAAAAATCACATTGCCATAGAAAATTATAAAACAGTGAGCCTCCAGACATAACCAAGTTCAAGTTTCTAGGTGTGAGTTCTTTATCCTGAGACTCTTCAGCTGCTTGTCAAGTGTTCTTCATCCATTCATTGAGCAACTGTTGAGCCCTTGAAAACTGTCAGAGAATGAGCTAGCCCTTCACAGGAAAGTGAGAATTAGAAATGATCGATAACTAAGAATAATAAAAGATTGAGTGTGGTAAGAACAGTGATAGTAACATACATTCAAAGTGTCATCACATCAAATAAGAAAGATATATACTCTCAAACGGAAGAAATGCCATGAAAAATTTCAAAGGGGGGATTGAAAACTTACTATTGAAGGTTACATTGACTAAATCAAGGTAGAAAATTGATATTACAAATGAGATGAAGAATTGATATATCAAAGGACAGAGGATCACAATTCTGTATGGATACAATGTTGGTTTGAAACAGGCCAACATCAAATGGTAGATTAAGAGAGCTTGTCTTTATTTTCTAAACAAGAGGGTTTGTTTATTATCCTATGGGCACTGCAGATCCAAGATATTAAGTAGGTGGAGTTTTCAGATTTGTACTTAAAAAGAAAAATTTAAAAAAAAGTTACTCTAGGATAGAGACTGAAAACAAACAAATTTCAAGCAATTGTCTTAGTTTCCTTTCTGTTGCCTTGACAGAAACCATGTCCAAAGACAACTTGAGGACAAGATGGTTTGTTTATTTGAGGAGGAAAGGGCTCACAGCCCATCACTGAGGAAAGTCAGTCTAGGAACTCAAAGCAGGATCCTGAAGACTGAAACAAAAGCAGAGACTATAGAGAAAGCAGGAATGGTATTCAACCACTTGCTCCCATAGCACCTTCCATTTGCTTTCTTATACAAGCCAGAACCACCTGCCCAAGGCAGGCGCTGCCCACAGTGGGCTGGGACCTCCCCAGTGACCACTAATCAAGAATGTGCTCCTATAGCTTTCCCACAGGCTGGTGTGATGGAGGCGGAGGATGCCATTGTCTCTTGTGAGGAGACTGAAGAATGTAGGAAAAAACAAAGATAATGGAAGAGTCACCAAAGGAGAGGAGGCATTCAGACACAACTATTGTGTTGTAGTCAACATGTTTATATAGGAATCCCCTGTCAAGTAAGAGCCTGTGTTTGCAAGTTGATCACTGAGAATGCATGGCATATTTAATCATAGCATGAGATGAAAAGTGACAGATCCCTTTACACAGGAGCTCAGATAAATGCTTAGGAGCTTGAAGCAGAGAACAGGCATTTCCATTTCAAGCAGGAAAATAAGACTGCAGAGGTTGTGTGCAAATGTGAACGTGGTTTATGGCTTACACAACAACGATAAGTTCTTTCCTTCTTTTCTCCCCAGAACTTTAATTATCGCAGATGGACATAATCTCTCCCTTTGAAGATCTAAATACTTCATCTCAATTTTGATAAGTGATGCAAACTTTTTTTACTATTAGATTTATATTTGTTTTCTTATCTTTCCTGCCAGATTGTAAAGCTTATTGTAGTCCCTAACTGAGGGCTACTCATACAGAGGCTGGCACTCTTTCCTCCAGTTTCTGGATCGACACCCCATGACAATGTTGCCTTGTCCTAGGAGCTACACAGTCCTGGGCTAAAAGCACACCTCAGCCGTTTGCACAGCCTTTACATATCTGACAATACAAAGATTATTAATGCCCTCTAAATCAAAGTTTCTTCAGCTAAATAGGAATAATAATACTGTATAGAGAACATTGTAAATGTTAAACACGATCATGCTTATAAAATTGCTGAATACATTATTTGGGTAATTGTAATAGCAATAGTTGGTGGATTTTCTTTAAACACTGCAGGACAATAATTCTCTGTGTTAATGAACTAACAAATAAATAGATGATCAGAATATAATTCGATTTTATAATAGTCTTCAGAAGACTTTATGATTCTTGACCTTTTAGTTTTTATACAGCCAATATTATTTCATATCCATAGTTTCACATTCTTTCTGCAAGGTTCCTAGATACAATCATATTTTTGTCCTTCATTTTCAGGAGTTTCTGAGGAACATTTTATGAAATGGACTGACAATTTAGAGCAAAAGTTTAACTAGTATTAAAGTGGAAAATATAGTAATGATGCTTAACTTAGTGAATGACCTAACAACACCCATCCTTCAAGAATTCAGATTAGACATTTCACAGAATGTTAGTATTTCTCTAGCATAAAGACTTAAATGTTCTATTTATAAATCCTATCTCTGTTATTTTCTGACTTTGTGACCTTTGTATAATTTAGTAAACTTCTCTGTGCATCTGTTTTCTCCTACTTTAAAGAGTGATGCTAACTCCATTTCCTCAGAAAAGCAATGTGAGGTTCAGAAAGTGGAAAATGTTCTTTTTTTGTGTGTGCAAAGTTGTTGCTATCTTCTGTTTCTCATAATTTATTCCATTACAGTATCTCAGTTTGCTTATATTTGTAGCATGTGTTTTAGCCTTAATTAGGGAAATCCATTAAATAAAATAGAAAACATCTTATTTATTATCTGAAGTTTTCTTCAATTCCCATCTAGAACAAACAAAAGAGTTAGTATAACATATATTACTTTCTCAAAATGTTAGCCTTGGGGGAATATAATAAATGCACAGTTTCCTTGCCAGTGTTCCATGTCACTAGAGAGCAGGGCATAAGAGATCAATTTCTTCCTGTGGAGATAAGGAGAAATCCAAAGGAAGGCTTGATGTCCTGCAAAGACAAAACCAAGTCTCACCTCCTTTCCCTCCCCATTGCTTGTGTCATTTGCTTAAGATACAGCACATTGTTAAAACAGCATTTTGTAGTCTCCAGGTCAAGTGGCTAAATAACAAGCATTACTAGATAGTTGATTGTTATCTTCTCTAAGCTTCAGTTTTCACATTTGCAGAATGAAACTGTTTTGAAGACAGTTATGGGATTAAATAAAACAATGCAAATTAACAACTGAGAGGAGACCTGCCAAGCAGTATAGGCTGAACACATGTAGCAGAAAGATCACAGCCATCAACTTCAACAACAGACAGGCCAGTTATACCAGGAGAATCTTCACACTCTCAGCACTCAAACTCCTAAAGAAAATATGGAACAACTGCTTGAATTCTCTGAAGAATAGCTAAGGCAAGTTGTAATGTGAAGGTGTATGCTCCTTTCCACTTCTCTGACTGTTTCAAGTTCTCTGAAGTGTTGTCAAGGTTCACTATGATTTGCCTTGTGTAGGTGCAGGGGTAACTTGAGTAGAAGGAAGGACCTTTGTTTCCCCAGACACACAGGTTAGAATTCATGGTTATAAGTTAAAGGACAAAAACGAAGAAGGAAGGAAGCCAGAACAAGAATCCTTAAAGCAAAGTTCCAATTTGTCCATAAGTCCACAGGTTAACATGAGAGAAATTCCAACTGAAAGCAGAGAGCAGGTTTCATACTGGATAATGAAAATTTATGTTTGAGCCCCTTAAACTTGCAGCAGTTTGATAAGTGCCACCACTTTAGGTTTAAAAGCCCGTAAAGTGTCCCTAAGAGTAAGAGCAAATAAGACATAGTGTGGCTCAGTGGTAGGATAGGCAAGAGCAACCAGCTTAGAGAGACCAAGAAAGCGATGCCCCTATGCCTGAATGTACAAGAAAATCTAATACCTGACTGAATGTGTTCACGTGCTCTTACCAAGCATGCAAGTCAAACTAAAACTGAACTTAAAAAGTAGAAACATGCAACAAACCACCTCAGACATCAAAATATCAGAATTATAATATAAGGGTTTTAAATGGTGATGATTAAATATTCAAGTAAGTAGAACAATGGAAAATTCTGGTAGAATCCATTAAAGTACCAAACTGACATTTTTCAGTTGAAATTACAAAATAAATGAGATTAACAATAAATAAACAATAAATATTAACAATAAATAAAAATTAAATAGTGAGCCCTGAAATCACAGACATATAACATTTTTCAAACTCAGCAAGTCATATTTATAAACGTGGGAATATATATAGTATCAACAATTAAAGAAACAGAGGCCTGAATCAGAGAGACAGCAAGGGTCAGAGTTCAATAGGAAGGATTGGAAAAAAAGAAAGGAAAGGGAAATATAAGTATAGTATTTTAATTTCAAAAAATTTAAGTAATTTAGTAGAATATTTTAATTACATATTAGACATCAGAATAGAAAATCTGATGAGTTAAGAGAATATCAATAAAAAGTACCCAGGTTGATGCCAAAGAAATAAAGGAAGGAAGGAAAAATGGAAGGAAGGAAGGAAGGAAGCAAGCAAGGAAGGAAGGAAGGAAGGAAGGAAGGAAGGAAGGAAGGGAGGAAGGAAGGAAGGGACAGAGGAAAAATATGATTTGATGCAAAGGTCTAAATACACGTAACCAGAGTACTAAAAGTAAAGGAAAAAATATGATACAATATTAATATTTTAAAAATATGTGTCAGAGTATTTCCTAAAATGATGAAAATTGTTTAATGATATGCATTTAAGGTTTGAAACAACTTCAAATACTAAGCACAATGCTATGAGCAACACCATACTAGGACATGCTGGACTAACACCACTAAAAATGAAGAATGCTTGGCAAGCCCCTGGGCGGGTGTAGCTCCATAGCAGAGCTTTTATATCTGCCATGTCCAAGGCCCTGAGTTGGGTCTGAACAAATATACCTAGGGTCCTCATTGTCATCAGAGAAAGAAAAGCCAAGTTGACAACGGACTCTTCAAACATAAATGTGGAGACAGGAAAAGAATGAACGGACACACAAAGTGTACATTGATGATTAAAACAAAAACATATAATTTTTCATGGGATTTATAAAATGTCTGTGTCACTGAGCCATAATGTAAGGTTAGCAAAAAGGATTAAGGAGATCAATGAAAGAAATGACTATACGGCATATTCAGGAAGTGGCAAGAAGATATTATTGGTTAATAGTGTGACTACTATGAAAAGAATAGAGAAAGAGAAAATAAAATTTCAGGGCACTTTTAATTGAAATAAAATCTGGGAGAATAATCGGAAAGGAAAACCAAAAGAGGAGAAATAAAATTTAAACAATGGAAACAAGATGAAGAAGATTCACAAAAAGATACACTTATATGAGCTAAAACAATAAATACATATTTATTGTTAATGGCTCCAACTCTTCATCTAAAATTTAATATATTTTAATATAGACTAAAATATAATATATATATATGTCACATTGTATCTTGAATATGAACAATTTTGCCTGCCAATTTTACCTCAATGAAGCTAGAAAACATCCATGGAGAAAGTTAATATATTTTATTGAAAATATAGAATTTGTCAAGGTAGAAAATGCAGCTACATGCTATTTATAAAAGAAACATCTGGAGCACATGTAGTCGTAGTTTAAAGGTTATGGGAAGTAAAAGTTATGTTAATGTTAAAGAATAGATATAGAGTTAAGTATAAATACTAACCAAAATAAAAATTACATATCTATGTTAATATTGAACAAACTACAATTTAAAGGAAAACCACAGAATTCCGAGATGTATATTTAAAAATAATAAAATTTTAAATCTGTATACATAAAATTACATATGTAATAAAATAATAATCCTAAACATTTTAATGGCAAAAGTTTTAATTATATAAAAGAAAATTTAATTAATCTCATTACATAATACATAAATCCATAACTATGAGAGAAGTCATCAACCGATCATCACTGGCGGATATATAAGAATGACATTATTAATCAGTTGAATCTAACATTTATGGAGTAGTATTATGCCCCAGAACTTCAGAGTATTTGTTATTATATATGCACTCTCACATTAATATATTTACACATATGTATATACTATTATATACATATGCATGTATACACATATACAAATATATACAATAATGCAGATATCTTACTTTTCCAATTCTTTATTTTTCATGTTTTTTCGTCTTACATATTCTCAAAGAGTTCAGAATTAAAGAAACAATTCATAAGTTAATACTTTTAAGACTCTGATGATGAGAGTCATAATTCTATATTCTTTTTCTTTTTTTTAAAAATATGTTAGTGTTATCTTACCAGTGGTAATAAAATCTCTTTATACATGGAAAAAAAAAAAAGATTTAATCTTAGGTTTAGCATAGCAGGAAAGAGAGAAAATAAGTTGAGTTCACTAGGTTATAGAAGACACACCTGGTTAAGGGCATACCATGAGCCAGGTGTGAGGTAGCCTGAGTGAGACTGAAGGACAGAACTGTAGAGAGGGAATCCAAAGTCACATTGTGGACATATCAAGATAAAATTTTACTCATGAATAATAAATTTAAGAATAAGAAAGTTTAGAGAAAAACCTAGAAGCACTAATTTATACATGCCAGATAATTTGGGGGATTTCAGAACACCTAAATTTTTTCCCCACAAGTACATAATCAGCCTGTATGTAAAGCATAGAAAGCTTTGGTTTCAAATAGGGCAAGTGTATTAAGCCTGTCCTAAAGGTTGGTGCCCACTCTACAATCAAGAAAGAGGATAAAACAATAAGTAAAGGAATGGAGACAGACATTAATAATACTCCACATTTACTCGAAGGTATGAAGGCTGCAGCAGCTATACAAATGCGGAGAGCTGTAACCAAAGAACCATCTATCTGTACACCAGCACATTCTTAAATAGGGTTTCCTTCTTTCTTTAGCAACAAAAGGGAAAAATGTTTCCCATAAACTTCTGATGATTTTTAAACCACTGAAGATAATTTCTACTAAGCTATATGTAAAACTGGTGGTCGTTTGAAAGGGTATGGTCCCCATAGACTCTTGTTTGCATGCTTGACTGAGTGACACTATTTGGTATGTCTGTGTTCCTATAAAGACAGGGCATATAAAAATAAACATATGTTAACCTAAGATTTTCTTGGTTATTATAAAGATATAGATATCTTTACTTTAAGGAAATTTGCCAAAAAAAAAAAAAAGCATAGAATATGCCTGAAGTTAAAGAAAAAGAAAGAAAGAAAGAGAGGGAGAGAGAGAGAGAGAGAGAGAGAGAGAGAGAGAGAGAGAGAGAGAGAGAGAGAGAGAGAGAGAGAAAATTCTCTTAACTTTCTCCAAAGTTCCTGTTCTTCCACCATGACTTTGCTGTCACCCAAGCAAAAGTCTGTGATTTCTCTGTGTGTTACCCTCTACAGTCAACCACTGGTAAATTTTGTTCCTACTTCTGACTCAGATGTAAAACTCAACCAGGTCTCACCAGTACCAACAAGACAACCTCCCTTGACTGTCCTAAAAACACCCTTCATCACTGCAAACACCCGCCCATCCATCTATCTTTACTTAGCATCGTCTCCCACAAGCATGCACACTTTCCATTTTCCACTATGTGGCTGTATTGGTTACTTTTTATTTTCTATGACAAAATATCGAAAAAAAAGCAGCTTCAGTAAGGAAGTGTTGCTTCTGGCCACAGTTTACAGCAGAACCCGTCGTGGCAGGGGAATCACAGTAGTGGCTCCTAAAGATGACTTTCATTCACAGGATATAGAAAGATATTAACACCAGAGCTCAGTAACACCAGAGCTCAGCTCACTTCTCCTTTTTATTTGGTCTGAGGCCACAGTGCATGGAATGGTGCTGCCCACATGTAGGGTAGATCTTCTCATCACAAATAACCCAGTCTAGAATCCTTACAGACATATCCAGAAGATTATTGCCTGAATAACTGCAGATACTAACAGGCTGACAACCTAATTAATCACCACAGCAGCCAAAGTGATATTGCTTAAGATGTTCCGAGAGATGATTTCCGCAAAACATCTAAAACTATGACTACAGAGCACACATATAAAAAGATTTTTAACCACTCATGAGAGAAACAGAAAGATTCAAAATCTAGTTCCAAATATAACCCCAGACACAGGGCAAACAGGAGGGCATCTCAAAACAAGCTTGCTGAGTTAAGGCAAAACTAGTCAATGTTGAAAGGCAGTAAAACTGTAACTTCTGGCTTCTTATGTCTATCTTTTTGTCATAAGAAATTACTTTAATTTCTAATAAACAAAAAAAGCAAGGTAATATGTAATTTCGTTGTCTGGGTCCCAGTGAAAAGTAAAATGCGTGTCATACTAAGACAAGAACCCTGGGAAATCAAATTAGCCTTGGAAGGACCGATCATGCAGTGATCCAGCCAGATAGAGAGCGGCATATACAACCACATTTTAGCCTGATGATTTCCCTTGATAAGCATCAATAAGAGTCTTTTTTTTTTTTTCCAAACTTTTCCTTTTAGAGTAGTGCAGCTTTCTTGATACAAACTGCAGTCTCTTTGGTCTGACTTAAGGACCTCATTAGGTCTCTTTTTCATCTCCCTCCTGAGACATCACAGTGATGTCACCTCCATACACCTCTTTCAGACCCAGCATTGATCATATTCCAGACTCAGTGATGGTTTCTGTCCTCATATCACTCAGGAGTTGGCTTGGGTGCACACACGGACGTACACCTGCCGAGTCTCTCTGTCTTATCATATTTGTTCTCATTCATAAAATATTTTTATATATGACATAAAGATATTTCTTTTTTATGTCTCCAATGTTTATAATTGTGCCATGACTTTTCCTGGGAGATATGAGCAAACTTCCATGCATTGTATCAACAACACAACAAAGAAATAATTTTACCTGAGTATAGATTAGTGAAAACATTAGTTTTTAGGGTTGTCTACTAGCATATGAACAAAAGGTTATTTACTGAAGCATGGAAACTCATAAGTACCTGAATAACAGAAAAGCCTACTTCAACAGGGTGATAACTCATCAAAACTGGAGCTCCCTGTGTAACTTGTAGGCAGCCTAGAGATTCTCCTCTCCACAGCAGTTGTTTATGGCTTATGGAACTTTGGACAATGGCCTTGTGAATCTTCATAAGTTTCCTGAGCCTTTTGAGTTTCACTAGTTTTGTGAATCTTTTGAGCTTCCCTTTACACTCTAGAAGGGACCATTTCAATTCTGAGGAAATAGAAACTCACAATTACTAAACTTTTCTATAGGATATGAGGGATTTGTGTGTAAAGGTTCTTTTACATTTTATTTTCTTAATTGACATGTATACACAAGTGTATATGTGTGGAGGTAGAAGGACAAGTTGAATAAATTTATTTTTCTAGTCCTCTGAAGCTTTCAACAGTAGTCTGCACGTAACAGGTGCACACAAGTAATTTTAAATTAATAATTGAGGTGCTAAATGTCAAAACTAAAATTTTTCTTAAAATATTTCAAAAGGCAGCATTAGCAATGGATCAGACATGGCTTTGCGAACAGAGAGACTTTATTACAGGAGCATGAAAACCATGGCACAATAGTTCAGCACCTCCAGACTGGACAGATTCACCAGAGAAAAGCAGAAAATAAAAGTAGCTCTCAGCAGGTGGCAATGGGCAGGGGACCCTTTGTTGTCAGAAATGGAAAGGTGATGTGTCTTAGAACTGATGGACATAGATTAAGATGGTGTGGAAAGGCAACACACACAATCAGGAAGACTCTTCTGCACGAAGCTTCAAACTCAGCCCATTCCCTGTATTGCCTACTTTAATCACTATCAAAACCCTTATAGGTGAGTAATGCAAACATTTATTTTCATGTAAGGAGACGAGGAAGATCAACACAGAATGCAACTACTGTCAGAGCCTTCCTTAGGGCATGAAGCAGTTTGAAACTCTTGAACTTCATACTGATCATCTCTGCTTCCTACCACCTCCTGCCATTCAAAACGAACAGAAAATAGGTTCACACAGAGGAAGATGGAAAACTCTAAAATGAAGCAGTACTTCTTAAACATAAGGCAGACATATTGACTAGGGTGAAATAGAACTTGCAGAAAGCAGGTGATTGGAATAGAAACCACAGGATATTAGTCACCAATATCAACAGTTCCTAGTCAAGTGACATCTCATAAAAATGTGACTGAATCCTAAGGTCTACATGAAGTAGGTGTGTTTTCAACATGAACTCAGAAGGGTTCACTATCAGAATTTGAGGAACAATGTTAGAACAGAGAATTCTTGGAGGGTAATATGCAATCACATTTGAAATCACCAAATCCCTCATAACTACAGTTAATAATAATCCAGAAAGAATTTTGTAGCTGACCCCATAGGTAGTCAATAAATGACCTTAGAAAGAAGGAGGTCTTGAGGAAAGTTACTCTTAGAGAATACATTACTTCATTGCAAGAGATATTTATTTTTTTAATTTACATTTTTGTCTTTTTTTTTTACTGGTTATTTTATTTATTTACATTTCAAGTGTTGTCCCCCTTCCTGGTTTCCCATCTACAAATTCCCTAACCCATCCCCCCTCCCACCTGCTTCTATGAGGGTGCTCTCCTACCTACCCACCCACTCCTGTCTCACCACCCTAGCATCCTTCTATGCTGGGGCATTGAGCCTCCACAGGACCAAGGGCCTCCCCTCCCATTGATGCCAGATAAGACAATCCTCTGCTGCATATGCAGCTGGAGCCATGGTCCTCCTCTTTGGTTGGTGGTTAAGTCCCTAGGAGCTCTGAGGGGTTCCGGTTGGTTAATATTGTTGTTCTTCCTATGGGGTTGCAATCCCCTTCAGCTCCTTCAGTCCTTCCTTTAACTCTTCCATTGGGGTCCCCTGCTCAGTATGATGGTTGACTGTGAGCATCCACATCTGTATTGGTCAGACTTTGACCGAGCCTCTCGGGACAGAGCTACACCAGGTTCCTGTCAGCAAGTGTTTCTTGGTATCAGCAATAGTGTCTGGGTTTGGTGTCTACAGATGGGATGGATCCCCAGGTGGGGCAATCTCTGGATGATCTTTCCTTTAGTCTCTGCTCCACTCTTTGTCCCTGCATTTCCTTTAAACAGAAGCAAGTCTGAGTTAATGATTTTGAGATGGGTGGGTGGCCCCATCCCTCAACTGGGGCCATACCTAACCTTTGGATATGGTCTCTACAGGATCTATCACTCCTTTGTTGGGTATTTCTGCTAATGTCATCCACATTGGGTCCTGGAAGCCTCTTGCTTCCCTGGCATTTGGGACTTTCTAGTTGCTACCCCCAGTTCTCCATCTCCCACTGCTATACGCCTTGGTTCAATTTCCTGACCTTCTGTACTTCTCCCCCACACCTGCTCCTGATTCTGTACTTCTCTTCCATACCTGATCCTGCTGCCTTTTTCCCTCCCCCTCCTTTCTACCTCCCAAGTCCCTCCCTTGTTCTACCTCCTGATCATTTTTGACTATTTTTTTCTACCTTCTAAGTAGGGCTGAAGCATCCACACTTTGGTCTTCCTTTTTCTTGAGCTTCATATTGTCTGTCAGTTGTATTATGAGTATTCCTAGCTTTTGGGATAAAGTCTGTCTTTCTTTTGTAGGTGTTTCTGTGTTTCTCTCTCTCTCTCTCTCTCTCTCTCTCTCTCTCTCTCTCTCTCTCTCTCTCTCTTTCTTTCTCTCTCTCTTTCTCTCTCTCTCTGTGTGTATGTGTGTGTGTGTGTGTGTGTGTGTATGTGTGTGTGTTAGGCTGGGGGACAGCATATCGCAACTGATTCTCTCTTTTCACTGTGTGGGTCCTCTCTTTTCACTGTGTGGGTCCTAAGAATTGATCTTAGACCATTGAGCAGCAAGTACCTACATCTACTGACTATCTTACTAAATCAGCTACAAGTATTTCTTGAACACCTTATAGATTATTATGCTGTATTCAAGAGTACTAAACAGTACAAGAGGAACCCTGGGTCCACTGACCATAGTAGGTTTTGAATCTGCAGAGGATGTTGTTTCATAACTACATTGCCCATCTTCAAGTCATTATACAGAAATGAAATATAATTGCCCTTTTTACCACAATTCCTCTGTGTTATTTAAGTGATTCTAGATGAAGTTCATAAATCACTTCTATATTATGGGGTTTTTTAGACAATTGAGTGATTGCAACACTGATTAAGCCAATATGGATTGTGCAGGAGCAATCCATGTTAATTCAATTGTATTCATACCAGAGTTATGTCCTTCACATAGATGCTTGTTTTAAGAATGGAAATTATCTCTAATGCCAACTTACCAAATAACTCTGTCACAAATTAGAAACAAAATCATCCTTAAAAAGTCACAAGGGGCTGGGCAGTGGTGGTGTACACCTTTAATCCCAGCACTTTGGGAGGCAGAGGCAGGCAGATTTCTGAGTTCGAGGCCAGCCTGGTCTACAGAGTGAGTTTCAGGACAGGCAGGGCTACACAGAGAAACCCTGTCTCAAAAAAACAAAAAGTCACAAGGGTAAACAAACAAACTAAAAAGAGAACATTCTTTTAACTTTTCTTGGCAGTGTAAAAAAAAAATAAAGAACAAACATTTAAAAGGTCATAAAAAAGAAATTAGTAATCATCTATGATGTTTCTTTAAAATATCTTTGTTTTATTTAATGAAAGGTTATTTTTCAGGTTCTTTTGCTTTTCTGGGGAAAATGTCTAATCCCAAGACAGTGCTTGCAGCTTGATGAGCTGCACAATGGTTGGTCTTCAATATATTGAATGAGAAATAGCTGGAGTTTCCCCTCCCTCCCATATTATGTTTGTCCATGGGCTACTTTCATGGTAATTCTTTCAGAGAATTTGTGTTGGGTAATGAGGGAAGATCAACGGTTCTCTTTCATGACCTCAATGTTAATTACTGCAATCAGAGAGCATTTGCAGTTCTGGTTTGTATCAATGCTTATCAAGTCCTTAAACTATTCATTTGCTTGATTCCTGGACAAGTCACCTAAAATAGAGGCATCCAGAAATGTCCTTCAGTTACTTCTCGGGCCTACTTACTCCTTTCTTCCCCTCAAGTCAAGTTTTTCCTTCAACTATAGGGAAAAAAGACAATAAACCTGCAGTAAAATAAGACTAAAGAAACAGTCGTGGAAAATATCTACTTCCTCGCCTTTTGTATAAAGAAATGCAAGAGTCTCAAACAGTGCTCATTATAAATGGGAGATTTTATCTGATACATGTGAATATTCATTTCATTTCAAAAATTAAACTTTAAAGACTTAAAGTTTTTCTTTCAATTCAGTTTGAATATATTTGTAATATACACTAATATATTATATTTATAACATATACTATATATTAGTATATAATATCATTATAGTTATAATATTAATATATTTATATGATAACATATTAAACTAGAAAGAATACAACAGAAATATTTGAGACACTGCCCATATGATAGATAAATTGCTTTTATTATAAAAAATCATATAATAGAGTAGTATTACACTGTAGAACTATTGTAAATAGGTTAAGATTCTGAAATTATAATAAACAAAATATAATTTATAGAAGAGTCTAGATCACTTCTCTTAATTACTTAGCAATTAAACCTACAACAGGTAGACACAGATCTATTTTATAAGACCCTATGCTATCAAAAACTTAACTTAGCATCAGATACAGTATGGATCATATCACAAACATTTATATGTTGTGACACTTTAAGCCAGTTACTTGAGACTTCTAAACTTGGCTTTTCTCAATCAAAACATGAGGGCCATAACACCCCAGGTAACCATAGGCAAGACTAAAGAAGATGATGTGGATATTTTACCAACAACTTACTGATTGTCCAAAAATAAAATGAATTCTAAGCCAAGAAGATAGCTCAAGGGGTAAAGTGTTTGATGTGACAACACAAAGATTTTAGTTCAGATTTTCAGAGCCTCACATGCATGGTCATAAATGCATGCACAAACTTGCTCATACATAATATATATATGCACTGCATGTAATTCTGTGGCATGTTTCTATTTGGACAATGACCTTTTTAACTTGTAGTTTTCTGCAATGCACCAAGCAACTGTGAAACTCTTAAATGAAAGAGTAATACTCAAAATAGGCAAAAGGTTTCATATTTTTAAAAAGACATATCTTCTAGACAAATACTTATGACTCTGCCTTTCACTCTTACATGTTAGAGCAGGAGTTCATTTTGCTGCCATTCAAAACTGACTAACCAATCATTTATTGTCAGTTACTATTCTGATTAAAAGCAAGTTATTGGGACATCAGGGTTGCTGAGTAAGTCAAGGTAGCTGCTACCAAGCCTCATTACCTAAGTTCAGTACCCAGGAAACACATGGTCCAAGGAAGGAATCAGCTCCCACAGCCTATCCCATGACCACTACACAGACACACATACAGACCCACAAATTACAAATTACAAATAGATGCATGTAATCTCTTAAACAGCAAATTACTACCTGTCCTTCTATTGCTTTCTAAACATGTTTTCTTCCTTCCCCCTAAGATCCAAGCTTGTCTGTGGAAAGATGAGTAATAATGCCCTTGGTGACCTTGCTTGCCCCGTCCCCAAAAGGTGCTCACTTCCTAATCCCCAAAACCAGTGAGTGGTTTGAGGCCAAAGAGGCTGGAGCCGTGATTTAAAAGTTGACATTACCATGGATTGTGGAGGTGGCCTCAATGCAGTACCTGTGAAAGGATTGCAAGAAGGCAGAGGCAGGAGAAAAACAATGCCACAAGACAGTATGTCTTGTGATGGGAGTGATGGGAAAATCCCCTTCTTAAGTTCGGAGATTTGGGAACTGACTATTGTAGCTGTGTCTTTGCCTGTCTGTAATTTCTCATTAATCCTGACAACTCTGAGGTAAGTGGTATTATCCCCACTTTGCAGATGAAAACTGAGTTTAACGACGTTTAGAGATATCTACTAACATTAAAGAAATTTGAGCTAAATTTATGGCCATTCGGTGGCTAAAAATATAGTAAAACAAGTGGTTTAGCCAAAGCACCGTTTTTATCCATTGTCAAAAGTAGTAAACATTGCAGTTTCTTGGAAGATTTCATGAAATGGGCTCCACCAAAAACCCAGTGACCACATCTTTTGGAGCCAAGCCCTTGTGAACATTCTTACGATAGGATAAAATTGTTCCTGTATCGCAATCTATCTCCAACAGTTAGAGTCCTGTAAAATCCCCTTGCAAGGAAGCTTACGAGGAAACTCACCCCATAACCTTTCTCTGTGGCATGGAAGCTCTTCACTCAGAACA
Source organism: Mastomys natalensis (assembly GCA_021653895.1). NCBI lineage: Eukaryota > Metazoa > Chordata > Mammalia > Rodentia > Muridae > Mastomys > Mastomys natalensis. The sequence continues at coordinate 271,028 of JAJTUV010002248.1, read as the reverse complement.
TCTTCCTTTTCTTTTTTAATACCTCAAAGACTGCTGCACAGATGTACAATTTTCAAGCTCAACTTTCGAAGAACTGGAAAAGATTGCAAATGCCTTTTGAAGTGTAAATATCTGACTGAACAGAAACAAGACTAATTCCTCATGGGGCCAGAACACTTGTGGAAGGAACACCAACCCATGGCTGCCTCATCTGGGTGCACTCAGACAAGTCTACTCATAAGACTCCATCTTTCTTGTTCGAACTCATATCTTGACTTAAAGCTCATACATGTCTCTTGCTAGAAAGCCATTCCATTTTATGAACAAGTTGAAGCCATCCCCAAAGCAGGGCCTCTGGTTAATCCCAAGAACCGTTGAAGAACCGTTGAATCATGGACATAGGTCAGAGATTGTCAAGTCAAAAATGAAAGCTTAATTATAATGATAAGGTTAAAAGGAAAATCCTTGCACATCTAGAAGAGAGAACCTTTGGATCGTGACTTTCTTATTAATTAGGGGAGATGATTCAGAAAGAGAAGATTCATTCAGATCAGGAGACTATCTTAACAGGAAGAAATCTCCCATTTGACTCAGGAAACGTAATACTTGAGCTTACATAGGAAGTTCAGTGAGAGATCTATTAGTCTGAGGGTTTCAGTTCTCTTTGTTATCAGTCTCTTGTAAATCAACACCGAACCAGACTCTATGTGGCACTAAGTTGTTTGTTCCCATGGTTTTGTAACCATATCTTTAACTTTTACATTGTGTGTGTGTGTGTGTGTGTGTGTGTGTGTGTGTATTTGTGTGTGAGTTTGTGTGCATACATGTCCATGTGTGTGTTGGAGACATAGTGCATTCCACACATGTATGTCAAAGGCAGAGGGCACCCACGTGAAACCAATTATCTCCTTCTTCCTTCATTTGAGATTCAAGGACTACACCTGGACCAGGCTTGCGCAACAAATGTCTTTAGCTGTAGAGCTATCTCACTGGCCCAGTTAACAGTTAGACTATTTCTAAAGCCCCAGTACTCTCCCTAACTTAGGTGTATATACCACAGAATAACAAAACATATTGACAAGAGTTATTAAATATACAACTAGTCACAAAAAACATCAGGTTTTATAAAGCATGAAGTACAAAGTAGCTACAAGTGTTGCTATTACAAATAATTTATATTCATTTTAAATATTCCTTTGTTTTCAAAATTCCCAACATGTCTTACTTATTCAATAATAGTAAGTTGTTTTGACATGAATATAAATTTCACCTCTGATCACAGGCTAAATAATAAATAAGCAACAGAGTACACATCCAATATATACAAAAATTAGACTTAAGAGTTTAGCTGAGAATTAATTTTATAGTAGAGAAAAGTTCTGTGGTATGAGATGAAGAGAGTGTGTGTTCACCTCCCAGGGGTAATTATATACTAATATCATTCTTTAATATCATCATGATACTGGACAACAAAAAAGCATATTCTGTATCCGTATTGACTTGTAAGTTTTGTTAGTGCCTCAGAGAATGTCTTCTCTGCAAAGCTCTCTGATTGATGGGTCATTTAGAAGGTAGGGAGCAAGATAAAGCACACTAGGCTTGAAGGCATTCACTTCATGAATACAGCAAATTTACAGTGTCAGAATGTTGGCCCAGAGATATTTCCAACACATTGAAAGCAAATCTGTCAGGGGGCTTCTTGAACATCCTCAAGACTGATGCAAAATGTCAGGATGTCATTTCATTGATTTACAACACAAACAAAAATGTCTTTAGATGATGAGAATACCTAAGTCGGTATATGAAGCCTGAATGCTGCTTTTTTACATAGGCCTAACAGAAAGCCTATTTATAAGTAGAAAACGATTTGAAAAGCATGAAATTAGAACTAAAAGAGTTAGTTAAACTGGGGGAATTCATTAAGAGGCATATTTCTGATGGCTCTCCAGGAGGCCTTGGGTTCCTGGCAATGTGTGCCCTATGAGAGATTTCTTCTCTGATCTTTAATTGAGGAAAACTAGAACCCACAATCTTACTTTCAAAATTCTTGGAGAAGCTTTCCACCCGCCCTCTACTACTAACCACGACTTTAATTTTCCAGTTTAATTTGTACTGTGGTTTAATTAGCAGCCTCGGTCCTGCCTTGGGAAGCATGCCTACTTTCCTCAGCCTGAATCGAAATTGCTGTACACTAGTGAAGCTAGACAGTTATTTGTGTCTCAATATCTTGACACAGGACGTGATTATGCTAGCTAGAACATGGAGCGCTGTGCAATACTGGATCCTTCGCCTGATGTTTTGCACAAAATAATTGGCATTTCTACAAAGACGTAATGTGGTTGTGCAACTTCACGTTTTGTTTCTGCTGTCATATATTCTTCTTGGTGGCTGGAAATCCTAAACATTGATACTCTTAGATCCATAACTTCAAATATATACAATGGATTATAGTAGCATCACTATTAACTTATTTTCTATTAGTTGAAATAGATTTCAACCTAAGATTAATTGAACTTAATTGTTTTGATATAAATTTATTTCAGTTAGAATGTTCACACTTTTGACTTTTCAGAACTCCAAAAATAATCCAAACAGTTAAAATCTGTTATGCAGAATTGAGTTGGAAATACAAACTTCCATTAATTCCGTTTTTCATAACTGGAAGCCTTTTAATAAAAATTAAAAGACAATGTACATTTTTCAAGCATTTAGATAATATAACTGTGTATGGCCACATGTAATAACTAATAAATATTGTAATAGCCAAAGATTGCTAATCCATTAGATTAAAAAAAAAAAAAACTACTGCAAATGAAAACTGATCCAAAGGAATGAATTTAGGGACCTCAAAACTTTGATCCTGAGACAAATTCCTACTGGCAGAGATGACAACAGTGCAAAGCCTGGGAGGTTCCTGTTTTTCGTCTTGAAGGTGAAGGCAGTTCAGGATTAGTTGTATTATTTATTACTCCTAAAATTTCCTCTCTTTTATTATCAATACAATGTGCTTCCTTTGTTTTAACTCCCTTTGGGTCACTCACAATTTTCCCAACGTTTTTTATCATAGACGTTTGATTACATATAACTTACTCCACAAGGAAGCAATACTCAACCACAGCCACTCAAACTTGGTGACATTGCCATCTGGGGAACATAAAATTTGAAAACAAAACAACAAGCTATATATCTGAAAATGTTATTCAATTTGCAAGACCAACCATTTATTTTGAATAAGTATAGGCTAAAATGTCGACGAAGGCTTCTCTGAATATCTATTTTAGATAAAATTTATAATGATCTTGCTAAACCTAATGATCTATATATGTGATCCCAGCACGTGTGAACTGGAGCAAAGGGGTCATCTATTATTAATTTGAAGACAGCCTATGCTATAATATGAGTCTCTGTATTAAAAAAAAAAAAGGCCTAGGCTCTCTTACCAATTTCTTAACAAACATGATTGTTACATTGGACTTTATAGCAATATTTATAAATATGAGAGAGTCTTTTCCCATTTCCTCCAACTAAAATAACCCGACAGTGATATGTAAGAGAGAATTGGTGCATTGTCTATAATGAACCAGGAGTACTGGCAGAGATGGTATATAGCTATGTTTCCCCAAGAATCCTTTTGTGCTGTTCTTAGTCTATTAAGGAAGCAATCATGAAGTTGGTCTGGATGCTGCTAACTGTAAGCCATGTAGCATGTGACTGTAAAATGAAAAGAGACAAATCGCTGTCTGGATTATCTTTGGGGAAGTCTTACAGTTCTTTGCATCCTTCCTTGACTCGTACATTATTGCCCTGTCGATCATTAGGATTGACTAGTGATGTCTACATCCCTCCATCCGTTGCTGGATGGCTAGTGATGTCTGCGTCTCTCCATTTTTTTGCTGTACCCTCTACCTTGCATTCTTCAGAGGACAGAATAAAAAAGGTTGCAGAATGAATGAAGTCTGATGTTGGGATTTCTTAAGCAGCTCCAAATCATTGCTAGACACTCCAGCATGTAAGCTTTTTAGATCTCTTTGCATATATGAGAAAACAAAGTTAACACATTTTCAAGAATCTAACTTTCTAAAATTGCATTTAAGGGTATATGACTCATATTCTAAAGCTCAGCTTTGGATCCCCTAAAAGATTCAATTATCATCCTCTTTATGCATTTTCAACACAAAATTCTACCCTCTCTACACTGTAAGTAAAAGACAGGCAAGCTAGCAAGAGGTTCTATTTTCTGCCTACTCCCTTTTTTCCCTTTCTTCTGCATTTGTTTTTTGTTGTTGTTTTAACCATAGCATTTGGCCCTGGAAAATACATGGGTATTTGACAGATTTATTACTGGTGAGGTTTTTTTGATTTAAACTGAGGTTAGCGATACAATGCCAAGGTCAGTGCTATGATTCCATATATCAGAAGTAACATAGATGATGAATATTAGGATTATTCCAGAGAAGGAAAAGAAGGCAAAATAGACATAAAAGAGACCGACAGTCCATTTCAACTCCTAAGAGATGACTTCTCTCAAGCTGTGTAAACTTTCTTTCATTAAACAAATCATCCTAGAGAGGAAATTTTGTTTTCATGTTTTGGGAACAAGCAGTATTGGTCACCTGTGGTTTCTGTCTCTGGAGCCCTCACCAGTGAGAAAAACATGATTTTCATTTTTCTCAGATGAATGCCTTAAGAATATATTTTTGGAATTTGAACATGTCCCGTGTCAATGGCTTTGTAAAATGTGGCCTAAGTTTTGTAATTAAACCTAATTGTAGACTAAAACACAAATCCTAAAAGCCAATTCCTCCAAATTCCATGATGTTTTTTATAGCAAAGAGCTATTTCCAAATCCTTTTAATATAATATGCATTTAAATTTGTGGGAGAAACTGTGCAATAAAAGGGGGGCCGTGAGAAATGTTCATGGTTTCAACACATCCTGAGAACTTCTGGAAAACTGTCTTCTGTTTATTTATCTCTTTAGTCATAGAGGAAATTGAGCCTACTGGGCAAGCCTTCTACTTACTCAGCTATGCCTCAAACCTTTTTATATTTTTTTTTATTTTGAGTCTCACTAAGATGTCAGTCTGGCCTTGAACTCAACCTGTAGCTCAAGATGGCCTTACACTTTTTGTCTTTCTACCTCAGCTCCTAAGAATCAAATTGGAGGTCAGTACCACTATGCATGGCCTGAGATAACATTCTAGAAATTGAATCTTAGGTAGAGAAGTAGAGAAATAGGATAGAAAGAAAAGAAAGATTTGTGGCCAATATCCTTCTAGCTTGCTTTTCCATTGTTTTGATAAACACCAGAGTTCAAAAACAGCTTGGGAAACAGGGGTTCTTTCATCATAGACTTCAAGATCATAGTCCTTCTATGAATGAAAGTCAGCTATTAACTCAAGGCAGGAATCTAAAGGCAGGAAAGATGAAGGGATGCTGCATGCTGACTTTTCCCCTGCCCAATATATAGCTTGGTTTCTTACACAGCCCAGACCCATCTATCTAAAAGTGTTACCACGTAGAGTGGACTGAGACCTCTCATATCAATTAGAAGGAAAGAAAGATGTCCCACAGACATGTTCACAGCCCAGTCTGGTAGAGGCAATATCTCAACTGAGGTTTCCTCTTATAAGGGAACTCGAGTTTGTTCCACATTCACAAAACTAACCGTGACACTGTCCTAGAAGTAGCTTACATTTAAGGGTGATGAAAATTCTGAAGAATGTATACATATTTAATATGACTATATCACTAAGTTCAAAAGAATCCATATGGCAGTAAAGACAACATTATGCACTTAATCTAATTTGCTTGTTTACCTCCTATTTTTTTATGCACCTGGTCTTTTCTCAAATATCTTCTAATCTGATCAATCTTCCTCAAACTTTAATTTGGAACTGAAGAACACTAGCCCCTTGAAGTTTAGCTGATGGGTTTAGAGACGACTTAATTGGGAAGACTGAGACCTTCTTCCTGCTTCACACTTGTGCTGAACAGAAAGAAATGATATTTGGGCATTATGTAATGCTCATCTTCTGTATTACAATTGCCAGAAGAAGATGGGAAGACAAATTTTCACTTTGTTCTCTAGGAATGTGCATTCATTTCTTCATCCCTTCTGCCTTTGACTATACTGAGACTCGGCCAAGTGGAATGATTCATCAGGAAATACACTGCAAGTTGACAGCATGTCAGAAAATCACAGTTCCATTGAATGTATTCCACAGACACACATAACTTCATCAGTTCTTTTTAACTGAAGCAGACAAGTGAAACAGGGAAAATGTTTTTGTATCTTTTAAAGAGACCCTTTCTAGACTCAACTAGCATAAAAGACACCAGATATATATGCTCAATTATATTTAAGATGAGAGAAAAATTTTAAACTTATTAAATGACCTGCACAAAACAAACATATGAACATACATAAATATGAAAATATAATGATCTCACTAAAAACTTTGTATGTCTCCATTTACAAAATTATTTAATCCTATTACTGTCTTCTTTACCATTGGTCTTAACTCATCATGAAAATCCACAATATTGATTGTGGATTTTCATGTATTCTCTTACTCTCTGCTAAGAATTTACATAGCAGCTTCACTAGGCAACACAGCCAAGTGTTTTCAGACTATATGTAAATAAAAGTGCTAGAGGATTGCTCACTTCTTCATAGGTGACAGAATAGATTTTTAAACTGAGAATCATTTTAGTGATGCAAATTAACAGGAAAAGCAGAAAATTTATCGTTAAATTTTTATTTACCCACTTTAGAGTAAACTATACAAGTATCACTGTAATTAATTCACAGAAATATATTCATGATAATCAAGAACAGCAGCAGGAATATTGTTCGACTATCACCTGAGTAGTTCCTTAAATGTAACATTGGGTTCTGAAATAAACCCTCTATTCCGATGCATTTTTATTAGGAACCAGAACATTCCACACCCTCTCTTCTAAGGTCAGATGTACATGATGATCTTAAATACTTCTCACAAACTTGACAAAAAGAAACATCAGATATCTGAAAATTTGCAATATACCAAAAAAAAACTTCATTGTTTTTTATTCAACTTTAATCAACTCAATATTAATTTCATGAATTTTACCCCTAGGGGATTGTGGTTGCTATAGCTCTTACCATGAATAATCTTTGCTTTAGCAAACTGATAATTAATTCTTACACCTTAAAAATCTGAAAAGCTGAGACCTCTGAATATATTCACATGGAAATTAACATTCTTTTCTACTATTCCTTTGAAATTCCTTCAGAGATTAACTTTCCTCATGTAGTTCAGACAATATCAAACATCCATTAATACAGTTTCCTTTCCTCTATATTTTAAAAGATTTAGAGAAATCTCAAGTATGTAAAAATATAGAAAATAAGTGAATCAATGTTAACTGTGAGACAATTTCTTCTGTCTTGAGAATATTGAATATGTTGTTAGCTAAACTGTTATTGGCATGTTTTCTAGGGGTAGAATTAGTTTGCCCTCCTACAGATAAAGCATATTTATGAAATCAAAAGACAGATATTTAATAAAGGAACTTCAATAGTATAATACAGTTAATTTTTATTTGACCATAGAATCTGGTATTTGGCTCCAAGATACCAATGAGTGTCACAAAGTACTGCAATTGGACATTCCCAAGAGCTGCCCTTTGCCTTCTTCCTTCCTTCTTTCTTTTAAATTGTCTTGCCTTTTTCTTTCAATGTCATTTATTTTTCAATCTTTGGACCATTTATTTTCCCATTAAATTGAAACACAAAGAATGACTTTCATTACATCTTAGAGAAGTGAAATGCTGGTCGATAGACACCATAATGTAGGTTCCGTCGTTGGAGAGGTGAGAGTCATCTCTGGTTTCCATCTTTGAGACAGAGTCTTCACAATGGATAACTGATGAGAAAATCAAACAGGTATTACAGGCATTTTGTTGAGTGAGGAAGCTAAGTCTAAAATGGCAGATGGTCTAAGTCTCTCTGTACACTGAGCAGTGAACAAGGACATACAGTACTCTTGAAAATGAATGAGTACTTATTAAGTCTGGTGATGAAACAAAACCTTTATCTTTCCCTTTATTTTACATCCATCATTCTGAAATCATTCATTTATATTAAATAAAACCAGAACTTAAAATAAACAGAAATTATTTGGCTGAGTTGCTTGGGTTTTATAATAATATTGTACCCACAGGCCTGCAGAACACATATATAACCTCATGGATCTTACCTTCCTCTTTTTTTAAGATCTTGCCTCTAAAACCCTGGGATTATAAACTATTGCTTAAGTATCATAATACAAGGCATTGTTGATGGGGTTTATTGAAATATAAACTTGAAGATAATTCCACAAAAGGTAAGGGCAATCACACAAGTGCACTCTAAATCCTTCCAGGGCACCTGAAGGTTGTCTACCAACAATGACAGAAGGGAGCCTTTGTTTATACAGATCTACACTGTGTTGCAACCAATATGTCAAATGTTACTAGTTAACTCCAAGGATAAATGAAAATTACATAAAGAGGAACTTCCAATACACCCACTGAAACACTAGCCTTTTTTGTGTTTTGACAATTATACTATCCAAATATTTTGTGATATTCTTTTATTCATGAAGGTAAAGGTACACTTTGGGGTTTAATTCACCAGGAAGTCTCAGGGAAAAGATGAGCACTATCTGGTATAGGCCAAAATTGGAAGACTCTTATAGTAATCAGTATGCAAATGAGCAAAAAGGTAAATCATGAATTAAGTAGAAGAGGCACATAAGAAGGTAGAATCAAGGAAGTGCATGTCATACATGCACCTGGCCATGTATGAACTATTGACAAAGTACACTATAGTTAAAGGGCAGATTAATTAGAGGTCACACAAGTACACTAGACCATGATCTTGATCATAAACCATAACATATGGTTGATTTTAATAATTATGTTCTTTAATTTTCAGATATCAGTATTATTAAAAGGAAATAGTTTTGTGATTCATAAGGTTGCTATGCTAACAAAGCAAGTAGCTTCATGCTTTGTATTCCCTTCTAGAGACTTGTCCATATGGCTGAATATTTTACTTAGAAGTTGTTATACAATTTTTCACTCAGAATTTTTTTCACTTATTCTAACTTTGAACATATCTCAGTTGCTTTTTAAAGTCTTCTTTGAGGAAATGTACTTCCCTAGAAGACAGAATTAGTGCTATAGCAAGACTATCTAAAAACAGAATATTTCCTTGATAAGGTTTTATAAACATACTTCTTTGGAAAATCCATAAGCATCCCCACCTACTCTATATCTTGAGTATTCCATATATCCCTCATAACAAATATGTTGTCTCTCTCCCTGCCCCGTCCACCTTTGCTATATTCAGATATCACATTGCCCCAATTTATCTCATTTCTTCACATTTTTAGAAAATTGGCTTAAATGAAACTATCTACTGCTTCTTTTGCAGTGATGCCATTGGCAATCTGCTTAACTTCTCTAAAAGTTTACTTCAAACTATACAAAAAGCATAACCCTAATTATCTTCTCATAATATCACAGTGATAAATTAAGGGTAGTATCATGAGAGGCAATGTTTATTGTAAATGAGAGCACAGACATTGGAACCATTCTCCAAGTTCAAAATCTGGTCCTACTCTTGACTATGGGACCTTGGTCAGATTATATAGCATCATCTTCCTTCATAAGCTCAGTGTAGATGATGGTTATCATGGCACATATGTACTCGATCAAGGTTGCTATAGGGAGCAAATGAGCAAAGTAAACCAGCTTGGAATTAAGTCTACAATGGAAAAAGTACATATTTGTTTACTGTGATTAGTACAGTATTTGGATCATGGTGAACAGTTAGTAAGTGGTTGGAAATTCATACACGACTCGTAAGTACCTGAAAACACTTAATAACAAGTATTTTCATTTTACTGAGCCTAGACGATATGCAACTAGTTTGCTTACTAATGAACGAATTACATGGGGGTGGTGATAAAACTTAGCGTTAGAGGGCTAGAATATAAAGATGGGTTACCGAAGAAGGAAAGAAAGATGAAGGGAGGGAGGATAGGGAAGGAAAGAAGGGAAGAAGGAAAATGTATGTTTACCAAGTGCCAGACCTTGTTTTGAGCATTTTTAATTTGCACAAGAACCGTATGAAAAAGTTACTGTCATTAGTCTTACATTAAAAACAAGAAACATGAAATGCATAGAGAATGTGTAATTAACCTACTATAACCAGGAGACTCCATCCCTTACCCTCACCAATGTGGTGGCTGAGATTAGAACACACTCAGGCTGTCTACTCGGGACCTCCCACTCCCTAGCATGGCACTGTGCACTTTTCCAGAAGGGAAAAACATTCATCCCATAGGCTTTTTTCTAATTCAGTGTTCAGGGCCGCATGCCAAACACCATAAGCTCCTTCTTGACACTTGAACAATCTATGGGAACAAGGTCTATAAACATTCAGGATACATGCTCAGTGGTCTCTCTGATTTGTGTCAGCCATCATCCCACCCACGACCTACAGTGGCCACACACAAAACCCTAACAGTTCAGGGTATGTCTGGGAAACTCCAAAAACAGAAGGCAGATGAGAAGCAGTGGGGAGTTTCATCCATGAATGTCCTCACACAAGAATCTAAATGCTGATTGAGGGCATGCTGCCCTCATTGCTGAAGGAACCAGCTCCTGCTGGCAGGAAGTTCTGCATTAGCAGGAAGCACTGAAAAGAAGGCGGGGATCTTTGCCAGCTGGGAATAGACATCTGGCAGAGGATCAGAGGGACCCCACATCAACTAATCCGACCCAAGCTGGACTTAAACACATTTCCCCTCAGTGATATGCAAGAGCCTACTGAGTCCACTGGTAGAACAGAACTGAAGAATTTTACTCAGAGAGCTGTTCGTTTCAAAATAATGAGGACACTGCTCCTCAATATGCATCATTAGGGAGGTCTCCTGAGCAGAACTTAACTGAGGCTGGACACGATGGAGCCTCAGCATACCTTTAGAGTGGAAAGACAGATTAACTTGGTTCAGTTTCAGAATTTGTCTCCATGGATGCAAAAATGCAACCCTGACAAATAGCTAAGTGGCTGCCTACCAGCCAAGCACACACACACACACACACACACACACACCACGCACACACACAAACGCACACACATGAAGACAATTCCTTCATTTTCAATCTTAAAAAATGTATAGTGGTAACTTGACTTTTGACGTCTAAATCATAACCTGTATATAACAAGTTCTCACCATTCGTTTACAGTCAGAGTAGCCCCAAGCTCAGATTTCCCAGTATTAGAGTTCAAGTACAGTTAAGCTAAGTGGTACATTCATGATTAATAAGTTTTTACCCCAACTATATTGTATGTCCAACAGTTTTCCAGTTACTCTCATCCTGCCTTGTCAAGTCCAGTGACATCCCAGCTCTACCCTGATACAATTCAGCAGCCAGCTTCCCCAGTCAAATATACCCCATCCTCATCTTTAAAGCATATTGTTATCATTTCTTGTTTTCTTTTTGTGATTTATTTATTTAGAAACAAAATCTCATTATATCACCCAGCTTGCTGTGAGCTTGCTGAATAGCCCAGGGTAGATTCAATTTCATAATCCTCCTGCCTCAGCCCTCTGAAAGCCATCTTTCTAACTCATTAGTTCCTGTAGCCACCTTGCAGTCTATCTCATCATGGATGATCACGAAAGCTGCTTCTGAGCCTCAGCCTGATGAGTTTTATTCTCTGGCCTTTGCCTGCCTGGTCCTCCTACCGTCACGCTTTGCATGCCCCATATAATTTCAACATGCCCCTCAGCCTCAGATAAAAACAAAACAAAAACAAAATGAACAAATAAACCACCCATTCCTGTCACCATCCAAAGCCAAAGGGATGCTTCACTGATGAACCAAACAAACCAGCGCTCTGTCAGCTCTAAAAGACATCTCAGGTTCTCTCAGAGCAACTTACAGATGATAGCTAGTTTCCAATTTCTCTGGAAGGTTCCAGTGGTATCTTAAATGAGTCATATTAGTACATGTAAGGGTCAATACTTTCTGAAGATCCAGGGATGCAGATAATAAAGTCATGACACATCCGAGTTTGCCTCTAATGTCTGTAACTGAAAGGCTTGGTGTAGATGTCCTAAGACATGGTAGAGGTAAGGAGAGCAAAATGAAAGCCTAATTCTCTTCAGCTCACTTGGAGAACATAACCTTTTTTCTTGTTGGTTTTCATGGCAAAGACAAAGAATAGAGATAATCTTTCTGAAGAACCAACATTATAGAATAACTTGCTTTTAAGAAATGGAATCAGTATTCTCTGTATCTTGAAATTTAAAAAATTTAAGTTTAAATGATTATTTTCTTCCACTGGAAGCCAACTTTGGGTATGGCCACTTACTCAGATTTGTATATTAGCCATGAGACCACTTGTGATATGACATCTTTTATCATTGAATGTGTAAAACTTTAGTCCTATTATTTTCACAATGCAAATGAACTGTCTAAAACGTAGTTAATACCATCTACTCACTTACTCTTGTAGCTTCCAGTGTTGAGCAAACTGGTTAGTAGGCCTCTTAACACCTTAGTTTGAGCTCTAGACTCCAAATTCTCTGGATGTCAGTACTATTCTTTAATTTTTTAAATATTCAAGTATAAATGGATACTTGTATTGGAATTGTATTGGAAGGTCACACTTGGATTTCACAATTTATGTTCATATTTACTAAGAAATTGGGTAGTCCAGAAAAACCATGTAAAATAAAAACAAAGTAATTAAACATAGGTAATTATCAATAACATATAATGAAATGCTCTTTTAAATTATTTGTTTGAATTTTTATTGGTTATTTTATTTATTTACATTTCAAATGTTATCCCCCTTCTCTATTTGACCTTCAAAAACCCCCTATCCCATCTCCTGTTTCTATGATGGTGCTCCCTCACCCATCTTCTCCCACCTTATTGCCATACCATTCTTCTACACTGTAGCATCGAGCCTTCACAGGACCAAGGGCCTCCCCTCCCACTAATGTCAGATGGACAATCCTCTGCTACATATGCAGCTGGAGCCATGGGACCCTCCATGTGTACTCTTTGGTTGGTGGTTTAGTCCTTGGGAGCTCTGGGTGGTCTGGTTGATTGATAATGTTGTTCTTCCTATGGGGTTGCAAACCCTTTCAGTTCCTGCAGTCCTTCCTTTAATTCCTCCATTGGGGCCCCTATGCTCAGTCTGATGGTTGGCTGTAAGCATCTACATCTGTATTGGTAAGGCTCTGGCAGAAATTTTTATGTAGGCCAATACTCTGTATGTATTTTCTTCCCAAACACATTGGGAGAGGGGGCTACAACTATTTTTAATTCATAACAAAAAAATAGAAATTTTTTTAATTCATAGAAAAAATTTTTTAATTCATAGAAAAAAATTCAATGACTTCTATAATCCTTGATCAACAAAACAAGTATATTTTCTTAGAATGTGTGAAAAACAGCAGTTCCCAGTAGCTAAAGGTCAACTATAGAATGAATCAACATCATCATCATTATTGTTGCTGTTGTTATATTAGCATGATTTTAAGGAGACATTGTGTGCCGGGGACATATAACCACAACAAGATAATATGATAGATTATATTATCTAGATTTTAGCAATCAAAACAAGTAAGAAAGAAGCTGGTAGTAAGTCAAAATTTCAGAAAGTAGTATGGGCCCTAGACCTCCAGTAGAGGTTGTTTGCCCCCATTGTTAATATATTAATCTACTTTTATATTTTGCCATAGGTAACTTTCTGTCTTGCTCTATAATTTAGTAGCTGTGAAGACTAATACAATTACTTTTTCTGAGCTCTTTCTTTATTAAAAAGATGGAAAATACAATAGAATACAATTCACATAGTAGTCTCAACAAGTACTTGTGTTCTTAAATCTTCAATGGCCTATATAGTTGCATACAATATATTCTTGTGAATGTTTAACAAAGCAAACCCTGAATGAAGCTGTATACACACACCCACACGCATACACACACACACACACACACACACACACACACACACGGGCCATAATTTTTGAGGTTATTTCTGAGAAACAGTTTAGGTGTTAAATCATTTGTTAGCATGTTAAATATTCTAAGGCCATTCATACCAAATCATACAATTTTGAAAAGAATGAACTTTGTGTAATTTCTTTTCCATTAATAAAAATTAGCATAACATTAATGGTAACCAGTGCCATCTCCAACTCTGGTTTTGACTGAGGCATGCAAGGAATATGAAGTAATCCATATGATGCTCAGTGGTCAACTTTTAGAGGGGGTGGAAGGAAAAGGGAGAGGAAGAAGAGGGAGAGGGAGGAGAGGAAAAGGAGGAAGGGAGGGAGGTAAAGGAAGAACTTGGATCTCTTTAGCTTCTGGACACTTTTTCCCTCTAACTCAATTATATTTAATTTGGGATATTTCACACTCCCAAAAGATCTGTCATAATCATTTTCTATTCACGTTCACTATCCTAAAGAGAACAGATTCATGGGGATATAGTTAGCATGATCATAACTGAATCCTGAGTCTAGAAACTCAGTCCTTTTTTTCTAGCAACCCATATGAATATTGGAGACATATTGGAAATTGAATATGCCAATGTAGAATTGGCCTTGTATGAAGGTCACCTCTATTTTTGTTTGTTTAAGTCAATATCATCTTAGACCTTCAAGCAGAAAGCTTGATGTCTCTCTCTTCAACATCTAGTTTAGAAATTATGCTCTTCCACAACTATTTTACCTTAAAACAACATCTAATTATTTTTCATCTGGACCATTTTAATTGGGCTTATTAGGCCTTCCTCCTATTTATTTATTTATTTATTATATTTATTTATTATTGCTTTTAAATGCAATGTGAAGTATGTATTATGACACTTTGAAATAGAATTCACTTTTGTTGTTTTTTCTTTCCTGCATAATCATCACCCTGTCCTGAGGATATCCTTCCACATTCAATAAATTCTGCCAAATCCATAGCACATGTATTCTATTACACAGCTTTCTTCCTCTGCACTTCTTTTACCCTCTACACCTCCTTTTCTAATTTCACATCCAGGACCCACATGTATCTCTCCCTCCCTCCCCTCCACCACCTCTCTCTCTTCTCTCTCTCTCTCTCTCTCTCACACACACACACACACACACACACACACACACGCGCGTGCACGCGTGCTCACAAAACACACAGAGAGATACACACAAAGTCACCAAAAGTCGGATCTGAATAGAAGAAATCATGCAATATTTGTCCTTTGGGGTCTCACTTACCTTGATTAATATGTTTTCCAGAAAGTCAAACTTCCCTGGAATGTTCACATTTCTTTATTCATGAACAACTTCCCATTGCAGGTATGAACCACATTTCCATTATCCATGCATCCATTCATTTAGGAACACCTAAACTGGTTCCATTTCCTTGGTATTGGGAATATAGCAATAGTAAACATGGATGTGCAATGTGTCTCTGGTAGATATGGAGTCTTTGGAGTATGCACCCATTGGCACGGTTAGGTCAAATGATAACTCCAGCTTTAATTGTTTTAGAGACCTCCATACTGATTTTCATAAGGATTCCCACCAAAAATAAATAAGTGAATGTGAGAGGATCTTTTCCCTATACATCCTCAGCATCGTTTGTTGTCCTTGATCATTTGATGACTGTGGTGAGATGGGATCCTAAAGCAATCTTAATGTGCATTGTAACATCATTTCCCTAGTATATGCTGTATCCTACAAAGAGCTCTCTTCCTGAAAAGACCCGTGTGGTTGATTCTCTTCTTAAAACCCTTCAGTGGTTCCCTATAAAACAGAAGTTAGTTTCATAGTCACAGTGCTCTGTAACTTAAGACTGTTTTTAAATTCTGGTTAGCTCTTTTCCAGGCTCTCGTCCATCAAGATTTGTCTAGCTTTCAAAGACAAACCCACTTCCAGCCCATTTCCCCAGTTTCCTCTGACTCATCCCCTGCATGCCTCATGTGGCACAAGTTAAAAAGTCATCCTCATATTGAATTAATTATTCCTACATATCATGTACTCAGACTATTTTTGTGTCTCCTACAATGTAGTTCACAGAAAAAATCAAGATATTTAATACTCAAATCAACTGTGTAAAAACAACAAAAAGGCTTTTTGCAGCTTTCAAAGGGAAAGTAACTCACCAAGACCCCCTCTCAGATGACTAAAGCCTTTGAGCTCAAGATTCTGAGGCCATACTTCCGATAACTTTTCCTAGTCTATAAAGAAAGGTAGCAGGGATAGGAAGGTAGGTCCCTTCCTAGGAGACTGACTCATTTGACTGCTATATTTGATACCTAGCCTTGCTGAACCTCCTAATGCCATCCATGAGTCAAGAGCACATTGACACTCCTTCCCTGTTCGTATCACTTCCAGACCAGATTCTAATACCTGGCACCATTGTGGAGGCCCATCTATAATTATCCAAAAAGCTCTAAGTAAGAGTACATTGGTTCTGTAAAGTCCAAAAGGCACTGTTTCAGTCTGATCCTTCCCAACCTCTGGTTATTATAATAATTCTGTCCCCTCTCTGTTCCTCAATAGTCTTTAAATTCTAGAAGGAAAGGTTGAAAAATAGATAGAAAGTAAGTTTTTTCTCCAACCTATTCCCCCCTTGGGTTTAGACAAATCAACTTTCATGGGTTTCACTCTGTGAAGATTCTGATACAGGGGTCAGAAATAACTAAACTGATCTAGTGGATCTTTACTTTTCAGCAGCTATCATTCTACACTTGCATATCATTAAGAAATGGGAGAGGTAACAGTCATGACACAATATAATTGGAAAACAGCTGTTATTAAAGCAACAAAGACCAACTACTATGTCTTGGTTACCTTGGTTGCATTATTATATGAACCAAAATCTTTGACTAACTCATGAAGGAGAGAAAACAGTTGAAAGACGGATTTCAGCCTCAAAGAAATTACATTTGCATCCAACTCTACCATTTACTAACTTAATTGTACCATTTAGTGACTCATAGGTAGGCATGTTACTTGAGCTCTATTATCCTCTGTTCCCTTTCACGGTTGTTTGCTATCAGAACTAAATGATGTTTTATATGAAAGGTGCCTGTATTTCAAGAACATGTTTAATATGACTACAAGTCTATCTCCCTTGCTAGATCATAGGCTTATTTCACACTCATTTCTAGGTCATGCATTCTCAGAATTAACAGGTATTGACACAAGATCAATGTCTAACAAGTTTTTACATGATGAATGGATGAATTACAGTAAACTCAGGAGATGTTCAATGAAAATTCATGTGGGTGACCTTCCAGACTGAATCTACCTGAGTCATGACCAATAAAAATAATTCTAATAAATCTAGAACTTAATTCCAAGATTCTGGTTTACTCTAAAAGGTCAAAGCACATTAGGTTAGAATACAAAGAGAAATTTTTCATCTGTTATTCTCAATGGCATTTAAACAGGCAAGGTCTGAAAAAGAAAGATAGGCTAGGGAGCTTATAATGAAAAGAAGATGTATGAGAAGAGTGATCATTGCATTTTTCTATAAATCCAGATTAATAAATCATAGTAGTAACCAGTTATTTGGCACATTTCATTGTCAAAACTTTGGGTCAACTTTGAGTCAAATGTTGTACTTCTTTACATCTAAATGCAGGTGACATTTTATACCTGGTTAAGTGGAGATACATGCTATCATTTTCCGCAATGCAAGAAAGTTAAAGTCGAGTTGGAGGTCAGAGCTTTAGCTCCTAAACTCAAACTTCTTTGATGATAAAAAGATGTAAAGAAAATATAAAATCAATGGTAGAGTATAAGAAATAGTAGAGAACAGAAAGTAGAGATAGAAACAAAGATACAGCAAAAGGAGTGGGTGATAGAAGAGGCTATTTCCTGAGCACTTGAATTCCTAAATAAATTATTACATAAGTTACTTCACTTAATACTCAGAAACACTCTTTACTTAGATAATATTCAAAAATTCAGACTGAAAAATACTGATATCAGATATCTAGTCAGAGAAAAAAATTGTTTTAACTCCAGTCTTTTTTTAAATCCAGAACTCTGAATTTTTCTGATACCCTTGTCTAAGTATGTCTAAATGATGCTGAGAGGCATCTATAGACAGCAAGGGGTGATATGTACATAGGCAAATATAAGCCTATCTTAGCATTGGAATAACAATCCCCAATTAACTTTTGAGGACAAAAAATAATAAATATTTTTTTTCACTTACTATCACTATTACAGTTGATATGATCAGTGTCTTACAGTTTTACAGATTATATACTGGTTTTGTTTTTTTCCTAGTACAATGAGGTACCAGAACATAGAAATCTGAAACTGAACTAAATTATATTTGGGTATAAGGTCTAATTCCCTGATTTATTTAATATGAGTAGTTATTTAATACTTCCTGCCTCTTCTGTATGTCAAAAGATGCTAGTGAAGATTAAATGAATCAGTGATGTTTAAATACATAGCAAGTGTAGAACAAAAATGTTACCTAGTAGACTTATTACAAAACTAATCACTTTTTTACTGTATGCATGGATCTCTTAGTGCTGGCCTATGCTAACTCCCTGAATAAACTTGCAGAACTCAATTTGATTTTGATCCAAAAGAGATGTCATTGTCAAAGAAACAAAGTTGATTTCTTTTAAATGTCATATCCCCACAGTGGAATATGCCAATCTGTTCCCTCTCACTTCCATTCAAGTATATGTGAGCACTGACTTTTATTTAAATCCAGGATGGCATTTGTTACCTACAACCTGATAAATACAGACAAAATACAGAACAATAAGCAGCAAGTGGCTGACATTCAATTCTGTCCTAATAATCTGACTACTTCTCCTCATCAACTTCTCTTTGCAAAGGCAAATGCTGCTTCATATTACTGATATAAATTTATGGAACTATCTGAGGCATTTTGAGGCTTTTATTGCCCAGTTAAAATGATACCAATTATTTAAAAACTCAAGTTGCCTAAGACTGATGTGGTTCCTGGTATCTCGTTAAGCCGTTCCTAAATGCCTTACCTCCTGGAAAGCAAACAAGAACAGTGGAACATCTGAGGTACAAGTTAAAGACCTGGCAGATAAATTTTGTCAAGGCTTACTAAACTCTAGTTAACAGAAGATAGGCATGGAGGAAAGGGCTTTTGAAATATTAAAGAACAGGTAAACATCTGCAGCGTTATTGATTTCAAAAGCACAAAGGGAATATTCAGAGCATGAAGAACACATCAAAAAGTCATTGTAAAACGTTGCACATACTGTCTTCACTCTAGCTGATTTTAAGTAGAAAACATAGGCTCAGCTTTAAAAAAAAAAGAAAGGAAGGAAGGAAGGAAGGAAGGAAGAAGGAAGGAAGGAAGGAAGGAAGGAAGGAAGGAAGAGAAAGGAAGAAAGAGAAAGAAGGAAAGAACAGTCTCACTTCAGGCGTTTTTACTGATGTGTATTCATTTGCAAGAGGCCTCTTATTCTCACGGGTTCCAGAAACAGTCAAAATCCTACAAGTGTGAAAATGCTGTATAAGCAAAACGAATGCCTTCATTGCTGAGTACAATATTTTGTTTTAAATGTGCTTTATTAGCAAGCTTTTATTAAAATAGAAATTTGTTATGATTTATATGTGTCAGCCCACCTGACCTTAAGACGTGTTTTTCAACCTGGTTTCAATCTTGGTGTTGTAAAGCAAGCAAGCAAGCTAAGGCAAACATGAATTCCGTATGACAATTTGTGTTAACTGAACACTACCCAAGATTTCAGTGAAAAGAACGGGCCAATTAAATACACATTAAAGCTGGTGATGCTGACACGCCCTTAATCCCAGCAGAGGGGGCAGATCTTTGTGAGTTTGAGGCCAGCCTGGTCTACAGAGTGAATTCCAAGACAACCAGGGCTACACAGTAGAATTGTGTCTCAAAAAACTAAATAAATAAATATTTAAAAACAAATACATCCATCATAATCATGCCTTTTGTATGATGTGTGTATGTGTTAGAGACAGTAAGAGAAAAGGAGAAAGAAAAAGACCTCGAAGGATTTTTTTTGTTTTTTCATGACATATCAGACTTTTGTTTTTTTAATTTTGACACATGAACTCAATCTGCACTACAGAATAACAGTACTCAGGCTAGACTCAAACTGAGGGTTTTCTCATGCCTTGACCTCCCAAGTATTAGATTACAGGATGAGGTATCATTTCCACTTTACTTAAAATGATAAAAATTTATAAAAGAAGACTAGCTTCTTGGGGGTCAATAAAGACTAAATATGCTCTCTAGTTACTTGTCTAAAACATGGCCTCTCATGATTCCTCAGTGCCCTAGAAAGCTACAAAGCCAAACTGAAAAGTATAGTCCTTAATCCTCTTGCTTCTCTTGGAAATTCCTTCCAAAAAAACAGTATGTGTATTGCTAATATTGCTGACACCATAAAGGGATATGAAGATAACATGTGGATCTGCTTTCAATCTGGCAGTGGCCAAAATACCATGCAACTCAATAAAGGCTGCATGCAAAACATGCTCATACAAATTGCAGTGCAAAATAGTAGATTCAGATGGATTTGAATCTCAGGTTCCCTGAAATATAATGTTTTCCAACCCAGAAACCAAATAGACTGTGGAAAGAAAGGGAATCACATATCCTTTCAATGTGGCATAGTATATTTAGTATGTGAGGAAAAATAAAAGCTTTGGTCTAAAGGAAGACAATTATTGAACAAATTACTCCAAGAATGAGTGGCACCAAAGGACAACTGTTCAGTCTAACAGAAAAATCTAGTCAGACTGCAGGATGAAGGAAGCTGTTTTGAAACTTCAGAACTTGAGAAAATAAGAAACTCCTCATATGTGAGGAGAGTGGATATGGGAGAATGAGGAGGAGAAAGAAGGGGAGGAGGAGGAAGAGGAAGAGGAGGAAGATGACATCTTATCTAGTCAAAGGCTATCTCAAAGGTTAAGGCTAAAGCATGGTACCTGGAGTATGTTAACTTACTTTAACTCTAGATTTTGTTTTGTTTTGTTTTACAGCACATATTCCAAAGGTGAAAGCACTGTAACTTGAGAAAAGTAGGCAAGAGCCAGATCTGGAAAGACCTTACCATGTCCCAGGAATATAGAAAGAAATAGATTAGGATAGAATAACAGTAGGATAAGAGATCGGTCATTGCAATGGTCTAAATGAAGATGATGGTTGCTTGGGCTAAATTTGTGATAATAAGAATAGAAAAAGAAGAAAACTCAGAAACTACTTTGGAAATAAATTAGATGATGGTATCAGAAAGTAGATAATTAATGAAAATGGAGAATATTAACACAACTGCAGGATGCCTTCAATAAACAGCTGGCAAGACACTGAAATAAGGTTATGGGAAGATAAATATAAGTAAGAAGAAGCATTGTAACTAGAGCACATTGAACTGACATACCAGTGAGGCAGCAATGAGACAAGACCCTTAAGCAGTTGATAAAAACAGCTTTAGATATCAGAAGGCACATGGGAAATAGAATACAGATTATATGAATAAATAAAATCATACTTGAAACTGAAAGTGCAAAGTACATCTAAATATACTTTACATATCAGGAAATAAGAGAAAGTTACACAGGCCATTTATCTAGGTGTCATGGGTATGCCAGGAAATACACGTAAGGGAGCTCGGGTCTACCCCACGCTACTTTTACCTAGAACTTCTCAATCAGTATTGTATCAGAGAGATCCACCTTAGAGCAAGCACTGTAACACACTGAGTATAAATTAGCATGGTGCACCAAATTCTAAATACCACAAGTGTTTAAAACCTACACAATAGCACGCCTTAGGTTTTTGTATCAAAGTGTTCACTCATTCATTTGCTCATTCAATATTCATTTCATTTATTGTATTGCATGCCAACTTCCAAATACTAGAAATAATGTAAATGAGAAGTTGATTGCAGCTCATATTGTGGCGAGGGAATCAGGCAACCAACAAACAAACCAGTTCCTTGAGTGCTATAAGAGAAATAAAAAAAAAAAAGCAATAGAAGGGGAAAACAAGCTGACATAGGTAGCTTGGCAATGCATTCGCCTAGCTCAGGCCCCAAGAGAAGGTAATATTCTTCCAATCAGCTGTCTAGGTCACTGAGACACACCCAGTTTATAAACTTGCTTGCTCACTGGCTGTATAGACATCTATCCCCTCAAGAGTTCCCATTGTTGAGAACCCAATCAGTAGCAAATAATTCTACTGAGCAGAAGAGTTCAAAAGTGGTTGCTTGGGCATGGTATTAAACAGATGACAACTTCCAGCATCCCAGCCTTCATGCTGATTTGTTGATGAGTTTTTAATTTCTTCCTCATGGCTTCTTAGATGAAAAATCAAGTAAGAAAAAACATCTATGAGACATTCATTTGACCTCTAGAATCCCTAGAAACCTCTACTGCTTTTCCTTCTTGACGCAAGTAAAAAGATCTGGGAAGCTGGAGAGCTAGTTCAGTGATTGAGAACACTTGCTGTCCTTTCAGAGGACCTAGGTTCATTTCCTAGTACCCACATCATAACAAACAGTTGTCCATAATCCCAATCCTGGGGATTCATGCTCTCTTCTGGCCTCCAGGGACACTCAGGCATGTATATGATACACAGACATACATGAAAACAAAACATCCATATACATAAACATCCATCAACAAATAAATTCAAGCACACTGGTACATGCCTTTAAAAAAGAATCTGATCAAATAATATCCAATACTTCTAGACAACATGTTCTCCTGTTTAAGAGTAGCTTAGTGCATACTAGGTCATATGTTTTCTTTTCCTGGAACTCTAATTTTGTAATTTGGATATGAAATGTGGGCTGCTGAATTAAATCTAAATTAAGCACAAAAAATATGTAGTTTCTTGGATGTGAACACAACACTATGCTACACAGAAATACATGAAAAAAAATTGCTACCAGTGGGCTTAAACGTGCTAGATATTCTCTACTAGATGCTAGCTTGCATTATCATCTCCATACAATCTTTATCAAAGTGTGCTTGATACCTTGTCAAGAATAGAGGCAGCTCAAACTAAATGGAATAGTTGAGTGCACTTTAGATTGAAGCATGCTTTAGATTGAAGACATCCACTTGGTGAAACACAGAGGAAGCCATACCTGCCACACGGCAGTATGAGATCATTAAGCCCCTTGGAGAAGGAACATCACAGGAAAATATGGAGGATACCAGGAGAAACATTGATTCCTAGAAGAGCAAAAGTAGGAGGGTATTTCATACTCAGTAAGTCAAGCTTCCTCCTTGTGGACAACTTGGCACCTGGAGGTATGTATTGCAGAACACTGAAAGTTAAAATTAAATAAAGCATAATCTTCATATATTCTGTTTTCCCCTTCTGCTGCTATGCCTGTTACCCTTTAACTTAATTCATTTTATCAATTCTATTATTTTTAAAAAGGTTCATATAATGCACCTCTGTGTGCTCTTTCTTGTCTCTGTCTCTCCATCTCTCTCTCGTCTCTCTCAGTGCATGTGTGTGTGTGTGTGTGTGTGTGTGTGTGTGTTGTGTGTGTCTGAGGATCTAGCCCAGTGTTGCATGTATGATAAGCCAGTGCTCGATCACTGAGTTATATACCTTGAAGGAAGAACTGTATATGCGGCTATAAGAGTGACTAGGTTTCTGTTCCTGCTCCTAAGTGCTTGTTTCTAAGCAGACTTTAGTTTGGATGTAGCATCAGTACAATGGCTCATGAACAAACTAACATGGGTATGAGCTGCCGAAGCACATGCAATATGCCATACATGGACAGTGCTTTCTGGTAGTCCCACTGTGATAGTTCTAAGGTAAGAGAGCTTATTAATTACAAGGCTAAACTTCTTTTTTTTATTCAATATATTTCTGCCACATTATTGTTCTCCCATTTCAAAATGAAAAAATACCTGGAGTTGGCCATTCCTAGTTCAGACTTAATAGCCCCAAATGATACATCTAGTAATAGAATTCACTCCACAAAATTTGATTTTCCACCTGGTACAAATAACTTCTTTAAATGACAACAAATGTCAGATGATATAGAAATTATGTTTGTTGAATGGTTCTCAAGAAAGTGATCATTCTATCATTCTCCTTGTGGGGAGAACCCTAGGAGACATAACATCTCCTATTGGGATTTTTATCTATAAAAAAAATGAAATTGCTTGTGAAATATGGCTCCAATGATGGCCATAGTGGTGAGTAAGACCAAGGAAAATGATACCTATGAGAAAGGATAGAAAAAATGAGAATCAGCTAGTCTAGAGAAGAAACGCTAAGGAGAGACGGCATTCTAGTACTTGAAAAGTGTTACACATAGATTAGTGACTGAATGAGCCTCATTAAATCTGACAGGGAAAAAAATGGGCATAAATGCTCATCCTTTCTCTGTAGCTAGCATCAAAGGGAAATAAGAAAGCAGTACCAAGACAAGATAACTGAAGAGTAAAAATTGGCATTCATGAAAGGACACTTAAAATCTATTAGCATCTCATTGTAATAGTTTATATTAGGAAACTACAGAGTGGCTGAAGCCACAAGGGCAATTTTGTAGAAGAACAATGTTTGACTTGAGACAGTTGACAAAGATGATTACACATCATCATTAAGTAGGAAACTCTGATCTGCTAAGGATATCTCTCCCACAGCTACAGCCTTCATCTCCATCTCGGGCCCTAGCCCTCTGTCTCTCTAAATTCACATGACTCACAAGAAACATTTATACTGAGACACTGTATTTTCTGTACTCCTTCCTGATTGATATATATTGTAAGATAGTGTCCATAGATAACAAATTGAGTCCAAATATAATGTGCTGATAATGAGAGACCATCATTATAATTGTGTTAGTATAAAGGTGCCAATATAAAGGAAATGTATGTTTTATATATAGAAGCAGAGTATATCATTTCACTCAATTGGACGTACCACTTAAAAAAGCTCACTCCCATGTCAGCAATACTTTCTGTGTCTAAATCAACTGCCAAGAAGACATATAACTGAATAGATTTCACAGATCTCTTCTACCACCCTTGAAAATAAATTACCAGGCTGGTTGTTGATTTCCTTTACAAACCCCATATATAAAGCTGTTTAACTCTTGGGGGATTGCTCTTTAGGAATGTCTGGGAAAGATTTAGGAGATAATTTTCTAGGCAAGGAACTAATGGAATTTACCTTTCATTATCACAGATGAAGCTCCAGGTTTCAAAGCTCATATTGCCTGTAGACTCCAAAAGCACCTAATTACAGACACAATTTCCATGCTCCAATCATTTTCCTGGGAACACTTTGGGCATCTTCAAAACAGCACATCGGAGAATTAAGTGATAAATAGAGTACTTTGTTGTTAGGGACTTTTCCTAAATAGGCACCAAAGTCAGCTATATTAGAACTCCTTAAATTTAAATGTACCTTTGAAATTCCAGGGGATGTTGTTGAAAATGTAAAGTCTGATTTGGTGAGCATAGATGGCCAAAGCAGACAAACAAACTAGAAAAAAAAATACATTCATAGATTCAAAGCTGACATCAGTATTGTTAACTTGTAAACTATATTCTTAAATAGTAAAGATTAGCAAAACAAAAGAAAACACTCATCAATTAATTTAGTACCCAGTTAACCAACACAAATGCTCTGCTGGGGATGCTCCTTCAAAATTCCCACACTAAACCACCCCAAGTATGGAATTCAATTCACTGTGTATAATCGTAGACGATAAACAAAAAAAACCAAACTCCTTTTAAATTAACTTGATTTTGGTTAACATGCTTCACTGAAATTAAGGAGAGATGTGAATACTAGCTTTACCAGATGTCTCACATCAGAGGACTGAAAACACTTCTTATGGGTAACAAACGTCACAGGCATTAGATTTAGCTGAATATGATTATTTGTACTTACCCTTAAAGGCTAAAACGTGTTTTTTTTTTTTTCTTTTTTTTTTTATTGGAAATTTTATTTACATTTCAGATGTTTTCCCCTTACCCCCATTTCCCCCCTCCCTCCCAGGAACTCCCTATCCCTTCCTCCCTCCTCTTGCCTCTATGATGGTGTACCCCCACCCACCCTCCCCCCGTACCTCACCTCCCCACCCTCTAATACCCCCCACGATGTCCAGCCTTCATGGGACTAAGGATCTCTTCTCCCACTTATAAATAGCTCCCTTGCATATATAGCTGGAGCCATGGGTCCATCCCTAAGCGCTCCCAGGCTGGTGGTTTAGACCCTGGGAGCTCTGGTTGGTTGATATTGTTGCTTTCCTCATGATGTCACAAATCCTCTCATTCCTTCAGTCTTCACTCTATCTTCTCTGTTGGGAACCCCATGATCAGTTTAATGGTTAGCTGTGAGCATCTGCCTCTGAATATGTCAGACTCTTGCAGACCTCTAAGGAGACAGCTATATCAGGCTCCTGTCAGCATGTACTTCTGACATCCACATCAACGTCTACCTTTGGTGACTGCACATGGGATGGATACCCCGGTGGAATGGTCTGCAAATGGCCTCTCCTTCAGTTTCTGTCCTGTACTTTGTCTCCATATTTGCTCCCTTGAGTATTTTGTTACTTCTTCTAAGAAGGACTGAACCCCCCCCCCCAACTTGGTCGTCATTCTTCATGAGCTTTATGTGGTCTGTGAGTTGAATCTTGGGTATTTCAAGCTTCTGGGCTAAAATCCAATAATCAGTGAGTGAATACCATGTATGTTCTTTTGTGATTGGATTACTTCACTTAGGATGATATTTTCTAGCTCCATCCATTTATATAAGAATTTATCGAATTCATTGTTTTTAATAGCTGAGTAATATTCCATTGTGTAAATGTACCACATTTTTTGTATCCATTCCTCTGTTAAAGAGCATCTGGGTTCTTTCCAGTTTCTGGCTATTATAAATAAAGCTGCTATGAACATAGTGGAGCATATGTCCTTGTTATATGTTAGAGCATCTTCTGGGTATATGCCCAGAAGTGGTATAGCTGGGTCCTCAGGTAGTAATATGAAACGTTGTGTTTCTTAACTTCACTCTGTCCTGATTTTCTTATTTGGAATACTGAAACGAAAGACTTACCTTGAAGGATTTATTGAATGAATCAGTGAAGTGGTATATGAGAAACTTATTCACAGTGCCTGACAAATAGTCCCATGTGCCATCACTGCATAACCTATCATCCCAATCTCAGTGGCATGAGACAACTACTATCTAGGATGCTATCATGTCTGAGCCAGATGTTTGGGAAGGGTATGACACCCTCATGGTCATCAACCTTCTGACATGGTACCTCTCACTCAAGCTTAACTGTAATAAAAACCAAGTGAGACGGTCATCCTCTCAGGAACTAGCCTCACAGGACACACAGCATCATTTCTACCACTTCTGATTGATGAAAACAAGCTTTCCCAGACTCAAAGGTAGAAGAAAATGACTCACTATTAATGAGGCAATAGGAGAGTCTCCTATAGTATACAACAGCCGTCTTTGGAAGAGTCAGCAAGAACAGACAAAGTATAATTACTTCTCATCTTCTGATATAAATTGTTACAGTGGTCTACCTTGGGCTGCTGTGACAGATGACAGTAGACACAGCTTCAGCAACTGAAGTTTATTCCACTCAGTCTTGGAGGCTGGGATGTCGACTGATTTCACAGCTAGTGAGGACCTTTTGTTCTGGTTTTCACAAGTTGGAGTTGGAAAGAAAGAGCAACTGCTTTAGTTTCTTTCTCTCAAGGGAGTAGTTTTAGCTAGAGTTGTGCTCAGCATTGAGTATGCTCATTATGTGATGAAGTTTGTAATCCCAATCCCTTCACAACAGATACTATCCTTTAAAATAAGAGTTTAGAGACAAATATGAATCCAGTGAGCCTATCAAAATTTTAGCAGTTAAACACAAACACCATTTTTGCTAGATAAAATTTCTATCAGCTTAAGTCTGCCAATGGCACTATTTAATCATCTATTATTTCATCTATGTCTAGTCTTTGGTCTATGAAGCATTTTAGTAGTTTCTATCCCAGAAGGAATGACAGAGCACATTCATGGACAGGCTAATGTTTACTTCTATTTAGGAATATAAATCACTTCCTTCAGTAATTGTCCTTTCTAACCATAATATTGCTTTTCCAAATAACAAGGCCATTCTTGCTCCTGAGGCTGAAGACAGACTGACAGCAAATAGGATACCGCTGTTTCCAGTTCCTTGTTGGCAAAGATGCTGTTATTGGCTCTCCTCAGCCTTTAGACTAGCATTACATTGTGGTCCGTGGTTCAGAGTTGATACTCAAAGGTGTTGCATGAATTCAGTGTCATTCTTTGCATTCTCACACATCTTTCTTTCTCTTTGAATTATTTTCTGAACTAAATTCACCATCAGTAACCTTTTGTTCTTCATTCCCTGTTGATTATTTTATAGATTATTACCATGACTCCCCCAAATATAAAATAAGTCATATAACTCCTACCTTCTAGTTTCCTTGAACATAACTTACCTTTCAAACATACATTTAAGACAAGAATGCTAAACTCCCTTTTTAACTTTTTATTCTGTTTTATTTCAACATCATATTGTGATTACATAATTTCTCCCTTCCCCTTCCTCCCTCCAAACTTTCCCATATGCACTCCTTCAAATTCATGGCCACTTTTGTCACTAATTATAATTGCATGCACATTCTTGCTCACATGTTCTCTATCTTTATGCACCTAGTCCAGCAATCTATTGTGAATTAATGTCATTTCTCCTCTATTGCTCTTTGTAGTCGAAATCATCACTATCCTTGATAGAAGAGTCACAGTCATGGGTCACAAAAGGCCTTAGCACCTGAAATATGGATCAAAACTGAAGCAGGCAGTTTTGAAGTTAAAGCTAGAATTGAGGCAGGGAGGATAGACCTGAGAGGAAATCCAACAGAATTACTTAAAATTATACCAAGAAGCAGTGAAAGATGTAATATATGTGTTGGGAAATAGTACAAATTGGAGTCAGGGAACGTACTCTCTCTAGGGAAATGTCATTTAAACTAGCCAGACTACGTGTTAGTAGAAAAGTAAATTATTTGAGAAGACACACATAATCTAATGTGTCCTGGTCCTTGCAGTAGCCTTAGCCCTCTCTTCACATATGCTCCATCCCCTTCATTCTCTGGTTAACTCCTTACTTTTACAAGTCATTGAGACATTCTCTAGTGCCAACATCTCTGTTTTCCTTGACCTGCTATGTACAAAGGCATAATATCTTATTAAAAAACCTATGTTTTAATTGGCACTTACTACTCTTATTCACCAGTGAAGAGTGGTGATTTTCTCCACTCCCCTGTGGGAAGGTAGGTTGACTGGCTTGATCTTGTGTGGGTCTCATGCAGCTTCACTGAGTTCACGAGTGCAAAGGTCATGTTACTTTGAGAAGATCATGTTTTGTTCTCATCCTCTCAGACCTCTGGTTCTTGAAATCTTTCTGCTCTTCATCCATAATTTTCCATAATCCTTATGTTAAGAGGTGTTAAGAGGGTATGATATAGTTATCCCCTTTATTGTTGAGAATGTCAGAGACACATGTTCTCTGCATTTTGACAAACTGAGCTTTTATATTAAGTACCATACATTGCACAATGAATATTCTTCTAATGAAGATTAAAACAGCTTGTGATAATCTGTGAGTATAGAGATATTTTATAGAATGCAATTTGTACAATGTACATTTAGCAAAATACTAATAATATTGTCAGAGGTTTATGGACTCCACAGATATTGAATTGTCCAGATTTACAATACCATACACACATTTCCTCCTATGGAGCAAGCCTTAAATGCAATCAGAAAACACTTGGTCACCTGCATAACCATTTATGACATTATTCAATTCATGGGCATAGCTTGCCAGTCTGATGACTATTTTTACTTACATTTCTGATTTTTCATAGAAAAAGTATGTCAGCCCATAACCTAAAAATCAAGATGAATAACATTTAGAATAACAAATACAGTATCTTAAAATGGTACATAGTCTACACAGACAATATATAAAATTATATAAAAGGACTCAAAAATTAAAATTTCTTGATAGTATTCTTCCATGTACCTTCTAGATATATTTTGTGATAGTTTCTCTTCCTAGACCTTGGTCTCTACATATTGCTTAATCAGCTTCTTACTGTAGAGGATGTCAAAGTGGCAAATAAAAAAAGAACTACATTCTTTTAAAAGTTAGAATTAAGAGCAACAGAAATGTATGTGAAAGTAATCAGCATTAACAGTCTCATCAGCCCTGCAAACCAAACAGACTAATAAGCAGGAATCATTTCGTAAGTACTATAGATAAAACATTAATGAAACTACAACCTAGAAAAAGCAAGAAAGTAATCTTCTAACAAACCCCAAAGAAGATAGCTACACAAACATTATTCAACCTCTAATAACAAAAATAACAGGAAGCAACAATCATTTTTCCTTAATATCTCTTAATATCAATGGAGTCAATCCCCAGATAAAAAGACATAGACTAAAAGACTGGATATGTAAACAGGACCCAGAATTTTACTGCATACAGGAAACTTCAATGACAAAGACAGACACTACCTCAAAGTAAAAGGCGGGAAAACAATTTTCCAAGCAAATGGCTCCAAGAAACAAGCTGGAGTAGCCATTCTAATATCAAATAAATTGACTTTCAACCAAAAGTTATTAAAAAAGATAAGGAAAGACACTTCATACTCGTCAAAGGAAAAACCTACCAAGATGAACTCTCAATTCTGAACATCTATGCTCCAAATGCAAGGGCACCCACATTCATAAAAGAAACTTTACTAAAGCTCAAAGCACACATTGCACCTCACACACCCCACTTTCAGCAATGGACAGATCATGGAAACAGAAACTAAACAGAGACACAGTGAAG
Organism: Mastomys natalensis; assembly: GCA_021653895.1. Taxonomy (NCBI): domain Eukaryota; kingdom Metazoa; phylum Chordata; class Mammalia; order Rodentia; family Muridae; genus Mastomys; species Mastomys natalensis. The sequence goes on along the minus strand of JAJTUV010002248.1, from coordinate 240,095 downwards.
TTAATAGAAGCTATGAGCCAAATGGATTTAACAGATATCTATAGAACATTTTATCCTAAAACAAAAGAATATACCTTTATCTCAGCACCTCATGGTACCTTCTCCAAAATAGATCATATAATTGGTCACAAAACAGGCCTCAACAGATACAAAAAGATTGAAATAATCCCTTGCAGATCACTAAGGCTGGTCTTCAATAATAACAAAAACAATGGAAAACACACATACACATGGAAACTGAACAACACTCTAATCAATGATAGCTTGCTCAAGGAAGGAAGGAAGGAAGGAAGGAAGGAAGGAAGGAAGGAAGGAAGGAAGGAAGGAAGGAAGGAAGGAAGAAATTAAAGATTTTTTAAAACATTAATGAAAATTAAGCATATTTGAACTGTTTTTTTTCTGTTTCTACTTCTTAAAAGTTTATATGAGTTTGGCTGTTTTGAGAATTTAGGAAACTAGATAGATAATACTCAGAGTCTTGCTCTCACCATCCACTGGCAATGAAGTTATTGAGTAAACTGATGTCATAAGCTAGCAAGTCAGTTACCACATATGAAGATTTCCAAAGCTCTGGTTTCAGAATGGTGGTCCACTATGGAACCAACTGCCCTTTACATCTCTCCTTCCTTTCTCTCAAGGCTTTTGCTTGTACTGTCAGTTTTGAGTGCTCACGTGGGACTCTTTCCTTATGCTTACTGCCTTTCATCTGCTGTACATGAAGCAAGGCATCCAAGCCCACATCTGTTCTGATGCTTAGGATATTATCATTTACCTAATGAGCAAGTAATGAAACTGGTGAGGTAACCGCAATTAAGTTCAAGCCTCCTAATGTGAAATGCAGCAGCATAGATGTGCAATCATTGCCACAGGGTTTGTGGTGATTCTTGCCATCCAAAGGCACTTGGTTCCTCCATCTTCAGGGAAAGTTTATTGACGAAACTATTTTTTAAAGATATATATATATATATATATATATATATATATACATACATGCATACATAGAACATATATGTGTGTGTGATTGTCTAAGACAAGGACTTACAGTTGCTGTAGTTGATTTATCTGCAAAACTGCTCACATTTGTTTGTGTACTCTGGTTCTGCCTCTGCTTTTATAGGGTTAATCCAAATGTAATTACCTTCAATTATTTCTGTTCGGCTTCTTGTTATGTGATTATTTCAGTTAAAGAATTTTGATGGAACTAAGAATAGTGGTGAATGCTTTAAATCTCTGAGTTTTGGGTCACCCTGGTCTACCTAGAGAATTCTAAGAGAGCATGAGCTACACAGAGTAGTCTCAAAAACCAAACCAAAAAAGAATAAGAAAGAAGGAAGAGGAAGAGCAGGGACAGAGAGAGGGAGAGAGAGAGAGAGAGAGAGAGAGAGGAGAGAGAGAGAGAGAGAGAGAGAGAGAGAGAGAAGAGAGAAAAGAAGAAAGAAGAAGAAGAAGAAGAAGAAGAAGAAGAAGAAGAAGAAGAAGAAGAGAAGAAGAAAAAGAAGAGAGGAGAAGAAAAGAAAACAAGAAAGATGGCTCTCAGAAAATAGTGCAATGTAACAGACAAACATAAACTCTTAACACTTATACCAGGTTACCTATTCAAATTCTAGCAGTACTGTCTCCACAAAGTGATTGTCTCATCTTGTGTTATCTGTAGAACAATTGTGGTAGATTTTTCTGCTTGAGAACATTGGGAGGATGAGGTGAGCTGAGTGTTTTAATCCAATATTCTTGAACATCAGAACCTAGCATATAAAAGGTGTCTCTGGTACTACTTATTTCTCATGGTAGATCAGCTGTACTTCCCTAGTGTACAGAAATTTTAATCCAGGAACAAGGTTGCTCTGGCAAGAGATCAATTTCAAAATTCTGTGTGATCTGGCTAAAATGACATGCCTTTAATGGCTCTGGCTGGAATACAAACTTGTCTTTAGTACACACCTTCAGTCCCAAACAAGGAAGATAAAGTTAGTTTGTAGAAGGAAGCAGCCATCTTTGAAAGTACCATCTAATTGAGGGACAGACAAAGTGATGGATCAGAGAAAGATCTGACAGAATGAGTTGAAGATAGAATACACCCAACTCTCAAGAGAACAACACAGGAAAAAGGTGACTTAGGAGAGCAGTGCAAAGTAGGCAGGTAGTAGAGGGAGTTTTACTGGGACAGTTTTACAGAGACAGGTTGCAGGTGAAGACAGAATTAGTTGAGGAATGAGAAGGAGCCAGATTATAACAAATTGCCAGAGTTAGTTTGAAGCCAAGCAGAGTAATACAGTGAAAAGCTGAGGTAAACCAGATTGAATCAGTCAGTTTGGAGAGGAGTTTGAGCCAGAGCAACTGAGTTGAACCAGGCAGCCAGAGTTCAGAAAGAAGTAGAAAGGGTGAGCTAATCTAGCAGTAACCCTCAGAGATGACAATTACATCTGGTGAGCAAAAGACTCACTTACAGTCCCGAGAGTCTCTTTGTACTGTATAATGGCTAGCACAGAAATGACACTATCCCATTAATGCCAGAAACATGCTCCTGGACAAAGTGTTAACTTATGCTTCTGATTCCAAACCCTTTTCTGTGACAAGGAAAAAAGCTAAGATTTCTAAAGGGTTAATGACACTCTTCACTTCCAGTAGGACAATGTATTTGTGACTTAAATATTGGCTTTAACCAATATGCTTTAAACCAATATAAAATATTGGTTAAAAGAAAATGGTAATTTTATATGGATATGTATGATATATTTATATACCTCCAATAATAGCTGAGGAAAGTATTTGTTTTTTATAGAAAAACTAAGTTTTCTAAAACTCACATGAAAAATGTTTAATAATATTTATTTATTTTCTTACTTAGAACAAAATACTGGACAACTTTCTTTAATAATCTATCATTTCCTAGTAAATAAAAAAATCATGTAAGTAGGAAGCCTAGTACAAAGTTATTAAAAAAAAAAAAAAAAAACTGTTGTGGGCTTTACTGGGAAAGGATGGCCCACAAGTCTAGAGATCCTTCTATTTCTGTCCCCGACTACCAGGCTCTACAGTGCCATATTTCTCAATCAGCTTGTTAAGTGCTGAGCTCAGGTCTTATTTACATGTACTTGATTCCATTGCCGTCATATAGACCTACAGCTCACATCTACTGCTACGTATTGGATATTTATAATTAAATACTCAAGTGTCAGATTCTAAAGCTAAGTTCAAGCAAAGTTCCTACTCTTAGCTGTCTCCTTTTATTTGTAATTCCACTTTTTGTCATCTGGGTTTGAATTCTGGGAGTCATTTTTAATCTTTCTTCCTACCAGTCATAAATAAAAGTCAAGTATTGAATTACTTTGAATTTTGTATGTCATGATTATCAATTATACAAATTCTACTTCACATGATCAGCAGCACAATTCACTCACTCCTGAGCTCAAAAAAAAAAAACAAAAACAACAAAAAAAAAAAAAAAAAACTATTGTGGGCTTTGCTGGGAAAGCATGAGTTCCTTGACTGTAGTGACTGAGCAAGCTGCTATATTCATAAGTGTGTTCATATGTGTATACTGGCACACCAACACACTACTTGGAACTTAAAGAATCCATACTAATTATACTAATACACGAAATCTCTCCGAAAGCTACCAAGCAACATGTAAGACATCAGATTTTTCCCCCTAAGGATTTCCCACAACCAGGAACTAGTAATTTCACATTTTTATCCACAATAATCAATCAAAGTGGACTACTAAAAGTTTCTTCAAAGTAAAGTTTGGACTTTCTTCCAAATGCCATATTCCTTTTTACTTATTTGAGTGCCCTACACTAATACAAACATCATGTTCCATTTCTTCTATGCTTTCTACTCTGCCTCTCCCAAACTACACAGACATAGTTTATATTAGGTAGACAACATAAAACTAATAATAATCAATTTTGAATAACAAAATCTATTAATTAACTAAGAACTATTAGAATTTTTTTCTAACAGAAAAGTGACAAAGAATCCAATCTTAAGAAATTATATGTAATATTCTATATGAGCAATTCTCCAGTTATCCTAAATATGAGTATTGATGGTACATGTATGATATAATGTGAGGCACAAGAATGCAAATGATATCTCTGGCTGTAAAGACCCTACAAGTGAAAGGGGAAAACACAAATAAATAATCGTTAAAGCAATGTGAATAAAGAGCAGAAATCCAAGTCCTCTAAACATAGGGATGAAGCACACTCAGCATAAGGCAAATTTATGCTATAGCTATAGCAAGGAAAGCATCTACAACAGATCACATTGGAGGCTGGAAAAATTATCCTGGCTGCAGAAACACTCATTAATCTCTAACGAATGTTGTCAGTTCAGCGTGATTCAAGCAGAAGATTTTAATTCAGAGATATGACATAAGGATAATGGGACTAGTAAGAACAGAAACAAAAATAACAGCTAACATTTTTAATATTTAATATGTGGCAGGAAAGATCCTAAGGGCTAACTAATTTCATATTTTCTAACATCCTTTTGAGAAAAGTAAGGCTTAAAATGATTCAGCTTTCCAATGGTACAACCAGTAGAGTATATGATAGCTGGAGAGTAAAGAAGAAGTGCCTTTGAAGACAGATGGAGGACCATCCTGGTTGGTGATCATTTTACAGAAAGTAGTGGCTGAGTGACATTTAGCATCAAACTTGGCAAGAGTAATAGACTGGCAAGATGAATTTGTGGACTCCAAACTTTTGGCTTCCAAATCCAAATGGAAACCACAATGCTATGAAGTAAAACCAAGTCTGAAAGCATTAAAAATAGAAAGAGTCTCCATGGGAGAAGGATTAGGATACAGGCAGGTGACGGCTGAAAATGTGGAACCTCACTCCCTAGAGAACCAGTTTTCCAGTCTATGAAACAAGGGCTTAGTTTAAACTCTGAAAATAGTGCACATGGGTCTCTTCTCATTCTTCCCAAGAGAACCAGGCAGGAATGTACCAGCACATAGGGAGCATCTATAATGCCTGGGGGACTGAACCAACATTCACACTTTAAAAGTGGATAGATAATAATAAAATGTTAAAGGTCTTCTGGGAAAGATAAGGGTTGATTTGGCATTGTAAAAAGTACAGGTCTCTGGAGGCAGGCATGGTAGCATGTACCTTAATCCTAGCACTTGGGTAGATGAGGCAAAAGGACAGTGAGTTCAAAGCCAGCCTAGACTATTAGTGCTCTTATCTATGTACTCCCTCACTACCTCAGTCTCTCTGCCTCCCTCACTCTGTGTGTGTGTGTGCGTGGCATGTGTGCGTGTGTGTGTCTGTCTGTCTGTATATATGTATCTCTGTGTGGTGTCTCTCTCTTCTGTGTGTGTCTCTGTGTGACTTATAAGACAATAAAAGTGAGGGGATTCTAGTGAAGCAAAAATGTCATAGGAAAATAACAATTAATCCATTTTTCGGAAGCTATGTTAATTAAAGCAAGTAGCTATGAAAAGAATTCCAAGCTGAGGAATCAAGAGCATATGCTAGAATACAGAGAGCCATGGATGGTTCTAAGATAGTAAAAAGGCATTAAAATCTCTAGGTTTTAAGTATTCAGGAATGAGAAAATGATGGTTTGAAAAATCAATTAAGCCCTAATTATAGACTGGCACTTCCAAGTCCTTTGGTCCCTCTATCATTCCCAGTGTTCCCTGGTTTGGGCCATTTTTTATTGAGTTAGTTGACTTTTCTGAGAGTAATGCCAGGCAAGTAGAAGGCAACATTTATTCATCATTTCTGTTACTTGTTAACAATTCTGCCATTTTAAACTGCTTGTTAAATGGAATTAAGAAATGACTCCTCAATTCCATTTCTCTTTCCTCTTCCTGCTTATCAATAAACATTGTATTGATTGAACACTATAAATTCCTTATCAACATCTTAGAGTTAGGTAAACCAAACTGTATCTGAATTGGACTGAATGATACATGATAATATAGTATTGAAGAGTACTGAGATAGTATTGAGTGTTGAAGTATGGCAAAATGTTTGATGAATACATTTTGATTCCAGAAGCAGAACAGTAGGGCAGTCCTCAAGTGAAGGCAGATAGGCAAGTAGGAAAGACAATTCTAGGTGACATTCAGAGATCATGTGCAGGTTGATTCTTCCTGTAGCTGGTTAATGTTAAGGCATCCAAAGAGATGAACAAGTTAAAAAGCCAATATTTTAACACAGTTGGCAAAGTTCATGCAACATTTCTGAATTTCAAGTAGCAAATAAACTCCCAAAAGAATAATATCCAACAGACAAGAAATCGACACCTTCCTTGTCTAGTAAGTCCCAGCTGAGTATTCTTACAGGCATGCGTACTCCAGGCATGATTCAAAAGATCCATGTATACTCATCTCTTCTGTTTCTACGGAAGTTCAAAGTTTCCCTGCCTGTATTCAGTTCAGTCACAGAGTAAAGAAAGCATGAGAGTCATATTACTGGAGGCTTTACCTAAGCTGCAACTTGACCTCATACTTCCACCAGAATTCAACCACATATATCATATCGAGTTGTAAAGGATGAAGAAAACACAGTCTTCTATGTGTACTTAAATTTGTGGCTAGGAAGTATAGTACAGCTCTTACATACCCATTTTCTTCCATTTCTGTAAACTGAAAGTTTTAAGTGTGTGTTGTGTGTGTGTGTGTGTGTGTGTGTGTGTGTGTGTGTGTGTTAATTCAACACATTATCTAATAAACTTCTCCAAACAGGGTCATCAGAAAAATGCAGGTGTTGCAGTAGGTGATTAAAGCTACTCAAATTGCCCTGGTGGCAGCGGTGGCTGTGGCAGGGGGAGTTCCTCGCTACCTGTCCCATTGTTCTAGAATCCCAATGACAGACACATGCAGCTTTATAATTTAATATGCCCTAAGCAGTTCAATGGCATGACCACTTCCAAACCTCCATGCGCCTAGCACACTCTCCCCTCCAATATTCCTGAATTATTACTTACTAAAACCTATATTCCATGCTGGCTGTCCCAGTCTCAGGCCTGCAACCTCCTGCGCCATGATCCCCAACTCTTACATGTTGTCTGTCTCTGTTCTGCACTTCTCAGGCCTGATCTTTCTGCTTTCCTGGCATGGCGATTCTCTTTTCTCCCTAGATCCTTTTGCCAGTGAAATCCTAAAGTTCCGCCTCTGTCTTACTGCCCAACCATGGGCTGCCAGCAACTTCATTTACCAATCAGAACTAACTGGAGGCATGGATCTTCAGTGTCTTACACAGGGATTCTAGTGCAATTTTGGGAACCTAAATAACGTAATGCAAATGTTAGATCAAATCCCCAATACACAAGTATTCTCATCATTTCAGAAGTCCTAAGTTACTATAACTAGGTTCTACAATGAATTAAAGCCATCTAACTACTTGTCAAATAAGATCATTTCTATGAATCTTTTGTAGACAAATTAGACTACTAGATAAGATTTTAATTCAGCAGGAGAGCAGCACCTTGGGCTTGAGATGAAGAACACGAATGATTGTGACATTATTTGAGTCATAATTGTGTCTTTCTAAAGACCAACCAAATGCCTATATGTCATGTGCAGAAATTATCATACTCAATATTCAAAATACTTTGAGAGTATGTTTTATGGATGATAAATGTGGCCTTGTAAAATTAAACTGATTCAAGAACACAAAAGGTTAGGCATCTGAGCTTTGAACGGTCTGAAAATCTCATATTGTGCCAGTGATGGCACGTAGTGGATCATTCTGAATATAGACCACTTTCTTTGCAGAACAGAAATAATGATACACATCTTACACATTTCTTAAAAACCATCAATGACCCTGAGAATGAAACATATTAACAAGGCCAATTCCGAAACGATATGTTCCATTTGTAGTCGTTATTGATCTCACTAAATACCTGCTTTCTCAACATGAGCTCCAGCCTTCAAACCAGGCTGCTTTGTTCATCTCAAAAAATATGCCCAAGAAGAATCCAATAAAATTTCTTTCTGACCAATCTGTCTAAGATGCACAGACCTCTAGCAATTTGCTAGCAGTTAATATGAGTTCAAACATTCTCTGCAGGGAGAGCATACAGTAAAAATAAATATGTTCTATAGAGAAGTTTCAGGAAAAGGGAATGAATATAATAGCAAATCTCAATGAAACAGCCCTTCTACCGAACTATAAGTTGGCAGGCAAGAAGGGTAAAGACTCACATTAGGATTCAGCATGCCCAATTAGTTCTGTGTAAAGACTGTGGTGCACTCTCCACTCCTAATTTAGATGCTCCTTGTCAGATCTGCCATTAGAGCACTTTCCTGGATTAGAAGTTTATTGTGCTGGGATATTCTGTAAGCAGCAGAATAGTGGTGCAGTTAGTGGCTATGGCTGAAGGAAGATGAGAAGGATGCAAGCAAAGGGAGCCATTTCTTATTTATATTCTCTGTGAACCAACAGGAAACAATCAATATATGAGCCAGATAGTTTGCTCTTTATTACATTACTTATTTAACTTTACTTAAACACCATAACATCCTGTAAAAAGAGAAGCTCTTATTCCATTGATCAATAGATAAAATGAAAGGGAGGTTAAAGAGTCTGAAAATCATATCCTTATAAGTTTCATTTTAAAAAAAAATCAGATTTTTACTCTAAACCTAATTTCCCTGTGCAACGTACGTTGATTGAAGTATAGTGAAAAGTTTAATTCGTTAAAGGAAAAACACATATAAAATAAGAAATTAAATGAGATGTATTAATTGGGTGTTTCAATGAATTATGTAGAGCATTTCCTCAGCATTGGGCTAGAAAATAAACCTACAGTTTAAATAATATTGCCAGCTCCTGACCTCATATTCACCCGAAGGTAGAATGGTAGGACAACTTTATTTCCTAGGGAAAGATATTGGTTAAGCATCTTTGATTGTCATATATCATGTTGCTCTTCCTACATATGCATCATATACTGAAATTCTGAGCATTCCTTTTACCTCTTTATCCTTTCATATCTGTCTTAAGCAACTCATGGAATTAACCATTTAACTGGTATCTACTCAAAACTCTACCAAATGATCAGGAAACATTCAACTCTGATAAACCTGTCAACAGGGAGAATGACCAAAGAACTAAAACACAAAAATAAATATTTGTAGTGGGAGTGTTAGCTGCCCACTTTGTGTTCCTGCCTGGTTGCATGTACATACCCACCCAGGAGCTATCTCGGATCCATGAAGAGAAAACACACATATGCCAGTTATTCATTAAACGTTTTGGCTATCTCAATGACTGGGAACTCCTAAATCTTCCCCTGCTACCCCAAGCCCAGTCACAGAAGTGGCCAGAGGCCACTTACCCAAAAACTTACATGAATGGTTGGCTTATCTACTTCACTACTGAGCCCCCTTCTCCTCTCTCCCAGTCTCCCAATTCTCCCTTCATCCTACCCCACACAAGTCTCAGTGTCCCACCCCATGCTGAGCCAATAGCTACTGTGACATATGGCCTTTTTAGTTAAGGGCATCAGTTAAACTATAGGCATTAGACTATCACCACATTATATGTTGGGAAGCTACAAGAGAAATCATCAATGATTCATAATTCTAAGAAATTACCTAGGGAAAATTAGGAGAAAAATTCCTTAGCTTATTGATATATATGTAACCTTCTTGTATTCAGGTGAAACCAGATAGGTAGAAAGGACTTCATTTACTTAAAGGAAATAAGACGAATCAATGGCTCTCAAAGAATGATTGAGATCGGCACGATCCACATAAGCTCAAAACTCACCAAAGAACTTATGTCTGAATCCCACCCCAGGTTTCCTGTCTTAGAACCTTGGGAATGGACTCTAGCAACCTGGATGGTTTTGATCTTGAGAATAATTCACTTAGGACAAACTGTATACATCTTTGGAAAATTGAAATAAAAACTGAGCCATATATACACCTAGAAGGTAGGCATAATAGATTCACTTCCCAGGTGCAAGGGAAAAGTTTTAAGCCCCTTTACAAGCTTTAGTCCAGTTATCATACCCTCATTTCCTTTTCAACTTCCTTCTTTCTAACATGAGAATAACCAATATTGTCTAGCTCACCAGAAGCTGTTTGTATTAATAAGATATGCCCAACACAACTGTAAGCATTTAAAAATATTAAGTCAAAACACACAAACCTCAACAAAACGCCAAAGGCGTGATCAAATTTAATCAAGTAAAATGTAAATGAGAAAATCTACAGATGAGAAGAAAAAGCCAATAAATATGAAATTACAAAGCCAGTAGAAATGAGAACATTTAGAAAATGTTTTTAAAATTCCAATTGAGAAGAAATAAGAATGGTGACTACTAAAATCTGCTCTTCATTCCATGGTACACCTTCCAGTTTAATAAAGAACAAATAAATGTAACCTGACTTTAAAATAACTCATTCCAGGTATAACTCTGGAAACTAGAAAAGAAAAATAAGCTGACAAAATATCCCACAGTAATATGTTCTTGGTTCAAAGGTCTCCAGCAAGACAGATCAGAAGGCAAGAATTTTTAACAAAATAATAATCTTCATACCCTGAGCTAAGTTACCAATAGAAAATGTAAAAGATGATCTAACCAGTATAAAAGTACTAATCTGCTTGTCAATTTGACATCAAACCTCAAAGGAATGTATGTAACCCTTCAAATCTAATGAATCCCAAAAGTTTCCTGAAAGCATTAGATACTCAAAATTCTTGTTATGCCAGGTGTGGGTTGGGTGATTTCCACGAATCCTTTGTCCGTTTCAAAAATCAATCTAATAAGTAGCTGACAGCTCATCAACCCAGAAACAGCACCGTCACAATGTTTTCTAACTCACTGACTCCATTCCATTGAGATTATGCCATTGCTGTCTGTCACCTTCCTTCCAGAGTGATGACAATGATTTTTCACTACATCATTATTTGTGTGGCATGTAATATAGCATGCCAGCTAAGGACAGATTGCTCAGCTTGTATGCTTCTTGTCTGATCCAACCTTGCAAAAAGACAAAGAAAGGAACACGTGAGTACATTTGCATGATTGTGTCATTCAGGCAGTGTGAGCAGTCATCCCAGTCATCCTGTGCCACTAGGATTCCACCTCACACAATGTTCTCTGGGGCCCTTTGCACCCAGACTCTCGGAAACCATACAAACATCTTATTCACTTGACAAAACAGAGTCTGTGTTAGAGGAGAGAGGTATATGTGCTGCAGCATTTTCTGAAGTACAGAGGAACATTGCTAAGTCACCTGATCAAAAGGTGTTTCAGGAGAAGAGTCAGTGGATGGTAGACAGTGGAGTTCAGTTTCAGGTCTGCTAATTACCTTCTAGGCCTAAAGCAAGCCTACTTCTGGCTGCTGTTGCTCTAAGGATAAAAAGCAAACCACATTAGTGGCTTTGGATGGGACATTAGAAAGCTTTTAAGTGGATTTCGGGTATATCCCAGACCTTTCCATTAGGAATCTCAAGAAATACGGCCCAGGATATGTAATTTATTTTTTTAAATCAGCTATGAAATTATTGTAAATTTCTGGCTTAGCTGGTCACTAAGGGGACTATTTCTGTTGCATTTTATACTTCTAGTATTAATAGAAAATGAAAGAAAGAAAGAAAGAAAGAAAGAAAGAAAGAAAGAAAGAAAGAAAGAAAGAAAGAAAGAAAGAAACAAAGAAACAAAGAAAGAAAGAAGGAAAGAAAGAAGGAAAGAAAGAAGGAAAGAAAGAAAGAAAAGAAAAGAAAAGAAAAGAAAAGAAAAGAAAAGAAAGTTACATAAGAGCTGGGTGGTAGTTTAGTAAAAGACCCACCGAGCAAGCATCCACATAAAAGCCAGGTATAGTGGCACACATCCATGGTGCTGGGGATGGAAAGGAGGCAGAGTTTATTGGCCAGATATCTATCCAGACCATTGAGTTCAGGAATCCTTGAGAAACTCAGCAACTAAGGAAGACACCTGAGGCAACTTCTGGCCTCCACATGCACACAGGCACACACATACACACATACACACACACGTGTATGTGTGTGTGTGCCTTTGTTTGCACATGCATACACCCATGTGAATACAAAATACATCATACATATTCATGCATACATGCACAAATGTAAGTATACACACACACACACACACACACACACACACACTTAAAAATAACCCTAACCTTATCTGTAAATAGGAAGGACTATTGTCCAGTTGTGCTTGTTATCATACCACCCTTTAGCTTAGAGGCTCAAATTGATGAGTAGAAGGACACACCCATTTTTCTTCTGAACCTGAGACTCAGACAGAGATTGGAGATAAAGCATCTGTTTTCTGGCTCACTATCATCTCAGGCTATAGGCCAGAATCACCTGGAGACTGGTCTCTATACAGAACTGACAGCACAGTGGGAAAGTCTGCTGGAATCTCCCTGACCCTGTCAGCTGAAATGTGCATCTCTTACATGTGCTTCTCTTTGTGGCTCTGTGGCTTCATCCCAGGCACGTGATTTCTAAAAATGAACATTCCTAAAAAGAGGTACAGGCAGGAGTTGGAACCTTGGCACGTTTTAGAATTGTGTGTCACTAGGTCACTCTCAGCCGTGGCACTTCCCTCTATCTATTAGAAAGTCAGAAAAGTACCTCTATGTTCAGGGGGAAGGAAAATACATCTTTCTTAAGTGGCTTTCTTGTGGTCCGAGTTACAGCTTATGATTATAGACCGTGTGCTCACTTCCTGTGAAGATGGAGCTGTGAGGTGCTGGGAGAGCAAGGGGGAAGGAAAACAGTTTTGGGAAACGGTATTCTGTGCTGGCAATAAATAAGATGGAAAATATTTGAGATAGAAGAGCTGGTGTTGTAAGAAGTGAACCAGATCTGCACAGCATACAAAGTAATACAAAAACTTGAAAATCAGACAGCAGAGTTTAAACATGCTCAGGGAAGGGTTTTGAGCAGTGATGTATTTAAGCCAAGAATTCTTACTCAACTCTGTCTCCTAAAGAAAAATGCAAAGCGTTTAGATGTGACCTTTGCAACGCACTTTAATGAAAACATTTAATAGGCCCAGAGAAATGAAGTATAATTCTCTGTGACCACTTCCTAGCTGCCATAGCTGTAAACTTTAAAAGGGGAATCGGGGGTTCCTTGATGTAGCTATTGTATTCTTGAATGCAGTGTTTTGTTTCAATATCTGAAGACAATCAGAGATGGGTATTTTTTAATCACATTTTATAGATGCTGAGCCTGGTGTTCAGAAATATTAGATAAATTGCCTACATTTAAATATCCTATAATTCACAGAACAGTGATTGAGACATATGTGTGCTTACAAAGTGAGACTTCTTTTGGTCATGTCATGTTATATGGATCCTTAAAACTGTGTGAGTGTATGGGGGGTTAGTTTTCCCATGTACAATACTTCTTGAGAAACAATTAATAATAGATAAGTTCATTTCTGGTAGTTTTTAATTTCAGTAATAGAAAATGAAAGTGATAGAAAAATTCAAATAAAGTTCTGAGCTTCAAAATTGGGCTAAAGCTTTTGGGAAGAAACAGAAAAACCCAGTGCTTTCATCTCCTGAGCCACACACAGGAACTTACACCTAAGTGATCTAGACACACATACACCCTTAAGAACCAAAAGGGTGAAATACAATTGAAAAGTATTCATGGAAATGTCACGGACTTGACTTTTCCCTTTAGATAGGAGAATCCTTCCCATAAAGCCTCATCATAGTTCCTCTCTCTTGAAGCTACTGCTTCTACATTTTCTAACTTAGCCTTAGATACTAGTCTGCAGCTTCCTGAACCTGGAAAAAAAAACAAAATGTCCTTAATAAGAAAAGAGATGGAATGGAAAGAAGAAAGGGCAGGAAGGGGATGGAGAGCAGGAGAAATGGAGGAAGAGGAGGAAAGGGAGTAAGGGAGACAGTAGTGTGGAAAGAAGGAAGGAGAGAGGGTGGGAGGGGGAGGGGAGAAGAAGGAAGAGGTGGAGATAAGGGAGAGAGGGAAAGAAGGAAAAAAGATGGGAGAAAGGAAGGGAGGGAGGGAGGAAGAGAGACAGAGAGAGGGAGTTGTAGGGGAACATTTGTGCTGGAATGTCTATCATGATAAAGGGTTCATGGTGATAAGAAATGTAATGTTCTTGGTCCAATGAGAGGCTGGGGACAAGGGTCTCTGCTGACTAAAGGAGGATGTTTATCTCCTCGAAATCTATCAAGTTTGACCCAAACTGCTGCTGCAAATAATTCCTCAAGAAGGGAGATTTATCAGACAGTGATAATTAGGTCTTTTATCATTTACAAAGCACATTCCACGGGTATCATCTAATTTAGATTGATAAATAATACCCTTGGGTGGTTATTTTCAGCCTTATCTTACAGATGAGAAATTGAGACTCAGACTTGTTTAAGACATGACAGCAAGTTGCCAACATTGCCTCTCTGATCTAACTCTTCTACTTGTCCAGCTGGTAAGCCTACACCTGGTTCTTCACCTGGTTCAATGTCAACCATAGCCATGGCCCACAACCTCTTCTTTCCTTGCCTTGGGGATTTGTGTGGCTAGGGTAGATGTAAGCACTCTACTAAGATTTCTAAGCCTCCATTGAAGGGTCACAGTAGCAACCACTCAGTGCCCAAAACTCTTGCCTGTTGCAATGGTTGACTGTAAGATTTGTGTCTTTCCTGGAGTTTCCAGGGCCCTGAAGAAAAACTGCCAAGCACTTCATTGTTGACTTTATCCTACAGTGGAAAATGTAGAGAGCTTCTCACTTCTGAACCCCGCCAAAAGAAAGCGTTGTCACAATGTAAGGCTCTGAAGTGAGAGTAGCAAAAGTTTCCCCAGCTGGCTCACACACTGGGTTTCTACTACAGCTTCATGGAAGTTGCCAACATCCTGCTCCCATCTCAGTGATGTTAAGTCTTCTGTGGAGTGAGCAGCACCATCACAGAGGCAAGAATCAATTTCCTACCATGCAAGCTATGTGGCCACACTCTGACACAGGGGCCAGGAACTGAGCAGGCAACGAAGGAATTCCCAGGAACTCCAGATGTGCTGAGATAGAGTTTCTTCTACTCAGAGTGTCCCTTACCAAAAAATACAAGTTGAAAACACACAGAAGACTGGCCAACAGAAGCAGCCTTATTCCCTATGCCCAAGCCCTTGGACTCCCAGCCAACTGCCTGAGCTGCCTCACTCTCCTGCCAATTTGGGTACCACAGCTATCTTGGTATTTTATGGTCCAGTGTGATAATGGTTGATTTATAATGAAAAGGAAAACCAGGCTTTCTCATTTGCATATTCCACCTTATGGAAATTTCCTTTCTATCTCATAATTCCTATAGTGCTGGCATGTGGGTCAATTCCTTCTCCAATTGGCTTTGTTAAATAGCAGCAAAATGTCTGGGCGTTTGGCCACAGCAGAGGGGAGGCGAAGCTTGACTAAGATAAACTCTATTTGACTTGGCACATGTGCTCAAAGTCCCTGAGGGCAGTAGGAGGTATGCTTTATCTAATTATTCTTAGCCTGCTGCTGGGTGGACTGTGCACTGACCGAAGGATACAGAGAAACTTCTTTTATATCAGCACTGGCCCACATTGGAAAAGAAAAGCCCAGTTTGAAGCACCATGCTCCTTTTAAACCTATGTACTTAGGTAACAACAGAAAAAGAAATGAGTAAGGAATGAGAAAGATAAAACAAATAAAATGGAAATGTTCTCCCAGGTCCTTGCGGACACCCTGGAGCCAGGGCTCACTGCTACCTAATTTTATGACCTTAGATAAGTCTCTTGTTTCTGTTAAGCTTCCTGCTGCTATACAATATGAAGACCTCCTGCAAAACTGTTCCATGGAGCTCAGAAGACTGGCAAATATGGCCTGGGAAGTGAGAATATTTAATACAGAATCTAATATATATTATTATTAAAACGGAAAACTTCTCAGCCATTCTTTCTACAAGATATGGCTAGAAGACATTTTTCTAAAGAAGAATTGTACTTCAGAATTTCTAAAAGAATTCTCCAGTTTTATAAAAAAAAAAAAAAATTAAATGGAATTTTTATTCTGTGCAAGTTTGAAGATTTAGTACCTATCCACACATAAGCCCCTGATGGCAAAGACTAAACTGTCATTCTCAGTGTCTTCAATACTTGGCATTAAATACACTAGCCAGTATTTGTGACATTGGTGTGTGTGTGTGTGTGTGTGTGTGTGTGTGTGTGTGTGTGGTGTCTATACAATTGAATTTGGGGGTTCATGTATATACATGAGTAGAGACACTTCTTGTGGCTTCCTCTGTTACTCTCCTTCTCCACCTTAGTGCATTGAGACAGGATCTCACTGAACTGCAACCCCAACACCCACATAAAAAGCTGAGTGCTAGGAAAGTGGAGACAGGAGCATTTCTGTAACTCCCTAGCCAGCTAAGATAGTCTTTGGCAAGTTCCTGTTTCAAGAAGAGACCCTGTCTCAAAGAATAAGTGTGGGAGCTTTACAGAAAGATGCTGGATATTAACCTCTGATTTCCCCATACCCATACACAAGCATGCACACACCAAACATTCGTATACACACACAAAGGCAAAAACTAATTTGCAATGCACATTCATATACAAAACAGTATTGAATTCTTCCACATACTTTTCTAGCTTCTTAATCTTGCTTTCTAGTCCTTATTTTTGTGACTATCTAATTTGTGCTCTATCTAAGAAGAAAGGTTTCAGGCAATGAGGACAAAATGGGGCAAATATATCTCCACCAATGGAAACAAAACCGAACATATAACAGTATTAAAATTAACGTCAATACAGATCAGGTTGATTTGAGAAGAAGAGAATTAAGCTAATGCAGTGCTGGAACTCCAAAAATATCTGTCAATAATGAACTTGAAATATATTTTAAAAATTGTACAAGTTTAAGAATATCTTAGAATTTCAGGCTTGGTGCATTTGTTAGTATTAAGATTCAGGGTAGCTGATTTCAAAGACGTATAACACTTTACTCAGAAGGAGTATTTGACAGAGATCCAGTGGTATTTTTAGCAATTCTTAAGTAAAGCAGATCATTTGGAAAAAGCTTCTTTGTATAATGTATTTGGCAAACGTCACACAACTTTGGCTTGGCAAAAGTGGAAGGATCCATGTCCCTAATATTTCAGATCCTCATAGCAACTGTGCATTGGTTTTTTGAAGTTATCTATAGCAAAGACTATTGACACCTTTTAGTACAGACAGCATGTTTAAAGGGGATTAAGGGTTGACATGGCTCAGTAGGAAAAGACACTGGCTACCAAACTGACAAGCTGAGTTCCATCCCAGGGATCTACACAATGGAGGGGGAGAATCAAAGAGGATTAAGTGATTTTTGGAGTCATAAACTTGGGCACAGTTTTAGCAGTGACAAGGAAGTGACAGCAATATAATCAAGGCCATCCAGAGTTCCAGGCCCTCAGATAGGGTTTATAAGTAGAAAGAACATTTTTATAAGTTCCCTTTCACATACAAGTATCCATAAATTCACTACAAACCCAATTAGCCTGAAAAAAAAAAATCTAAGTAGAAAGCCCTTGACTCATGGGGTGAAGAGTTAGCTTCCAGCCAAATTATAAGTAGGTTTCAGCAGAGTCAACAAAACAATGTTTTATCTATAAAACAGGTTCTTCCTTGTGGCTCCTAAACCCTCACAAACATTAATCAAGACAAAAATGATAGTAGATGTTCCAATACCTCAGGTATTGTTTTGAAAAAAGGATTTTAGAGATATTATGTTAAGGAAAATTTGACAGAGAATTCCTGTACATTTTAAATCCTATTTTCTTTTTTATGCTTTATTTATTTATTATACGAGTACACTATTGCTTTCTTCAGACACACTAGAAGAGGACATCAGACCCCATTGCAGATGGTTGTGAGTGACCATGTGGTTGCTGGGAGTTAAACTTAGGACCTCTGGAAGAACAGTCAATGCTCTTAACCACTGAGCCATCTCTCCAGTCCTTAAGTCTTATTTTCAGTGCATTCATTTCATTTCATGGAAAAGAACAATGATACATAAAAATTTGCAATATTTAATATCTTTATGTCTCCAGGAAAGCTACAGCTTGTTTTCTTTGTAGGCCAAGCATATTATCTGAGTGAGAATACATCACAAGTATTAAAGGTTTTTATCATAAACTACATTCAAGAAACCAACTATACACTTTACCATAACCACATGTATATATGGATATATATTTAGTTATGTACATAAAACAAACACATACGCATGACCCAGAAAGACTCTCAGAAATATTTCACTACCATCCATTTTGGTTGCCATCTTAACTCGATGTACTTGCTTCTTCCTCTAATGCTCTTTGGCATCACAAATAGTTAAGATCTGAAATACCAGCACAGCGAGTATAAGGATAGTCAACTGTTTTTATTAATGATTTCTCCACAAACATATCACAGTCCAGTAAACACGGAGTTGTTCTGTGCTGTTGTTCTAAACGCAGCTAATAGCAGGATGTAATTTGAAGCAGCTTCAGCTCACTTACAAACCCCTTGCTCTGTTAATTGTGATTTCACACCCCACTAAACAGCACAGCCTGGAGCTAATGCTCCTGCGGGGAGCAGTTAGTGTTCTGAAGCTGTCCTCTCTAGTGCTGTCCTGTCTCTCTGTGGTTAACTTCTCCTTTCTCAAAAGCTCAGCAGAGTGGAGTAGGTGACTTCCACAAGAACACATCCTTTTTCTGCCCCTCACCTGGCAGGAGGCAGCCTGTTGCTCCACCTATTTTAGGCTTCTTTTGTTTCAACCTTTCCCTTTTTTTGGTCATTGTTCCCCCAAACATAGCTTTCTGTTTCCTACAGCTGGCAAGCTCAATCCCTGTGATTAAACAATACAATGCTTCCTTCTGCTCTGGCTTATCCTCACCAGTGCCCCGGATTCCTTCCTTAAGTAACTGTGCCCTCAGGAAGGGATAAGACTGTCTAACGGAAGGAAGGTGTGGGCAAGGATTCCAAATCATTTGGAGGAAAGGAACAGGTCCCTGGCTGAGATCAGAACATATACTGGAAGAGCAGAACACAGTGCGTTACCCTCACACATGTTCTCAGATACGTGCAATGTGCAGACTGAATCTTCGTTCATGGCAAGGGACCATAAAGAAGTTGAAAACAAGACCCTAAAATAGGAATTTGGAGGAAGTCTCTTCCCAGGGGACTTAGATTCTTTATATGAAAATCTAGTGGACCAAAGAGAAGGCTGGGTGATGTTTGAGGCTTCTGACCAAAGCACAGTATAACCTACAAATACACAGATTTCTGAACAAGGAGCACAAACTTAATGGTGGTAAAAGGAAGAGCAGCAGCTTGAAGAACCAGACAGGGAACTACTACATTACTGGAAATACTATAAAATGTCCCATAGAAACTGGGAGTGCCATCCCTCTGGTCACTGATTAGCACAGCGGTTCTCCTTTGGCCCACCTATTTTGCAGGTAGTGTCATTGCCACACCTCCATAAGGAATAATGACACATTCCAGAGTAGTGGCTGCTATGAGCATTTAAGAACCTGTTTAGACAGAGCACAAGTCCACTGACATGGGGTTCATGTAAAGTCTAACCAGCATCCATAATAGTCTAGAAAAGAAAGATTTGTACTGTCCTTAGCTATTTAAAAATAAAATAAAACTAAAAACTGACATTTCACATTTTCAAGTTCCTACTGTCAGAGTTTTTCTATGTAATGAAGAAAAAGTGTTTTTTATATAATGTCTGTCTTTTACTCCATATTCCATTTTCCTCTGGGTAGCATATAAAATACCATTCTTTGGTGACAACTTGTGTATAGGGCCTATAAAAACTAGAGTCCTCTTACTGTGAAATGGGTCCCTTGGCTGCGATGGAGGTAGATGCTTGGACAGCTCCCAACATGGGAAAGTTTTGCCTATAATTTCACAGGAACTGCAGGCCAGGGCTTTTGAAATCCTTCAAGGTTATTACCCTATATGTATGTTAAACAGTAGATGTAAATGTTTTATGCTAAGCACAAGTTAAGAAAACATCTGGACAAGTTGATGAGATTGGAACTAAATGTGGCCTTGATGAGAAGGCTAATGGATGCCAGATGCAGCAACAGACTCGTGGTCAGAGGTCCCCTTCCTACTTGGGATCACACCCAAGTGTTATGGCCTAGAACTCTTCTGAATCTAAGATTTAGCATGTGTACACTTCTGACTATAACACGGGGAGTAAGAAGTGTAAGTGAAGTCAACGTAAAAACTGCCTAAACACAGAAAGGTCAGAGAGGCACAGGCAGCTGAAGGTTTCTAGCAAGTTGTACCTTTTTGCATCCATCTTTTGGAGTTTCATGGGGTGTGATGACACCCTTCCCAAAGGAGCAAGTTTTAAAATCAAAGTCAAAAAACTGAGTCACACAGACTAATGCTATCATGCAATGCCTGGGCTCATTGACCAAGTAGTATATATGTGCCCATAAATAGTACACTTACCTATTTACAACTGAAAGTTTGAAAAGAAACAGGAAGAAAAATAAAATTAATTCCTTTGAGATCAAAAGGATGTGGCATTTTCCATTCAATCATGAAGATAAGAAAGCTGACATTTCTTGGAAATGATAAAACAAACATTTGTAATATATGTATGTGTATTTCATCAAAAGCATTTATTGCATACCTGTTACATGCATGGAAATACATTCTCTGTCACAAGGAAAGATACCTGTATAAATTTGCTGCAACTCATAGAATCAGCTATGATAACTAGTTTAAAAAAAAAAGTTGTCAGGTATCTTATAGCACTGTGGGACCATAGTGGCCCAGAGTTACTAAAGAAGGGAACATGAGGATATGAGGAGTTGGCTACCTCCTTGCTCCCAACCTGGAGACACAAAGCTGGCTCCCCCCACCATCAACTCCAGCAGGAATTTATTGCCTTGACAGTTTTCAGACTTCACTCCTTGTTTGACCTAATACAGTTTTTCTCTCTGGACCCTACAACCCCTAAGTATGTACATGGAGCATCTTCCAACACTCCTGCCTGGCCAATGGTACAGAGCCACACAAACCTTGCCCCAGAGACCCTAGCCACCTCCCAGGGACATAAATGCCCTCACCACCCCAAATCCACACACCCTCCCAATAAGCAAACCAGTTCTCAGAAGCTGTTCCCTAGTTATGTTCATTGCCTGAGCATTCATCGATGACCCAGATACCGCACTTCAGCTGCCAGGACCTGCCTGGGCTTCCCTCCCTCCAGTCCAGCTTGGTGCCTAACTGGCCTGACTATCTTGAGAGGGAGGTGGACATGCAGCAACATACCACAGTTCACTTTATAACAAGAAACACATTTTTGTTATTATACACTGTACCCAAACATTTGACCTATCTTTTCTCTAACATCATACAACTTGAACAAATCAAGCTATGTAGGTCTTGCTCATTCCACAAGATAGCCAGCTAATTGAACATCCAGACTTGAAAAATAAAAACATGATGAGTTAGAAATGAAAGGGAATGTTGGGTGCTTCCTTCACTTATATGTGTGCTAACATAGAAGGGGTCAGCTCTTTCTAAAAGGCGGTCATGCTCTGGGTAAGAAGCCAGAAAAGACCATAGCCTGGTACACAAATGGTGTTGGGCATGGAATTTGAGGTTAATCATTGTTGGCAGATAGCACAGACCTTCTGTAACTATTTTCTATAGGGTTTCCACTGCTGTGATAAAGCACTGTGACCAAAAACAACATGGGAAGAGTTTATTTCATTTTACAACTCTTAGGCCATACTCTTACCAGTGAGGAAAGTTAGGGCAGAAAGTCAAGGCAGGAACCGAGAAGCAGGAACTAAAGCCAAGGCCAGGAAGGAACCCTGGTTACTGACTTGCCCTACATGGCTTGCTCAGCCTGCTTTTTTACAGAGTTCAGGATCACATGCCCAGGGTGGCATCACCTCCATGGGCTGGGCCCATTCATATTAATCATTGATTTAAAAGAATATCCTGCAGATTTGTCTATAGGCCATTCTTGGAGTACGAGGGTAGGTAGAGAGGGGCATTTCTTCCATTGAGGTTCCCTCTTCCCAAATGCCTAGTTGGCAAAAACCTAACCAGGACAATGGCTAAGACTTCTAACAACATAACAATGGAAATTAAGTTGTCTTTGGTAATGTTCTATTCTTAGCGTAAAAATTGATTAATATCTTCATCCAGAATGATTTGAAGCAATGGAGCCCAGTTCATTCCTAAGAAATGCTTCCTACAAAAGAAAAATCAGAAGAACAGTGTATTAGTCACTTTATGATACAGTGATAAAATAGACTGACCAAAAAAAAATCCGAAAAAAATGAAAACAAAACAAAAAACTTAAGACAAGGGTTTATTCTGGTATACAGTTCCGAAGGGGCCAAGTTCACTCTGGCAGGGAAGGTGTGGCAACAGGAGAGTGAGACTGGACTGTAATCAGGAAGCTGGCTCTTCACATTTCATCTCCACACAAGAAGCAGAAAGGAAAACAGGAAGTGAAGGTAGGTTTATAAAACCACAAAGTCAAACCCTGTGGCACATTTCTTCCACCAGGCATTCACCTCTTAATAGTTCCATAACTTTCCTAAATTGTGCCTTCATCTGGAGACCAAATCAAGTGTTCAAATTCATGAGCATATAGACGCTTCTCATTCAAACTCAAAGCAAGTAAGGAAGAGAACACTTCCTAAAGGGATGAATGAATCAAGTTGCTGTGAGCATTTGCCTCTTTCAGTGGAGGTGCTTTGATTTCCAAGTTGTTCTGGCATTTTATAATACTTAGCTCCCATAAATACTGAACAGTCCATAACTTATCTGATGCTCTGGACTTAGGTTCTGCCTCCCATCATTCATGGAAACAGGGCCCATCATCTAAGCAGGATGCTGGAGAGCTAACATTAGAAAGTTCTCTTCATAGATGATGAAGAAATAAAGGCTGAATTTATCTATCCTGAAACTACAATGGTTTTGAATTGTGATGGCTATGTGGAATGGCTTGACAAATTATACCTATTGCCACAATTTTAATAGAAGCTAACAGCTATTACAGTGTTACATATTATCTCATTTAATCTTAAAATAACAGTATTAGGTAGAGTGATAGTGTAATTTGCCTTTGTTGTGCCTGTTGAATTAAGACCATATGATCACATAAACCAGATAAAAATATTTAATTATACATCCCACATTATGAAAGAGTAGATATTCTGTCTTAAATCAGAACAAAACCTGTTCACATACAATATTCTAGTTTCTATTCTGCTCTGTCTTAAACATTCTGACAAAAAAAGTTATGGAAAAGCAAGTTATGGAAAGAGAGCTTTTATTTGACTTACTCTTCTAGGTTACAGTCCATCAGTTAAAGAATACAGAGCAAGAACTCACCCAGAACTTGAAGCAGAAACCATAGAGTAGCTGTTTTCAACCTTTGTAATGCTGTGACCCCTTAATACAATTCCCCATGGTATGGTGACCCCAAGCATAAGATTATTTCATTGCTACTTTGTAACTGTAATTTTGCTGTTATGAATCATAATGTAAATATCTGGTATGCAGGATATTTGATAAGCAACCACTGCCATAGCAGACCACTAATTGCTGGCTTGCTCACTGGGTTCTTGAGTAGCTAGCCTACTTATACAGCTCAAGACCACCTGAGTGCCACTGGTGCCACTCACCGTGTTGGGATCCTTTATGTAAATTAATAATAAAGACCATCCCCCATACACATAGCCATAAGCAATCTTACTTGTCTAATCCCTTAATTGAGGCTCTCTTCTCAATAACTCTAGGCTGCACTTGCCAACTAAAGTTAAGTGAGACATACATGCACACCACAAATTTTTACAAATTGTATCCTTTTTACATAAATTTTTAATTTCAGTGGGTTTTTCATCCACTATTATATCCAAAGCTTCCTTTTCTGCTCATTGAAAATTACAAATATAGCTGGGTAGTGATGGTGCACACCTTTAATCCCAGCACTATGGAGGCAGAAGCAGGTGGACTTCTGTGAGTTCAAAGCAAGCCTACAGAGAAAGAACAGGTAGGGCATCACAGAGAAACCTTTTCTGAAAACTGAAAGGGGGAATTATAAATATAGACCAGGATACGTGATAGATTGTGAAAGTATGTAGTGCATTAGCATCATCTAAGATGCCACGGCATAATATTTCCCCCACTGTCTTCTTATTGTGGTTTCTAGAAATGATTTTGAAGGCGTGTTGTTGAATTTATCACAAGCGGTATGCTAGTAAATATTCAACAACCAGATCTTGGGGACTCATTGGAGGACCGATTTTTTAGTGTTTGTTGATTTCTGTAGTGAAAATATTCCCAGTACAGCCAATTTTAAGTTATGAATACAATGCCACCAAACACAGATTTGAGGAGACATGTACGTAATTGGCATTTGAAAGTCTGTACTGGTAGCCTACAAAATAATAATGGCTTTCCCAATTTTTTTCAAAAACAAAATTAACTAATTTTTTTTAAATTATTTTGACATCATATGGAATGACCCAAAGTACTCTATTATTAATAGAGATAATTGCTCAATGGCATTTTGTTGCATACTCGATGGTGCTAGAAAAATATTACCTAAAATCACATACTGTTTCATATATGCAAATTGGCTTATATGTGAATATAAATGCTAATGTATAAGTAAAAGGACCTGAAAAATGTCACCTGACTCCTCATGTCTAACTCCTGAATACTAGGGTACTGAAAATTTCATCATTAAAAACGTTTCTCTTTTCTCAGTGACAATGTTTCTGGTCTATTTGGAAAA
This sequence comes from Mastomys natalensis, assembly GCA_021653895.1. Lineage (NCBI taxonomy): Eukaryota > Metazoa > Chordata > Mammalia > Rodentia > Muridae > Mastomys > Mastomys natalensis. The sequence goes on along the minus strand of JAJTUV010002248.1, from coordinate 215,336 downwards.
CTGATCATCCCTAAGAGGGTAATAAATTAGTTTGCATTTATTTATTAAAGATTAATTCCTTAATATATCATATTATTTGTTACCTTGTTTCCTGTTGGATAGCAGAACACCAGAGGCTGAGTAAACAATAAAGAAGCGTTCATTTTGGCTCTTCATTCTAGATTCTAGATTCTAGATAGTCTAAGGCCAGACGGCCACATCTGGTGAGGGTCATGGCTTGCTTCAGTTTAAAGCAGAAAAGCAAGTGGCAACTCGTACAGGAAAAGTAAAAGGCAAGTTAGGAAAATGGGAACCACGTTATGGTACCCGCTCCTACAACTAACATAGTCTGCAGAAGCAAGCTAGCAAAAGTCCTTTTGTGAGGGCGTTCCTCCAAAGACCAGTACTTCTTCTCTCAGAACCTATCTTCTAACAGTGCAGCACTGAGAACTAAGCCTCTGTGTGAATTTGGGAAGGAACAAACAATATTTAAAGAATGGCAGGTGCTCTCGTTTGTATTAAGAGGACTAAGGAAGTGAAAAGTCAAACCATAACCTATAGGAGGGATAACTTTAGAACAGTAACTTTTCAGAAAATGCTCTACACAAAAAGGAGAACGAAAGGGGAGCATGGAGTATCAAGAAACCTAGGCTGAGTCTGAGGGTTGAACCAACACATTTATAAAGAAAGAAATTGGGAAAAAGTTGTGGGAATAAATAAAACATGTTTAGAAAGAAAGAAATAGGAGAAACTTTATGGTAATAAGTAAAATAATCTATGAAGAACATTGGTCTTAGTTTAAGCACATAGTAGGTACTTAATAGTATTTACTATCCTCTATGGTTAGTTTTTAGGTTTTGCGACAAGGCCTTCCATGTAGCCCAGGCTAGCCTCAAGCTTGTAATCCTCCTACCTAATCAAATGTCGGGACTGTAGGTGCACCCTGCCATTCCTACACCAATCCTTCCCTCTCTAGTGGAAATGGAAATAAGACAGAGGCTGTTTTAATTGTTGTTCTATTGCTGTGACCAAGGACACTTATAAAAAATATTTAATTAGGAGCCTGCTTACAGTTTCAGAAGGTTAGTCCATTATCATCAATGGCAGGGAGCAGGGTATCAGGCAGGCAAGCAGGCAGGGATGGTGCTAGAGAAGTAACTGAGAGCTACATTATGATCCAGAAGCAACAGGTAGAGCGAGGGTCAGGGTCGGGGTGGAATGGGCCTAACCTGGGCTTTTGAAACCTCAGAGCCCACCTCCACTGACTCATCTACTCCAACAAAGTCGTACCTTCTTTTTTTTTTTAATTATCTTTTATTGGATATTTTCTCTATTTACTTTTCAAATGTCCACTTTCCAGGTCTCCCCTCAGGAAACCCCCTATCCCATCCAGCCAGGACTACATAATGATACCCTGTCTCAAACAAACAAGCAAACAAAAGCCATACCTTCTAATCCTTCCCACAAAGCTCCACTAATGGAGAGACCAGGCATTCAAACACATGCGCCATGGGGTTCATTCTCATTCCAACCATCACAAATGATACTTAGGAGTCCTTTAATGTGAAGTGTTGTGAGTTATGTCAATGTGAGAGGTTAAAAAAATATGTCATTGTCTCTGATAACAGAAAAATTCAAGCTGGATTAGCAGCATATATCATAATATTTGTCTCATTTTCCCCCTTATCTTAGATCTTTATTTCTCTGGATTTATTCTCAAATATGCTCATGTATCATGGTAGTTAAGATGGCTGCCAGCTATGGCTTCTCACTACCCAGCTTGGGCATTCTCATAGAGAGACAATCCTTCTTCCTACAGATTCTTTGCTTTTGGTGAACTAAGCTAGCTGGCAAAGATTTGGCCATGGGCTTATCCCAATTGCAATGATCTTGACGCCCATCAATCATGTGGTCACAGGGAACCTGGAACATCAAGAACTGATTTCTCCTTGAGAACATGTAATCTGATCTTCCAGAAAACTATGATGTAGTTTCCAGAAAAATGGGAAAGGAATCCTAGGTTGTCAAACTATAAAGGAAAACCCAATTGTTTCAGCTAATAAGCTTTTACATAGCAACAAGCTGCCACTTAAATAAGTAAGTAAAACATTTTAAAATATAAAAAAGTAAAACTTCCCCAATTTCCCTAATGCCTTATTCAACAAGGAAATTGAAAAGTGATATTCAAAAGGCCTACCAGTCAGTGGGGTTGGACCGATGCTCTCAGTGAGACCAACATCAGTCACATTGTCAAACTGCATACATGCACTGGTTTACTCTGTTTCCAAAGCTGTCCTTTTATCTTTGTTTTTACTAGTGAAAGTACAACTTTGCTTATAAATCTATAGTTTTATTTATAATTATGTGTATTCCCACATACTGAGCTTCTTTGTGTTATAACCTAATGTTTATCTTTAAATCTGGAACGTTGTCAGCCATTATTTCTTTAATCTCCAATGGATATTTTCATCATCTTTAACAACTATTTTGCCATTTCTAGTCTGCAATCTCTCCCTCCCCTAAGAAATCATAATTTATATCTGAGGACTTTGTTATCTGCAGGAAATCCTTGGTCCAAACCCTTAAAGGTATAGAATACTGACTGTCCATGACCTCTGATGTTTGCATGTATCAAGTCTGATAAATCCACTCTTTCTCTCTCCTGCTCTGCTCCATCTTCATGCAACCCTAGTCCCAGAGATCTGCAACCCATCACAGAATTCCAATCTGTCTTTTCATTTCAGTAAGATTGTCAAGATGGCATGGAGGAAAGTGAGTGTCCCATGTGGAGTCCAAAGAGGACCATGAGGTTTCCTATTTTACTTCCTCCTTAAAGTCATATTTTACTTAATTCAGCTTTTAATTGTGTAGTTACTTTCAGCAGGAAGACAAGCCCTATATGAGTCATTATGACATGGTCACAAACAAGTCAGACACTGAGATTCTAAGTCTGCATATCTATCTCTATCTGTCTATCTGTCTGTCAGTCTGTCTGCCTATTGATCTATCTTTCTATCTCTCCATCCGTTTGTGTATTTCTCTACTTGAGTCCAAACTTTTGATTTATCTTCTTTATCCTCTGAGTGGAGTCCCAGAATTCTTCAGCTCTCCTGACTTATATCTCTCAAACACATAGGTGCTACTTGAAATTTATTTAACCAACATTTTGATAATTGTGTTGAGACATTATAAAATATACAAGAGTATCCAATACATTGTCCTTGAATGATAGACAGTTGTTTATGATCTAATGGGGAAAGAGAACAACTTTTAATTGAAATAATTTAGTCCTAGTGGGATAGTTCAGTGGGTAAAGCACTTGTATGAGAACTAGAATTCAGATTCTAGTATCCATATAAAATCTGGGTCATCATGTAAAGGCCAACATCCCTGGGACACACTGAATAGCTAGACTAGACAGACATGGTTCCATGAGAGATTCTGCCTTAGTAAATAGACAGGAGATGAAAGGAGAAAGATGCTAGGTTTCAATTTCATACCTTCACATACACATCTTCACACATGCATACATATGCATATGCCAAAAAGCAAAATAAAGAAATAAACTGGTCAAATGAAAATGAAAACAACATAAAATCCTCAAGAATAACCTAGCAGAGAACATACATGAACTCATCCAAATGAGAGAATCCTTACAACTGTAGTAAGACAACAAAGAGAGACAGTTTAGACTTTCTCAAAACCTGGTTTTAAATAGCCAGATATTTGTAATTGCTTCTGTGTTCTCTTTTAGATGCCATGACAGAATATCCAAGCAAAACAGCTATGGGAGGAAGAGTTATTATTGTTCAGAGTCTCAAAGGTTTCTATTTGTGGTCACTGTCTCTGGACCCATGTATGCTAGGGGAGAAAGCATCCTGAGGTTTACTTAATGGCTTAGTGGATTACCTAACAGCAAACAATATATTAAGACAAGAAGGGCAAGACACCCTTCAAAAACATCCCCAGTGACCAACTTCTGCCCACCGGATCCCACCTTCTGCTCTTCACTACCTCCAATTATGTTACCATATTAGGAACTCATCAAAGCATCTACCTATTGATTAGGTCAGAACCTCCAAGATCCAACCCCTTCCCAATAGCCCATCTGCCTCTTCTCTGACAGCTAAGCACCTCATAATGAGTCTATGGGGAACAGTTCATATGCAAACCATAAAAGCTTCTCAAAGACCTCTGGGACATTACACTCTTTGTCTTCTTCCTTACCTCAGCAGGAGTGGGGACATGCAGTCATGTTATTATTATATTCTCTGGTACTTAAGTGCTCATAGGCTGTAGCATCTCTTTATTCTATCTTTTTAGGTGGAAAGGTTAAGACCAAGAGCTCTGTCTTTTGTTGCCTACAAATCCAGAATCTGAAAAATTACAGCAACAATGTAGGCTAACCTTAATATTTTTTTCAGGCTTGTTGGGCAGAAGGGATTTGAGTATTCTGCGAAGTCTATCACTAAACCTAGGTGCTTATTTCTGGGGAAAAGTGACCATGGTTTCAAGCATTACACCTCCCAGGTAACCCTCTTCTTCTTCTGGAAGAACTACTTGTTCATTGAGTCAAGGGGAGTTCAGTTCCCACACCATCACCTTAGGCAATGTCGAGGGAGAAAGGAAAAGACATATTAGCATTCACAGTGTACAGAAATGTTTTCTGCCCACGTATTACAGAGGTTGTATTCATAGCAAACCTCTGAGATTCCATTAATGCAGTGATTAATAAAACATTCCTGAGCAGGTTGCCTACAGAGAGGCCTACACATGCTTGTTTATAGTTGACATATTGCTCATCATCCTTGGATGGAGAGCTCAGTAGAGCTGCAGTCCTCCAGCTGCATATGAATGTGGCTAAGCAGGGAACCTGTTTGTCTAGAGACTAAGCTGCTTGCAGATTTACAATGAATAAAAACTGAGAAGTGCTTTCTGATTTTCCCATAATTCGATATGTTGTCACGCAGAGAAAAACATTTGCATCGAATTAAGCATGTTCATCTATTTTTCCATGTTAATTTTTAATTTCCTCTATCCTTCCATTCTTAGGGCTTCATTTTAAGTAATGCTAAGTTTTTCTAAACTATACATAGCTCTACATTCTTAATCGTTTTAAATTCTATTTTAAAGGGAAGGTAAATAAGAAAATACTAAGATGGTGTATTTAAACATTCCTTTAATTGATTGTTTAATTGTAATTGTGTTAGACTACATTCAATAGTACTTGAAGATGCCTATGTCATTCTTGCATGAGATTATTAGTCAACTAATAATGCATATTATCATATTTCAAAAGCTTCAGAGATTCATTGACTCAGGTAAAATATTTATTGAATATTTACTCTCTCTGTACTAGGTAATGAGTTAGATACCTAGAAATATTATTTAATTATAAACTAAATAATGTTATTTTGGTTATCAAGTAGCATTATTGATGCTTAGGAATAAGCTTGTATATGTCAGGAGCAACAGAAAAGTATCTCTGTTTTTGCCATGTATCTCCATCATTTTAAAAAATTTTTGAAGATAATCATGTTGTAAGTTTCCTTTAGTATGTACTTAAGTACTTGACTCTTTTCTACTTAATATTCCCCTGACCTAAAAACCAAGAAGTAAATGTTGGTCTGTTTGATAGTTTCATAGGAACCCAACTCAGTTGCAATTTCCAAATCTAAAGAAAGCGTCTTCTCTTGTTTGTATGTGCTTAGTATGCCTTATCCAAAATGTTCAGGGACAGAAATATTTTAGATTTCTGATTATTGCAGAAATTTTAGAATATGTGCAGATTTATAATGAAATATATTGATGATATAACACAAATCCAAATATGAAGTTCACTTGTGTTTCATATATACATTTCACTCATTCCTGAGGTGATGTTTTCATTAACATTCCTGTGTTTAGGCTGTAGGCATTATTTTACTTCAGTGTACAATTTTCATTTGCTCTGTGTTTTTCCTCAAGTTCCAGATATTGTAGCAGTTTATATTTTTAAATTAAAGATCCTCAACCTATTCAGATCTATCCATTTCTTATTTCATACCAGTTATACACTGTCTTACCACTGAAATGTGCAAAAGGGGAAAAGCACCTGGGTAATTAGACAGTTAATGAGATTAAAATCATGCATTTTCCTGTTTCAATCCTTATTTGCCATGCTGTGAGTTAAGAGTATAGTGTATGTACCCCCTCACAAAACTTTCATTCAGTATCTTCTGGAGTGTAGGTGGCATATTAAGTCCTAGATACACAAAAATAGCACATACACATACACACACACACACACAGGTGTGGGGTGGTTAGCTTTCGAATCCACTTGGATCCTGTTTGGCAGTTATGGTTCCCGTGGCTCTGGGGGAGCAGCAGAATCACAGGATTTTTGACTGAGTTCACTCCGCACCAAGCCGGGCTGCTGCTGCAGGGCTCACGCCCAGGCACGGGGAGATTTCAGTCTGAAGTTCCCCAGGGGCAGGGCTATTGAGTGGACCCGGAAGTTGGTGGTCTCCATCCTTTGGGCTCCCAGATGCTGCTGAGGCCACAGAAGAATAGAGAATCGAGAGAAACAAAGGAGAGAGAAAGCCCCAAAAGCACCCCGTGGGAAAGAAACTCTTTGGCTACTGTACTCGCTTGGCTGACTCAGCAGCCCAGCTAGCTTGCTTGAATTGGCGGTCCCCATAGCTGGAACGCAGAGAAGTCCTCTAGTGTGAGATTAGGTGGCAGTGGGGGTGGCAGTGGCTTGGCTCATTAGTTAAAGGCCTTCTCCACGGTTCCCCACAGCGGGGCCCCAAAGACATGAAGCCCATGGTTTTAAAGGATTTATTGTCATGGCAGGTGATAGATGAACCTGGCTGTACCCCCCAAAACTCAGGGCAGACCTGAATTAAATAGGGAGGTAGGAGGGTCACGGAAAAAATGCTTAATTGGCTACATCCTCTGGCCTTTAGGTATCTCCTTAGTATGTAGATGTCTTAAGGCCCTGAGGCCTGTAATCACACCCTCTACCTTTACTAGGTGACACAAACCTCTTTGGGAAGGGCTACATTGCCCTACGTGACTGAAAGTCATGGATCAATAGAGGTCTTGGGGGAAATGGGGTCTTGTGTCAGGAGCCTGGAGTCTGGGGGCATGGAGGAACACCTACCGTTATCCCATTAGGGTCCAGGGTTCCGAGGCCTGTGCTCGACCAGGAACCAAGCTAGCCTTTCACACACCTCTGCCCCCCACACAGGGACACAGGCCTGCTTGCAAGCACATGTTGATACACATACACACACTTGTGCACACACTTGCACACATACATACACATTCACAGGGGCATATACTTGCTTGCAAACACACGCTTACATATACATGATTATATATGCATGCTTGTACACACATGCTTATACACATGTTTACATACATGCTTACACATACATGCTTGCATGTACATGCTAACACATGCCTACACATACATGCTTGCATACACATGCTAACACATATGTGTATATATACATGCTTGCACACATGTGCTTACACACATTTACACATATGCTTGCACACACACTTGCACAAGCACACTTCTTGTGGAGTAATCATGCCTTCATATGCAATCACTTTTAGAGTAACATGATGATTCCCCTGAGGTGTTGTTTTTCTCAGAGTACTTTCTCAACAGGCAGTTAAGCTCCCTGCAGACTATAAGGTCATCATTCTGTTTTAGGAATCAGTGTCAAACCCCCTCCACACTCAAAAAATGTCAGTAGTTCTTAAAGATATACAGTAAACCTTCTTTGAATTAATTATTCTCTCTGATTAGGCAAATACAATTGTGATTTTCTAGAGCAATTCCTGCATCTTCATTATTAGTGATAATGATCAGTGTCTTTTGCCTTCCAGTGATGGCACTTATACTTCAAAGAGAATTGTACACAAGATCAAAGGAATGAGAAAATTGATGTGTAACCACTATAAAAAATGGCTCACTGCTATCAACTTAAAAACAAAATACATTGTTTTAAGAATTTCTGGTGCCCCGTGGCAGGTTGTGCAGAGAGGCTCTAGGTTAACCGTAAGCATTTTGGTGGCTGCTGTCATCTCATGCATTCATGCCTTAATTAATGAATTTAACAAGACTACATGTTTCAAGAAAACAATTTATCCTTTGCCCAAGTGGTGAAAACACCAGAAGCTGAGTTCTAAAGGGCACTGCTATAGTGAGAAGGTCGAAATGTCAGAAATGTTGAGACAAACACTAGACTAACACCTATCTTGAATTTGAATCTTTTTTCTTGATATTTTAATAATCCTACAAGCTCTATCATATCATTCATTCCCAAGGAACACATAAGGAAAGAAATATGGATAAGGGCACTAGCAAATATTTCTTGAAAAAATTGCAACAGGAATATCATGCAGAATTTGGGGGATTTAACTGGGAAAGGGAAATACAAAAAGAAAAACAAAAAGCAAACAAACAAAAAGCACTTATGATATTCTTGATGTTTCTGCAGTGTCTTTATTAAGACTCCAGTCTTAATATCATAAGTATTTAGAGGGGAGAAGAGAATAGCATGCCTTGGGAAGAGTATGAACAGAAGTGAGGGATGGTCACACACATCTGTGCCTCCCCTAAAATGCACATAGTTCAATGTTTCTGGAGCTGAAGGTTTAAAAGCAGAAATAGAACAAAGTCACCATGTATGATAAGCTGTAGGACTACAGCACTCATTAGGGATGAGGTCATAGAGCACAGAGAAACACTCAAATTTAGAAGTCAAGTTCTAAAGGGAAAGTCAAGGAAAGGCTTACAGACTGGTGGGAAATGGGCCACAGTAATCAAATCTGTGCACTAGAATGTCTCTTCCAGAGAGGTACCTTTCAGCCTGTTAGCATTTACTGATCTATCTGAGAGTATACAAGCTCTGCCTAAAGCCATAATCCACTGTATAAGCCCAGAACCAGACTCCTTATGAAGATTTTCATTGTAAGAGACACATCAGTACTTGCCTAACACCTAATAAATACTTGCCTAATACTTAATACTTGCCTAATACAAAAAGCAGCCATCATACTTTCCACCATAAGATAAACAATAATAAATTTAAAGATTTTATTCTTGAGAAAGAGTTTTCTTTTCTGGAGTCATAAAAGGGTGCACTGAGGCTGGAAACAGTTCTACTGAGGCCACCACCATAGCTGTGCTACAGGTAACAGGAATCCAACATCATGAAGACATAAGGGGCTGTGGCTTCAAAGAGGTTAACCAGGAAGATTCTTCAGTTCTTACAGCTAATTGGAAGAGTGTTGAAGGACATGAAGGGGACTGAACTCTCAAGGACAAATTTCTGGCTTGAGAGCTTAGATACAGAACTAAGAGAACATTGATTACATATAGACTCTGAAAATGTTTCAGAGATGTGTGGCTAAAAATACATAACAAGCCGTCAGTACTGGAACCCGGAACACATTTAAATGGTAGTTCAAACATAGGAAATATTAGTGCAGAAATGGGAAATTAGGAACGAGGGGAGGGTAGTTATTAAACAAGATTTGTTATGTACCCAGAAGTAAAATGGTAATGGGAAATAAGCCACACTGTATGTAAGGTCTTAACAGGTAGATAATAGTCAAGATTCCAATAAAAGTCAACTGAAATCAGTACCAGACCTGGATTGATCAATTCAGGCATCCATCAAATGTCTTGCAAAGAAACATCTATATAACTGTTGTTGCTTTTACAAATTATTTTTGTTCATATAACTTTTATCTCTTTAGGAATTTGGTGAAGGGCTCTTTTAGCCCTATCCTCACTTATCTGAAGGACAGGCCAAAGATCCCACTTGGAAATGATAGAAGACTAGTGGAAAACATTGACTCCACCCAGTGATATCTCCAAGAGATCCAGAACCAGGATTCATGAAGATGTTGACAAGACTACAAGTTCTTATGTTAGCTTTGTTTTCAAAGGGATTTTTACTCTCTTTAGGAGATCACAACTTTATGAGGAGGGAAATTAAAATAGAAGGAGACCTTGTTTTAGGGGGCTTATTTCCTATTAATGAAAAAGGCACTGGAACTGAAGAGTGTGGTCGAATCAATGAAGATAGAGGTATCCAACGCCTGGAGGCCATGTTGTTTGCCATCGACGAAATCAACAAAGACAATTACTTGCTCCCAGGAGTCAAGCTGGGGGTTCACATTTTGGATACATGTTCAAGGGATACCTACGCATTGGAGCAATCACTGGAGTTTGTCAGGGCATCCTTGACTAAAGTGGATGAAGCTGAATATATGTGTCCTGATGGATCATATGCTATTCAAGAAAACATCCCACTGCTCATTGCAGGAGTCATTGGCGGTTCGTACAGCAGTGTTTCCATACAGGTAAGACCAGTAAATGCTACTGTAAACAGCTGTATCATTTTTTTTATGTTGTAAGATAACAGAATTAGGTGTTGCTAATAATTTCACGAATAGATGATATTAATGACTCAATATTTAGTTTTAATATTTAATATGTTAATATAGAACATTCTGCCACTGAAAATTACTTTGAAGTATATTGGATGGTTACAACTACAAAACGAACGGCCACCAAATTTAGTGGCTCAACACAATTATTCATTAACGTACAATCTGAAAAACCGTTGAGTGGATGAGTCAAGGCTCGGCTATGAGTGGTACTTTGAGGGTGCCTCCTTTCTTCTTCCTGTAATCGGTGAGATTCTCACAATGGTTATAGAGTAATATCAAAGATACAACAGAATGCATGTACAACTTCTTAAGCTCCTTCCAAAATTCTCTGCTGTGTCATATTCACTACTCTCCCACCAGCAGAAGCAATTCACAGGGCTCAAAGTAAAAGATGAGAAAAAATAACCTGTCGACAGTATAAGTGCTGCAAAGTTACATATCATGATCCTTATAAGTTGACTTGTATTTGGAGCCATTTATACTATCAATGAAAAGGAGGTACAGAATCTCTAAACCCTATTTTCACACAAACTTTTCGCTCTTTCTTCAGAGATTTAAAAAATATATATATAAAGAATTTCTCAGTGAAAGTGTATTCAGAGAAGTCAAATAATTAATAGAAATTAGGAGAGAGAGAAAGAGAGACAGAGAGAAGGAGAGACAGAGAGAGGAGAGGAGGGGGGAGACAGAGACAGATTTTAGCAAACAAATTAGATAAAGAACTAATAACTGCTCTCATGACTTCATTAGAGAAAGAAGCCAAACTCCTTCAGTGCTCACTCACAAAGTCACAGAATTTTAGAGCTACAAAGGAGCCAACAAGTCATCCAACTCAATTTCCTCACTTTCCCAATTGCCCCAAAATATTGGCTTCATGAAAACTCCCCTCTCTAGACAGAATGAGAGCTAGGCCTGAGATCGATCTTTTGTGCTCTTTCAGCTACCCCAACTGCTCCTATATGCTACTTAAAGTTCAGTATTTTTTTCTGGTGAGAGCACTAATGTTGCAGTAATAGAAGTTCATGATTCTAAGAGGCACATACTCTGCTTCCTACTAAATTACTATAATCAAAACCCAAGCACTGAAGGACGTGATAAGATATGTCCTTTATATGTCACAATCCCACTTAAAGAGACTCCATTTGCATTGGCATCATCTTATTTTTATATTCCAGATTTGTGGCACTTAAAATTCTGTATATAATTCTGTGCTCTTCTAAATGAGCTATTTCAAATTTCATTCCTTCTTCAGAGCACACAGTCATATTATGAGTAATTAGGATAATTGGTTTTTCATAAACACCCTTTAACTTTATTAGAAGGGTAGAAAATGTTGCACATCTCAGAGCAGATCATGTAAATTTTGCCATTACTTTTATACTTGAGTCAGAAGAGGTGAAAATCTTTGTTCGAAAAGAAGAAAATATAAGTTCTCTATATAAGCACACTTTAATAACAATTTTACCAGCAAAGAGTCAATCATTTTCCAAGTACTCATATCCAGTGTTACTCTCAATAAAGGACTGCATATAGGCTTTGGGGACATTTGGCTTTCCCCCAACAGTAAGTCTTATTCTCCATGTGCCCAAAACCATTTCTTATAACTGTGTGACAAACTACCTTACAAATATTTATTTTATTTGACTTTGCTCTTTTGATACTCTGCACTCTTCAAACGTCAGGCTAGTTTAAGGGGAAGAGAAGACATGAAAACTCCTGTATGTGTTAACAATAGAAGATGTGTCTTCAACATCAAAGTACTTGATTTACTATTACATTCACTGGCTGTCGGCTCTGTGACTGAAGTGCTCCATTGGTTCTAGGAATTTAAAGCACTCCTGGACATTAATAAGAAAAACACTCTGTATCCACCTCTGCTTCACGATTACTGGGAGGGGAGCATACATCCTGGAGTTGGTAACTGTGGTGACAGCAGGAACCTGTCCTAAGTCTTCCTGACTTCATGACTATGTCCTGAAATGTTGAACTGAAAGAGGATGAAACCAAGCTGAAATAAATGAGCACAAATCTATCACATGATTTTTGATACATACCTCCGATGTCATGGCATTCGGGCACAGACCGAAGTCCAGAGTTTCCTGCTGAAAATCGGATTAGTGAGAGAGGATCATAAGAGAGTGATATTCTCCGTCTTCCCTCTTGTGGCTCCATCAGCAGTTTAGATAATGTAATGGTCTGTGTTGGTGACTTTTGTATTGTTGTATTGTCAAGAAGCACTTGACAGAGACAATGTGTAAGAGAAAAGGTGCATTTTAGATCACTGTTTCAGAGGGTCTTGGTTCACCTCAGTGAGGAACACATGGCAATTTCATGCATCTAATCTGGGGACAAGAGACACAGACTTCCCAACAGGGTAGGGCAGGAAGCAGAGAGAGATAGATCAAGGGTCAAGCAAAAGCCTGTCCCTCTGGGTGACTTCTGCCAGCTAGGCCCCTCCTCCAGTAGGTCCACAGCCTCCTAAGCTTTTAGGACCTGATAGTTCCAATTCAAACCTTGGCCAGTCCTCTGTTTAGCCTGAATGGCTTTATTTTCCAAATTGATTCAAAAAGAGTTTCTTCCCCAGCTTCACTTCCCCACTAAAGGAGAGGAATTCTCCCAAAGGCAGCAAAGGAAGCAGGAGGTACCTTCTGCAACGTTAGCTCATATTGTTAGGCAGTGTTAGTAAAAGCTACATGGAATGCAGGATACTTAACTACTTGCTGGGTTAAGCTGTATCACCATCGATGAAGACCTGGATAATTATTCTCCCAATGTGCTCATTAGGAATGGCAAACCACTCTGTGGTAGTCCCTTTATAAAGCAGCCAAATTGATTTCTTAATTTAGTCATCAATGAATGCAAACATTCAAATACTTTTACATGACCAAATATACTTAGGGGATCTACCCACACCCTCCAGTGAGTGGGTTTCTTTTCAAAGCATTTTAAAGACTGCCCTGGTGTCCTCTATAAGCCTACAAGCCTCTCACTTCAGGGAATATCATGCTTTAAGAAGACATTGAGGTCGATTGCCTTCAGCTCGGCAATTGTCTTTAGGGCACTTACTTAGGAGCAGTGTTTATGCTAGTGCCTTTTCAAATGAGCTGCAGTTCGTGTCTAAGATGCCCAGTCCAATGCTCTTCCTTGAAATGATTCTAACAGGTTAGAAGATGCACTCTTCCCCTGGTTAGTCTTCCCTGTTTGGAGCATCCTTATTACCTGGAACATAGCAGGTGGAAGATGACCCAGTTAGTGCTTGGCCCATGAACACTAAAGCAACCTCAAAAAATTTGAGATTTGGGTTCGAGAGCCTCTAAAAGTTGAGCTCCTAGTAAGGGCCAATCTTTGCCTAGAAAGAATGTGTGGGACTGCTTTCAGTTGGCAACTCAGTACATGAGGCCAAAAATAATAATGAGCAGAAAAGAATGCAGTGGAACAGGAGAAAGAGTTTTAGTTGCATTTAAACCCATAGCTGTTTTACTGCCCCTTAGCAAGTTGCTTTCTTATATACTAGTGGGCAGTATCTATACAGACTTTCTATACAAAACAGTGTTTTCATTTTGTACCTAAACTATAATGTCCTTTAGCTATCAATAAGTCTTACCAAATCCTACTTCTTCATACTCAGCTCAAATTCTATCCATATTGAGAAACCATTCCTAAGATCCTCCTAAGGCCTTCAATTCTAATTCATTAAATGATTTGTCTATTTACATTTCTGTTAATGTATCGTGTGTATTTCTCTTTGTGTTACAAGCACCTGAAATAAGCTCTCTGTGACTTTGTTGGGGATTGGTGCTAATGCTTTGTCTTATTTCAGCCCCCAAAGGGCCACACTTCCAGACTTGAGGGTCCTTGCCCCCAGCTAGCTTTGATTGATAATAAAGAACTGCTGTACAGCCACTGGCTGGGCAAGGAGACAGGGCAGGGCAGGACTTTTAGATTTCGAGGGCAAGAGACTGAGAGTAAGAATTTGGGAAAATGGCCCTGGGCCAATTGGGTCTGAGGTAGCAGAGATGAAATGTTGATTTAGCAAGTTGACTTAAGAAAGTCAGAGGGAGGGCTTGGGAATTGAGGTGGTTAATATTGGGCTGTCTTTCTAGGGAAAAGTAGTGGTTTTGTTGGAACAGGAAAGAATACCTAGGATTAATTGTATAGCCATAACCTATTGGTAGAAATCTGTATAATTGTTATTAACAGGAAGTATTTCTTAAATGTTACAAAATTTACTTTGGTTTCAAATTTAAGGTTTTCATTGGAACTAGTTTCTTATTGATATAGAAGTGAGATTAATATTGTTATTCTCATAAGCATTGTGCCTACATAACACATTTAGGAATACATGGCTTAGACCAAGTCCTTCTTTAACTCTTTTAACTGATTTGAGATGGTTACACTGTGAGTTAAGGGCTTATAGCAAATTCATGGCTTTGAGTTTATTGTTAGTGTATTTTCTATATTTTATTTAGAAATAGCTGAGAGGAGTTAGCAGACAACAGTCCAGATTGCCTTACATGGATAGTTGGTTTTCAAAACATCAGAAATCCACAGAATTGACATTACAAACATTTCTGTATTAAGGTTCATTTTGAGTAGAGACCTGTCTGCTCCTGACAGCTTCCTGTCTTGGATTCTAAGAAGAATTGAGCATCTTTGGAGTTACTCCAGTTGTGGTGAGACAGCCACTAGGCAAGAATCGCCTCTTTTCATCTACAGACAAATTACTGTCCCTAAAAGGACACACTTGTGGAATAGTCGACTGATTATATCTGCCAAGACAGAGTAATCAGCCCTTAATAATTTTACATCACTAGGTCTGTCAGATGATCCTGGGTCAGAAGGCTGAAGATCAGATGCTCTAATGTTTTGTAGTATAGGGATTGTCTAGGTGTTGAGTGGTCTCCATAAATTAGCTAAATTTTAGAAGCTATGCTTTGTGCTTCCCATAATTTCAGTTAATTCAGTCATTCTGGATTTCTGACGGGGTTGAAGACTTATAGTCTCATAGCCAATCCCAGCTATTTACTTTGAGAGAAAAGATTTGAGAGGATGGTTTTCAGCTGACATTCATTCTAAGGCCAAGAAAAAAGCCAGGTTCAGAACTAAGTCTTTTAGTTAGGAGAGATGACAGAGGTTCTGTTTAGTCAACAAAATGATGGACTGGGTATTAGGTCTATCTTGTACCTTACTGATACAAATTGGTATAGTTATGCTCTAATTGTACTTTGAGAGAAAATTTTATCTTAACAGGAAGGGTGATAAGTAGGAGGAGCTAAGGTGGGAGAAGTAAGGAGAGGAAGAGGAGGAGCTAGGAGATGGAGGAGGGGTGAACATGGAGGCAGATGTTTGCTTGTCTCTGCCAGTCAAAGATAGTTGGTATATCTAGGTTGGGTATTGGGTTACACTTCTGATTGTATGGGCATCTTGTTATTGAGCATTACCAAACTTATAAAGCCTTTGATTAACATTTTAAAAAAAGTTACTAATAAAAAAAAGAAGCAGGAGGAGGGGGAATGGGATAGGGGGTTCCTGGGTGGGGGTATGTAGAAAGGGGATCACATCTGAAATGTAAATAAAATATCCATAAAAAAAAAGAGGGAAAAAAAAAAAGAAAGTCGGAGGGAAGAACGTACCTAGCTGTGGGAAGAATTACAAATACCCAGTCATTGAACTAGTCATGGCATATCAAAATTAGCTGCTCTGTGAGTGTGTATGTGTGTGTGTGTGTGTGTGTGTGTGTGTGTGTGTGTGTGTGTGTGTATGCTTGCGCGCGCACCCGTTTGAATTGTGAATCCAGAGAGCTCTTGGGTAGGTGGAGCATGTGCCAGGTGTAGCCAGGAGCCAAAGCAGTTTAGCTAATTTACCACCACATAATTTAGTGAGTAAAATTTTTCACGAAATTCTAAGAACTAATATATGACAACCTGCTACACTACCTTTAAAAGACAGAAAATCCTTAAATGAGTTTTGGAGTGGGGTCACAGCCGTTACCCACTATGCTAGATCATTCTGAATGCTCATGAGTAAGAAGTGGGCCTTTTCCTGAAATGGAAAACTGTCAAGTAAAAGACAGATGAGGACACAAGATGAGTGCCCTCTTCTCCCCACTGTCTACACAGTGGCCCCAAGA
Organism: Mastomys natalensis; assembly: GCA_021653895.1. NCBI lineage: Eukaryota > Metazoa > Chordata > Mammalia > Rodentia > Muridae > Mastomys > Mastomys natalensis. The sequence continues at coordinate 198,769 of JAJTUV010002248.1, read as the reverse complement.
TGCCCTCATCTGATAGCTTCTTGCAAGCTTATATACATTGGTTCTCAGACAAGTCCAAGACTACACCTCATTGGCTAACTGGAACCATGCTAGATAAGATGAGAGCGCCATACTGGCTTGCATCTGGCTCTATGTGGTTTCTCCACAGAAAGGTTAGATAGACCTAGGCCTGATGGTACAAAGCTGTGATACCACTAGATATTTTGGAGACAGGGGCAGGAAAAATGCAAGTTCAAGGCCAGACTGAATTATAGAATAACTTCAATAATAGCCTAGACAAATCAGTAAGACCCTGTAGGAAAATCAAAAATAACTAAATAAGGTGCAGATATGGCTGAATGGTAAAGAAGTTGAGTAGCATGCACCAGGTCCAAGATACAATATATGTAGATGTGAATATGAATATGGATGTATACATATGGATATGGGTGTGGACATGAATATGGATATGCATGTATACATATTATGTGTATTCACATACATGTATATATGTATGTTTGTGTTTATATATATACATGTGTATATACATCATCCTGCTTCCTGATCTGTCTTTTACACAACATTCAGTTTTCCACTTCAGGAAAATGCTAACTTCTTAACCATGAGCATGCAGAATGATCTAGTGGGATGTGATCCCAATCCAAAACTCATGCACATGCACTCACACACACACACCTGTGTGTGTGTGTGTGTGTGTGTGTGTGTGTGTGTGTGTGTGTGTTAAGACAGAGAGAGAGAAAGAGAGAGAGAGAGAGAGAGAGAGAGAGAGAGAGAGAGAGAGAGAGAGAGAGTTAAATATTGCAACTAGAATGTTTATGGCAGGAAACAACTATATTTTCAGTGTGTCTCTCTATAAAACATTCGGTATAGTGATCAAAATCCTGAGTCCAACCTGCTAAGATTTATTTAACATCCCACATTTGAAATGGAGGTGTCAGCAGTACTTCACTCACAGGACCATTTCTCAACCTGTTCATTTTGGTTGTTGTTTTGTTTCCTTCAGCAAATTCATTCAAGATGTGTAGTTCCAAGAGGAAGGGATACTCCTGGAAAGAATGCACCAAGTTCAAATTACACTAAGTTCCCAAAACATCTTACTCAAAAGTTGTCTCAGGGTCACTGTATTCCCTTCTCAGCCTCCTGTTCCAAAGCAATCCCAGTCAGCTTAGTGCCTGAGACCTTCTATTGCTCTTGCTCAGCTTCCCAAAAGAAAGGGCAGCATTGTTCAAGGGTCATATCACAATGAGGGAGGCACCAGCGATAGAATGCAATTAAAGGTGTTTTTGCTAACATTGCTTGATTGTAGAAAATTCTCACCACAGGTAATTACCTAAGATACACCATATCTCCCTCTGCTTTAAGGTTAATTTGTTCCTTAATTAATTCCCCTTCTGTTCTATATTTATTAGGAAACTACTCTAGTGAGAGACAAGAGGCTGCCACCCAGACCACCATGCATACTGTGTGAATTTACAGGGAAAGAATGGCCCATGGATGTGAGCCATGTTTGTATTATAGATCTCACTGGATGATGGACACCATGGGCTGAAAAGCAAGGAATCCAGCATTGCTAAGCTACTATTAGCAAATGATTTGTGACTATAGATTACTAAGTAAATTAGTTGAAGTAAGACTCTTGACACTTTTAGTTAAACCTAAGCAATTACTGGTTTTTTCTTTTAAAAAAAGATTTATTTTATGTATGTGAATACACTGTTACTCTATTCAGACATATCAGAAGAGGGCATCCATTCTCATTACAGATGACAGTGAGTTACCATGTGGTTGCTGGGAATTGAACTCAGGACCTCTGGAAGAGCAGTCAGTGCTCTTAACTGCTGAGCTATCTCTCCAGTCCCAAAATGATTGTTCTAATGACTCAAAATTTCCTTTCCACATCACTGTTAAGTAAGCCCCTTTTCAGTAAACCAGTAGAACAAGGTTAGGTATTGTAATATAGAAAGTACCAACCTTAGCAATTTATCATGATGAAAGACCATTGATTTAATGCAGTAGAGGTATTTTTCCTAATCCATGGGAAAATGTAAGTTGAGAGCTAACAGTATTTTTCCAATTAGTGACTTGGGGGATTTAGGCATAATGTTCCCCAAACACCTGCAGTTAAACTCTGAGCAAACACTGATGCTCCAGGCTGTTTATCAGTAGGACTTCAAACACTAAAATTATAATGTCGCTATTTTTGACAACACCACCTGGCATATTATGGAAATCCCTCTGTTACTAGTGACAAAGTCTTAATTCTTGCCAGCTCTTTGACTTCATATCCAACATTGGGAATTGCAGCACAGAAAAAAAAAAACACAATAGCAACAATACTTCCCAAAATTATGTTCTAAATATAGATCAGATTTTTTTGCCAGGTGGTCAGAAGGGCAAAACATTTTCATATATTTGCCACCAGTAGCTACAGTTGAATAGGCCAGGTGTGCATCCCAGGGACTAGGCACTGGGCCTAAAATTTGGGTAGATGTCACCTGGTTCCCAAAGAGTCTCCATGGAATGTAAACTGGGCAACTAAACACTCTGAAAGTAGAAAACAGGCAATGATACAGAGTTTTTGGAATTTTTCTATAAAAGGCAAGGGTTAATTGACATTTTAAATAGACATGTGAATTAACCATACATTGCCTTTGTTTACCAAGTAGTTTTAAGATAATTCATTTATACTAAATTGAAACGACCCAATGATAAAGATAGGTTATTGCTACCCAGTGAGTTTCAACTGCAAGCATGGGTTATTTAACACTCTTTAGCAATTCCCTATACTGTAAGAGCATCTTGTGCTATCTTTCCTGAGTCACTGTCAGAAGTTAAAATTCTTCAGCCTTCCTACAGTTTCCAATTACTTATGACCTGCTTCCTTTCAAGATGGCGACCAACCAATGACACAAACTAAAGAATGTTCAGAGTAATTACTATTAGCCAATTGAAATAAGTTTTAGGGAAGATTTTTTTTCCTTAGCACCTTGATCTTGATATTTACAATAATCTGTACAGAGTTACTAGAATTACAGGCCTCCTGGCCTTCAAGTACTCAGTCTACATCAGAACAATATTCTGTCCAAGTGAAGGCCTTCACCTAGTGACTTTCAAGTTAGATGCATCCACTGTGATGTTTTTAAAACTGTTTTTCATATACTTCTATACTTAAATTTTTAATTTTTATATCCTAAATAACATAGATCAAAATATTCATAGCTGCCTATAAAGCATTTGGCTGTCTGATTGCAACCCCCATGTCTTTACCATTTCTGTTCTATGAGGCACTGGCGTTCTGGTGACCTCTCTGATATGAATAACGAAATATACACCATCCCCACTATTTGACTTGTCTCTCCTATCTAAAAGCCCATCTCTCTTATCTCTTCCTGGAAAACTCCCACTTACTTTTCAAGTTCAACCTTAATACTTGACCTGCCATATCTCACGATCAATTGTTCTTTGGTCTGTGCCTTGTGATTGTATCTTCAAAATGTGATCTCTCTGCCTATTTTTCTTTATTGCCTGGGAAAAAATAACTTCCTTGAGGACAGTGAGGACTTAGGTTTATTTATTTTAGAGAAGTCTACATTTAAAAAAAAAAATTCATTGATAGACATCATCTTTACCACTTTTAAAATATTTTACCTTAGGCTAAATTAGTACTTAGTACTCAGTAAATTAGTACTTCCCATATACTACTATTTAATCCTTATGTAACTTCATGAATCTAGGAATTAGTGCTATTCCCTTTTTACAATGATGAAACCTGTGCCTAAAGAAATAAATGACTCTACCTAAGTTCACATAGCCAGGAGGGAAGCAGCTGACATGGGAATGCTGGTCCAGCCCTGGGTACTGAACCACTACACACTTTGCATACTTTGTGCTAACAGCTTTTCTCAAGTGATACACGAAAACATTCTGAATAACACTGTTCTAGCCCCTACCAACAACACCATGTATATCCCTCTTCCCTAAATTAGTGCAGGACTCAAAAGTAAGCGGTCATCGTTTATAAAAACAAACAAACAAACAAAATATTAGGCTATAATCCTCAGCTCACCCAAATTTTTACTTTTGATTAACAACCAGAAGCAGTAATAATGACTTTTTATAAATGATGGCATCTTTGCAATACCATTGTATACAAGTAACTTCAGGAGCTTCAGAAAAATATAGCTTAAGTTAACTTGTAATTCTGTTAAATCTTCAAAAGATATTCCAAAAATCAATCCCATGACACTAAAGGATGCTCTGACATGTCTTTTGGTGTTGAGTATCCTGAGAGTGCTGTGTAAGTATAGCTGTTAAACGTAAACGTTAGACAAGATTCCACAGACCCCGTATTACTCTATGGAACTGAAAACAGTTCAGCTTTAAGACTTCTCTTGAAAATTAACTCATAGAGATCAAAGACAGATTCGGTGATTCTCTGGGTAATTTTTTTTTAAATTATGTAACTACTGTCTAAGTCTGAGTAGAAAATAATTCCTAAGATAGATCTATAAAGATAAGGGAACAAGACATAAACTATCGTGTGGAGTGGTGTTGTCACAACAGAACTCCTGGCCGGCTTTCTGGTGTCTGTCCTCTGAAATAATAGGATTCAAAGACTCTTCTTAATCTGAGTATCTTTTTCAGTCGGATCGATCACCCATGAGGACAGGAAACCAGATAAGCTTCATGACTAATCAATCCCTTGCTTCCCAAGGAGGAAAGCAAAAGCAGATGATCCAGACTCAGACCACAGGGGCTTATTGGGATGGATTCAAGGGAAACTCAAATAAAAATAAGGACAGTTGGGGACATCCTTAAGGGTCTTTTTCTTGAGGTTTCCATGGATCATCACTGGGACTATGTCAAGATGGAATATGGCAAGAAGCATCTTTGACTCATATTTTCAAAGCCCCTAGAATGTAAGCATAGGTGGCTTTTTACAGATTATACTGAGCAGACTGCCATTCTATGCTACTATTATCATATTACATAATTTCCTAAATTCAAATTAACACTTGCCATTTTATGGTGTTTTACCCCTTGATGGGGGGAGGGGCATGTTTCCAGATGTGCTGCAGCTAATGTGCCCAGAAGAAAAAAAATGACTAATCCCTTTTTGCAATAACAGTATGATTGGCATCCTTTATGGACAGATAACTCATGTGATGTGAACAGCTTGAATTCCTCAGGCAATTTCTCAACTACAAGCCACCTCCAGTTCTAGTTTAAAACACAAGCCAATCTGGTATTTTGTACAGCTAATAGTTTAATTTGATCTGTCTGAAGAGGAAGAGCACTGGGTTTCTTAGACTCACAATTTCTGGAACTTCTTCACCTGGTAACTGGGCTGTGAGTTAGCAGATGGTTCAAAGTTCAATCCTCAGTGGCTTATATATAAGCATTTAATTAAAAGGAAACTAAATAAAAATGCATCTCTGCATGAACTACAGAACAATTAAAGGTGTAGGCTTATTCTTAGAAAACAACCCTAAAGAGATGTGGACTGTGAAGCAGCACAGAACAAAAGGCAAAGCAACCGAGATTATTATGTTAGGTCTCCAGATCCCGGAGACAGCTCAGGCCTACAAATAGCATCTTTCTTGGAAGTGTCTGCTGCCTCCTCCCGTCTGGAATTCTGTAACTAAGCATAGGTCCACATGAAAGCCAGTTGTCATCGTTCCCTTTAGTATATGAGCACAGATTCAGAAGCCAATGTTATAAGAGTTCTGAAAATAACTCTCATGGAGGAAAACCACATTAGTGGGTACTTATTCATACTAGACTCTAAAAGTGCATGGCCTCTTTGGTTTTGGTTTTGGTTTTTGTTCTCTTTCTCTCTCTCTCTCTCTCTCTCTCTCTCTCTCTCTCTCTCTCTCTCTCTCTCTCTTTTCAAAATGACATTGTGTCAAGCAGAAAGTGTAAAGCTACTGTGTGAAATGGTCATATCAGGGAGAGCCTGGGCAAAAGACTTGACACAGGTGGCACAGGTAACTCTGAGGAGTTCAATTGACATTCTCTTTTTTCACAACATAAAAAGAATGGTAGACACCTGAGTCTTTCCCAGAGTTCATATTCTTTTGTTCTTCATGATCAAAGAACCACCAAAATCAAGGCTGCCACCTAGAATAATCTGAGGGTAAAAATTGTCAAGAAATACAATTCCCAAATAAATTATACAAAAAGTGTGTAATTTTTTACATTCTTGAATTAAAAATAAATGCTAATATATTTGTGACTTGCTAGGCTACAGTTAAACCTAATTCTGGATAAATTCAAGGCACCAAAAAATGTACACCCCAAAAGTAACCTTGCATAATAAAACTAGTTAGAGCCAGCTGCATGGGCCAGATAATAAGGGACTTGTCACCACCGAGCCTGACAATCCAGTTTGATCCTCAGGATCAAACACCATGAAATGGGAGAACAAACTTCTGTAATTTGTCCTCTGACCTCATGGTCATATCATGGCATGTGCTCCTATGCCAATGTACATGCATGAGCACACATGCGCGCATCACACACACACACACACACACAACACACACAGCAATAAATAAATAAATAAATAAATAATAAATAAATAAATATAATAAATGGAAAACAGTAATATATACTGCATCTCATGTGTGAGCAAGTATTTGGATTAGATAGTAGTATCTTTCCACAACTATAATTGGTTATTGGAAAAGCACATTTTTAATAATCCTAAAGCAACTGATATGACTGGTTAGATATCTATATACTATGCATTTGTCACAGAGAAACTCTGCCTTGCTTGAAGACCTTGGGAACAATTCATTGGGTTATGCTTGCCTTATGTTTTATGTTTATTTGAGGCCAACTTGAATATATATGGTTTGACTAATCAAACATCATGATAAGGTCCTTAATTGTTTTATAATCTTTATGGAACTGGAAGAATTGCAAACACAACTGATATAGATTGGTTTTCTTTTGCCTGTTCTTGCAAACATAATTTGGATAAACTGGTCTTAATGGTATGAAAATCTTGACTGAGAATCCCTAAATCTCTAAATGGATTTCCTATGTACCTTTTTGTTTTGATGAAAAAACTGAACAACAAGTAGTAAAGAACTCACATTGCACAGCAAATTGATTGTTTGAAGTGTTTTGATGTTAACTTTACACTGTTCAGTGGATCTGGTGTTTTGTCTCTTCCACAGACATCTATCTCTGTCTGGTAAAGGTCATATGATAGAGCAGAAAATTACCCATTTACTCATTAGTTCATTAGGTTAACAAGCATATCAAAGCATCCCAAGCTCTGGGAGGCATTCAGGAAATATGAACAGAGAATAAGGATGTACATTTCCTGCTCCAAATATTTAGTAAATAACATAGAAATTGCCACATGTTCTGTTATGATATTTACAGATTGAAGATGTCATCCTCTAGGCAAAAGCTTCCCAGTAGATTATAGGAAAAATCTTTCTTATCATTGTAGATAGTCCACAAACAGTTGTTTATGAGGCTACTACAAAGTATAACCAGATAACTCTAAAAGAATGAGTTTAGAAGCTCAGAAGGAAAAATGGACAAACACAATATCTTACCTCATTGCAGCACTGAATTGAGAACAATTGGTAATGAACTTGCCTCGCAGAATGAGCTGAGCCAATCTGGAATGATAGGGTATAGTGAGAGATCTCAGATTCACAGAATCAAATCCAGCATCTAATACCTATTTAACATATCATATCTCCATTCTTCAATATATATAAAGGTATAATGGCCTTTTCTACCCCAGAAAATTATTGTGAAGACTAAGAGACAATATTCCACCCCTACAAAGGCCAACATGGCACACAAACCCTAAAGGTGCAGTAGTGGCAGACATACTTGGCAATAACCAACAGCTCAACAATTGGACTTAAAACCCACTCAATAAAGGGAAACCTAGCCAATTATTCAGGGCAAATGAAGTCATGAATCTTGAAGGAGAAGCTTCAACCACTTATACATACTGAGATGTGTATTCCTCATCTCTCATCAAAGAACTCTCCACAGTAAACCATTACAGAAAACAGCAACCAATCAAATGCAAATTTTGTTCCAAAGGATAAATCAAGACAACACTCCCACATCTAAAGCTTAGAGCACTTTGTGAAAGAGGGGACAGAAACACTGTAAGAACCAGAGGATCAGCTTTCTATGAGATCATGTCTCCTAGCAATGTAAGAAGCAACATCATAAAGTCTCACTTACCAACATGACTTACCAGACATGAGCTGAAGAAAGACAATAATAAACCTGCAAGTGTTGAATGGGTAAAACCTACAAGGCCTCAACCCTACACACAGAACTACAGACATCTGAGGAATGCTGGGGTGGGTGGATTAGGTTTCTCTGGAGAAGAGCACACCAATTAGTTAAACATACACACAAGCAACATTACCAAGACTGAGCAGGTTATATTAGGAATACATATACATAATGTACATATACACATATACACACACATACACATATATAGCATATATGCATGCAATGACAATTGATGAAAAAGGAGGGTATGAATTTGAAAGGGAACAAGGACGAACATACGTAAGAGCTTGAAAAGAGAAAGGAGAAATGCTGTAGTTGCATTATAATCTATAGTCTCAAAAAAATTAATAAGAAAAAGTGATAATACATCTCCAATGGGACAAGAACTAGGGTAAAATGTCAGGACTGTGAAACGTATTACTGATCCTGAGACATTTCTAAAACTGAGTGTTTGAAAACAGGAATGACTAGATTGGTTCCTCTCTGTCCAGTTTTGAAGAACTCTGAACTGAATCTCAAGTGAAGGAAGCACTCACTACTCAGTCTTTGACACTTTAGCCCGTGTGAATGGCAACCTTCGACTTTCATTTTGTACTTTTATTTTTCCCAGTTTTCATAAAGAAGCCTACTTGTGTCATTTAAACTTAAACCCAGAAACTTACATCTCCCTGACATAATATCACCTTGCTTGCAGAAAGGGAGCTTCATCCTCCTGGGGGGGGGCGGGGCCTCCATCTTAGCTTTCTTTTAGAAAGTCACTTCCCTTTGAACTCAGTCTCCTCACCTATAAAATAGAAGTTTAGATCACCGTTATTAGGCCTGAAAGCACTAGAAGTCCAATAATCCTGCAGCTTGTTTTTAGTTTTCCAAGAGTATTGATGAAAAATTTATTCTTACGTGGCTGCTATATCCTCAGTTTCTTCAAAGCTACTCCCAACTAGGCATGGTGATGCATTCTAACAATCCAGTCCTCTTCAGGCTGAGTCTGAAGGATCATTAACTCAAGGGTAGCCTGGTGACAGCAACTTGGAGGCCAGTTTGATATGCACCGAGATACCTGTACCTCCCCACCCCTGCAAAATCTGCTTTGAATATATTTAAAATTTTTGCTCTGCACATATTTAGTTTGTTATTCAACTCTGTTCTTTTTTCACAAGACCCCAGGTAACATCATTAATGTTTGGTTGGAGTCATGATCCTCCATGGTTCTCCAGATTACAATTCTTCTCTAAATGGTTCAGCTAATGCTGAACATAAAATGTTCTCGTACTGACCTCATCCTGACACCTAGTAACCGCTTCATTCATCACCACATCTGTTAGAAAACCTGGAACTAGAAAATTACCAAAACCATGCCTGTTAATGTATGCTCGTTCTCCTTTTATGTGTCCTGAATTTGCCCTTCTCCTTCTTCTTTTATCCTTTAGTCTTCCCACTGTTCATTTATTAAAATGGCTTTATAATTTCATCTTCATTTTCCAGAATTCACTGAGAGCAATAAACTGAATATGCTTTCATGAGCTTTTCTTTCTTTCTGGAGAGATTTGATATAAGATAATTTTTTTTCATATTATTTTCATTTGTATCACTATTTTCATGTTAGAATACATTCTTACTGAGAAGAAAGGGAAAATAATATTTTCATCTTTTTTAAAGACAGGATCTCTCTATGAAGCCCATGCAGACCTTAGGTTCTCCCATTCTCCTCCCTTAGCCCAACCAGGTTCTAAGATTACAGAGCTGCATCACCATGGCCAGCTATGATTTTCTATGTTTACGGAGTCAACTTCTCCAGCCATTAGCTCTGTTTCTACCAAACTGCATCTTCTCATGAGAGACAAGTTAAAGCAAAATGAAAACAATAACGAAATACACTTCCTTTCCCATATTTCATTCTGTCTTCAATGCTCATGAGTTTATAGTCAGCTTCGCACTGAGCACAGAGATGCTCCGGACACATCTAGTCCACTTACCCCTCAACCCTCAGTTTCTCCAGTGCGTTCCATTAGCCAGTGTGGTTTGGGGGTTATCTTCTCTCTCTTTTTGAGACTATATTATATGAATTATTTTGAAGTCATTCATCTGCTCTTAAACTATATTACTTAAATAAACTCTACCTATGCAAAGTTTATATCTTCTTTTAAAATGCTTCTGTCTAAAACATATAACTAGGTCTTGGTTTTCTTTCCTCCTCCCCTACTAATAATAACATAACTGGGTAACTTTCTTCCTAATTTTACACCACTTTCCCATCCTTAGATGATTCTCCCTTTATCATTCAAAATGGTGTCCAGTGTTGGAATTTTTCTTACTTCATGCTTTCTCCAAAAAACATATGGCCAGTTAACAAGGAAGAAATGTTTTTAAATGCCCAATTTTAAACAAATGAGACAGAGAATGTAGCAGACAACTACCTGGGCATCTCCCAACCCCAAGTTTAAATTTTACATAAAAATTGCAGCAGTCTAGGAAGATAACTCAGTGGGTAAAATGCTTAATGCAAAAGCACAAAGACCTGAAGTTGGATCCTCAAACTCCAAAAAAAAAAAACTACGTAAGGTAGCACATGTCTGTGATCCCATCTCTCTTATGGCAGGATATGAGGTATAAAAGGAAGAACCTCCAGAAGGTTGGGATACATAGAAAAGCAGAAGGTGAGCAGTGTCCCCTGAGGTTTTCCTGTCCCTCCACTTATATTCTGGGGTAGGCGTGTATTTGCATTCACACATGAACATACACATACAAAGAAAACTCCTACTGACATCAGTTAGATAGTGTCTGATATACACCAAACACTTGATATGTTCCTCTTTTGTGTTCTCCCTGGCTGAATGTCTCCACATTCCAAGCCTCAAATTGATGACCACACAAAAGAGGTAAAGGGGAAGGCAGGAGAAGACAGCCATGGTATTGGAAGTCAAGTGCCTAGCTTTGCATCTTGATTTTTTGCTATACTCATAATTGTAAAACTATTAAAAAGTTTCATGAGTTCATAGAATTCAGTTTTTCATGTTGAAATGAAGATAACACCTCAAAAGGCCCTTGTAAGTAACAAAAAAGAAAAAACACACACACAATGATTACAAATAGTAACTAATGTTGTAAGAAAATGGATCCATAAAAACACACAAACCAAAGTATGAATTTGTTCTCTAGAAATTAGACTAGACTGACAGAGTGAGAAGAGAAGAGAGTAACAATTTGCCTTCTGTGGTACCTACTTATTAATTCAGAATGATTATTTTATAACTAAGGAAACTAAGTTTAGAAGAACAACTCACTATAATAAGAGTATTTCAGTACTTTACGCTAGCATTATTTTGTTATGAATGTGTGTTTATAATGTAACTCAGAATTGGCATTACTTTATATGATTGCTTCATGCTGTGCAGTATAGACAATACAGTTGACAGTATACTTAGGAGAGTTCCATCCTTGCATCTTAACTCAGCAACTATGGCCTTTCTGGTGCTACCCAGAAACTTCACAATCAGGACTCCATACAGAAAAGAATTACATCACCACAGCTGCAATAGTACCATGTAAGTCCAGTGGAAGTCAGGTACTAGGAGTAATGGCAGTATTGGTTCAGGGCTACCTGCCCATTCGCTTAACCTGAGTAAACAAAAAGTATCCCTGTGCTCTGCTCAGCCAGTGTGTGCAAGCCGTCCTGTGCAGAAGTTTCCAGTCCTTAACAGAGAAGAACTGCGTTCTACCTATTTATCCAACCATTTGCCTCCTCTCGAGGTTCTAATTTTTCATTATTTGGTGTGTCGCATCTCAGATTTTTTCAGCTGTCCTATAGGAGTTAAGTGAGAGGTACTGGAACTGGAAACTATGCTGATATTTTTGATAGCCCTGACTCTATCAGGGTTATGTTTGATAGCAGGCCAGTTCTCCAATAGCATGATGTGTAGCTGTGCATGAACATGGTTGTTGGTTTCCTTTGCTATGTGAAATAAGAATTAATCAGGATTCGGGTGTCCATTGCTTCATGTTGCTTATGTTGTGCTCAGAACTGTTCATTTCAAGATGATCTCCCTGCATGTCATATGTAAACACAAAACTTCAATTGCCAGAAAAAAAAATTTCAAAGTATCTAAGTTTACTCCAACATATAATCTTTGGAAATATTCAGCTTGTTTTAGTAAAGTTTACACAGAGGACTATGTAACTTAAAGTCAGTAAAGACAGTACTTCTTGAAGCTAGGAAGAATAAAAGCAGATTTTGTTTATGTGTTTATTTATTTATTTATTCTCAAGACAGGGTTTCTCTGTATGTGGCACTGGCTGTCCTGGAACTCACACTGTAGACTAGGCTGCCCTCGAGCTTAGACATCTGCCTGCCCCTGCTTCCCAAGTGCTGAGATGAGGGCATGACCCACCATCACCAGGCTAAAAGCACATTTCTTACTTATATTGATATGTGTAACTATATATATTTTTCGAATATTTCATGCAGTACTTCTTGATAAACTAGGACCACTTCCTCTTTTGTCCTATAATAAATTAAAATAGTGGAATGTTGATAATTAACTTACAAAAAATTCAAATTTTTTACTCAGCATAGGCTCGAAATACGTCAGAGTTCTCAATCATTCTTAACAATGTCATCAATACTTCTTCATTTGAATTTTAATCAAAAATACCATAAAAAGACCATATCTGCATGCTTTCCTTTTATAAATTTTAAGAAAAAACAAGGCAAAGAAAAAGTTACTGTAGTTTCAGAAGTTTGTCAAATTCTATACCTAAAATTTTGAATGATCTGAATAGAATTTAAGTAAAATTTATTTTTTTCCTTTTGCTTAACCTAGATAATAAATGTCTAATTTGGATTGTCCATGTGGCACTCAGTTCCCAAATTAAACTCTTTCAGAGACTGCCATTTTTAGCGAAAGAGGGGGAAGTGCGAATTAAACACCCGGGCTCTTTCTATACAACCACAGCCAAGTTGTCTGAAAACCGAATTTGGCCACTTCACTGTAGTTCATTGTCTGCTGAGCTATAGCAGGACCCCAGGAACTTAAAACGACCATGTTCAGAGCCTCTGAGCAGATTTCATTAGTCTAGAGTCTAGGTCAGAACTTACGAAGGTCCAGCTACGGTGGCCTCCTAGTTTTCATCATGCTCTTCTCCAAAACAAACACTGCCTCCTTTAGATCTGCTCCCTACTATCTAAACATGGCATCCAAGAGAGGTATCTGGTAAAGGTCTCAAGAAGTGACCTCCACATGAAAAGAAAACTGGTAACAGATGTGAGCGGTGTAATGATTTCTCACACATAGTCATTTGCTTCTGGGTTTTTAAAAAGGTGCCTCTCTTTTCTCCCTACTCAGGTGGCAAACCTGCTGCGGCTCTTCCAGATCCCTCAGATAAGCTACGCCTCCACCAGCGCCAAACTCAGTGACAAGTCGCGCTATGATTACTTTGCCAGGACCGTGCCCCCTGACTTCTACCAGGCCAAAGCCATGGCCGAGATTTTGCGCTTCTTCAACTGGACCTATGTGTCCACTGTTGCCTCTGAGGGTGACTATGGGGAGACAGGGATTGAAGCCTTCGAGCAGGAAGCAAGGCTGCGCAACATCTGCATCGCCACTGCTGAAAAGGTGGGCCGCTCCAACATCCGCAAGTCCTACGACAGTGTGATCCGTGAGCTCCTGCAGAAACCCAATGCACGTGTCGTGGTCCTGTTCATGCGCAGTGACGACTCACGAGAGCTGATCGCTGCAGCCAGCCGAGTGAATGCCTCCTTCACCTGGGTAGCCAGCGACGGCTGGGGTGCACAGGAGAGCATCATCAAGGGCAGTGAGCACGTCGCCTATGGCGCTATCACCCTGGAGCTGGCATCCCACCCTGTTCGCCAGTTCGATCGCTACTTTCAGAGCCTCAACCCCTACAACAACCACCGTAACCCATGGTTCCGAGACTTCTGGGAGCAGAAGTTCCAGTGCAGCCTCCAGAACAAGAAAAACCACAGACGGGTTTGTGACAAGCACCTGGCCATTGACAGCAGCAACTATGAGCAAGAATCCAAGATCATGTTTGTAGTGAACGCAGTGTATGCCATGGCGCACGCGCTGCACAAAATGCAGCGCACCCTCTGTCCCAATACCACCAAGCTCTGTGATGCAATGAAGATCCTGGATGGAAAGAAATTGTACAAGGATTATTTGCTGAAAATCAACTTCACAGGTAAGCAGTGAGCCTTTAATTGTCTTCTGTGATATGAACAAGTGGATTCAACCAGGAGCCAAAGGCCTCTGCCCCTAAAGAGACATCCTTGCTTTAGAAGTTTAGAGCCACACAAAAGGGGGTTTATAATCTTAAATATCCCAAGACGTAATGCAAGGATAGCTCTGTGATGATAGTCTTGTTCATTTTTGAAGAATATTTTGGCTAGTACGCTACATGAAACTGAAAGGCCCCTAGGCTGGGGCGATGCTCCCACAGCGGCAGCCGCGGGAAAGGGGACATGCTACACTGACTCTCTTTTTTGTTAGCCACAGGATATGACACATATGATAGGGGCATTTAATCTTCTGCTGCGGAATTGGCAACTGACTAAGGAACATGAATTCTGAGCTCTTCTTGTGAGGGATTTGAGCAAAGGAATCTCATAACTGTCCCAGTGGGTGAGAAAAAGTCACTTTTCCCAATGCCTAATTAGAAACAGAATGGGAAAGATGAACAGACCATGGTGACTCCCAAACACTGCGGTTTACTTATTCTGCTATATTGAAATATTCCCTTGGGGTTTTAGAAGTAGTGGGTTTTCTCAAATTATATTATAAAATGCAACTTTCTCTGTGATTGTTGATAGAAGTAAATTGAAGACTGAAGTCATTCTGGTCAGAAGTAACTACGCAAGTGCCTCCAAAAATACTTCTGCTCTCCTTAACCTACTTCCAAATATAGCATAAATATTTCTAAGTACAGTTTTGCATTATTAACATATTAAAAACACAGAGGTCAGGTTTGCATTCTCACCTGTGGTGTTAGCTCAGTGACAGTCTTTGGCTCTCGAGACTTAAAGTCAAATAACTAAGTTGTAAGCAGCATTTATTACAGTGATCCAAGGTACGTTTATGCCTCCACTATTAGAAGTCCCCTATGCCACTGGGCAATGATTCTGATCTACACAATCAATTTCAGTTCTTCACCCGAGATCTGGAAGTTTATATGCTTCAGTCATATGATATGCTGGAGCAGCAGGGATTTTCACACCTCCTTTGCAGGCGGTCACCCAGAACTCAAGCACTCTGCAACGTTACTGAGGATAGTGAGGGAATACCCACGCTCAGCCGCACACTTCACGGAAGCCTTGAAAATAAGCACATATATTCCATTGGGAAGTTCTGTTTATTTTCTACCCTTCATCCTCCCTAAAGGGCAAAAGTAACGGAAGTGAGTCAGGTCAGCATCCTTCTTATCCATCCAATGGATGTGACCTCTTATCGCTGGAACAATTACAGGAAGCACTAAAGATCCAGCATTTCTTATCCTTTATGTGTGCCAATTCATAGAGAAACAAACAGCCACAATGGGGGAGGGATAATAGGCTACTAGTAAATTATCATTCATCTCAGAATCTCTTATCAAGTCCTCCTTACATCTTCAAAGAAATATAGACCCTAAAATCAGTTCCAAACAGTTCCAAACACTTCATAAAGACATAATTCTTAAAGGCAGTTATCTAAGTATGTACCCCGTGAAGGCTACCTGTAAGATAAGCATTCTTCTTTATTCTCCACACCATTAATCATCTTTTATAATCTATTTGCCCTCAGTATGAGAATGCATACAACATACAATTCATTCATTAACAGCCAAAACAAGTGAAGCTCAGATTTCAGTGAGTGCTTGCAAGATAACCACACCATTTTCCTTTGTCTCTACTCTTGGGTAGTAAAAAGCAGAGGAAAGTGAAGAAATAAGGCCACAATTTAGATAAATAAAACAAATGTATCTTCTTCTCCGCTGTCTTGTTCAATTACCGGTTTCGATTCTACAATTCTCTTTGCCCGTGTAAGGCCTCACCACAAAGTGCCATTCTGGCCTCCTCAGTTAGTCAGACATTAGCCTCCCCTCTCCGTTTACGAAGAAAGTAGATGAGAGAAAACAAATTTAAACTACAGAAGACACGGGTAAGATAGACTAGCCATAAGGTAAATACGCTTGGAAATAAGAATTGCATTACAAAGGTACCAAGATATTTTTAAAGATAAAAAATTGACTATATGAATCTAGTCCTTCAGTCTAGAGGAATATATGCAGAATAAAATACTGCTTCTAAAATTTCCTGTTGAGTTTGTAGTAACGTGTGTGTGTGTGTGTGTGTGTGTGTGTGTGTGTGTGTGTGGTATTTCTGTGTGTAGTTTATACAATTGTAGTGAGATGTATGCTTTGTTGGCAGGTACATGTATGTGTCTTATAGATACTTACGTGTATGCATGTGTGTTATTGTCATGTGTCTTCCTCAAGTAATCTCCACCTTATTTTTTGAGACAGACACTCTCAGTGCACTTGGAACTCATCATTTCAACTAAGCATCAGTGAGCTTGATGGAGCTCTGTGTCTCTGCCTTCTCAGCACTGTGGTTACAAATATGCACCACCACAGCTGGTTGTTGTGTGTGTTAGATGCAAGCTCGCAAACCTTGCCAGGTATTTTGTGACTACACTATCTGCCTAGCTCCATAGATATATACATATATTCTAAAGCTCAGAACTAGGTGAAAGATTAGTATTTATGCTGAGGTACTGCCTTAATGAAAAATTACCACGGGAGATTCTTATTTTGTTGACAATTGCAAAATCAGATGTATTTCACGTTTCTTTTCTGAAAAATCATCTGGTTTTCTCAATCACGCATTGATGTAATGGAGTAGGCATGATAGAGAAGCTGACATTGCCACATCTGCCCAATGGGATTCAACAGTCCTCTCCTTGAAATCTGCTTCTACCAAGTACATCCAAGATTGTATAAGGAGACAAAGGCTATCAAATAGCTGTACTTCTTATAGGACTTTGGCCACATAATCTCTGATGTTTTGCTACACTCCAAGTTGTTGGTCCGTGTGTTTGTTGGCATAGTTTTATGAAGTTGACTTCCTTTGGAAATTCATTTAGCTAAATAGATTTAACAGAAGTATGTGTTCTCAAAACTAGCAAACTCTAAATAGCAAACTCTCCTGGCATGGATATAACCAGTTCCAACCTCTCTAGACAAATCTGCAGTTTCCTTTATTTTTGCATGAAGATTGTCTGCAGTTCCCCAAACATGCCATGCCTTTACTTTCATCATTAAACCCTATAAACAGACCAGCTCCCGACCTAGAGCATTCTGACCTCTCACCCAACTGCCTTCTCTCCATTCTGTCATGGACTTTGCCTAGTACCTTTCATCCAAGCGTCCAACAAACCTTACAGGCTTCACTTTCTAAATTCATCAGTTATCCCCTCAGTGGTTCCCTGCATAATCCAAACACCTATCCCTCTAACCTGAATTTCCACGCTACCCTCCAAATTGCTCACCCTTGCCTGCCCTTTGACAGCCTCCACAACCTATTCTCTAAGCAAGAGCAAATCAGAAAGAGTGTCTCATCTGCTCCGAGCCCTTTGAGAAGTCCTCCCACATCACTCATTGTCATTCAATAATACATCCCCTCCATGCCCTGTAAATCCAGACATAGCTGCCCCTTCCTCCCCTCACTGCCTGACTCCATTTCCAGCTGCACTCCATCTACTCCTCACCCCAGGATGTGCAGAGATCCTGTCTCACTGCATGGAATTCTTCCCAACACACACCTGATGCTAATAAGTTCCCTACTTTCTTTGTGCCTTCGAGTAAATATCCCTTTCCCATGGAGACCCACTCTTAATATCGCGGTACATGTGATACATGCCTCCCACCCAAGTTCCCACAAGCTCCCATTTCTCTTTAACCTGTTTTACATTTTATCCTGTAGGTGGTTGTTTTCACCTTGTGTCATAGACATTGTTTTCCATTGCCTTTATGTTTATTCCTTATTGTTTTATCTTCACAAAGCAAGTACCATGAGAAGAAAAACTATTACCTGCTTAATTCACTGCTGCATCTCAAGTATGATGTTACCCAGTGAATATTTACTATGAACAGTATTTCATGCTCAAAGTCATGTTTTCTTACCATATGTTCAGACTGTAAGTTTTTATCCTTCATTTCTGAGATTATAATATAGTTACATTATATTCCCTGTCCTTTCCTCCCTCCAAGTTTTCCTACATATCCCTTTCTTGATCTTTTTCAAATCCATGGCCTCTTTTTCCATTAAATGTTGTTACACACAGAGATATGTGTGCATATATATAAAATATGTAGGCAGAAGCTAATAAGTGCAACCTTCTGAGTTTATCTCTGTCTCTCTGTCACTGTCTCTATCTCTGTCTTGCCTCCTCTCTGTCTCTGTCTTGTCTCCTCTCTCTCTGTGTCTCTCTCTCTCTCTCTCTCTCTCTCTCTCTCTCTCTCTCTCTGTGTGTGTGTGTATGTGTGTGTTGTGTGTGTGTATGTGTGTGTGTGTGTGTGTGTGTGTGTGTGTGTGTGTGTGTATGTGTTTGTGTGTGTTTCAGGGGCTGAGCATTTGGTATTGGATAACCAATCACTGTGTTCTTCCTTCCCCAGGAAGACTATCCAGCTCTCAACATTCCTTGGCTGTTTGTATTCTTTGTCTAGGGTGGAGGCCTTCTAGGTCCCACTCTCAACTTCTCCACCCAAGGCTCAGGGAGCACTGTGGAAGGAGGGGCAGAAAAACATAAAAACCCAAGGAACACAGTATTTGCTAGTGGCATTGTGTCTCCTACTGGTGTTAGAAACTACATCCATACAGTCTCACTACAGAAGACACGGGTAAGATAGACTAGCCATAAGGTAAATACGCTTGGAAATAAGAATTGCATTACAAAGGTACCAAGATATTTTTAAAGATAAAAAATTGACTATAGAATCTAGTCCTTCAGTCTAGAGGAATATATGCAGAATAAAATACTGCTTCTAAATTTCCTGTTGAGTTTGTAGTAACGTTGTGTGTGTGGTGTGTGTGTGTGTGTGTGTGTGTGGTGATTTCTGTGTGTAGTTTATACAATTGTAGTGAGATGTATGCTTTGTTGGCAGGTACATGTATGTGTCTTATAGATACTTACGTGTATGCATGTGTGTTATTGTCATGTGTCTTCCTCAAGTAATCTCCACCTTATTTTTTGAGACAGACACTCTCAGTGCACTTGGAACTCATCATTTCAACTAAGCATCAGTGAGCTTGATGGAGCTCTGTGTCTCTGCCTTCTCAGCACTGTGGTTACAAATATGCACCACCACAGCTGGTTGTTGTGTGTGTTAGATGCAAGCTCGCAAACCTTGCCAGGTATTTTGTGACTACACTATCTGCCTAGCTCCATAGATATATACATATATTCTAAAGCTCAGAACTAGGTGAAAGATAGTATTTATGCTGAGGTACTGCCTTAATGAAAAAATTACCACGGGAGATTCTTATTTTGTTGACAATTGCAAAATCAGATGTATTTCACGTTTCTTTTCTGAAAAATCATCTGGTTTTCTCAATCACGCATTGATGTAATGGAGTAGGCATGATAGAGAAGCTGACATTGCCACATCTGCCCAATGGGATTCAACAGTCCTCTCCTTGAAATCTGCTTCTACCAAGTACATCCAAGATTGTATAAGGAGACAAAGGCTATCAAATAGCTGTACTTCTTATAGGACTTTGGCCACATAATCTCTGATGTTTTGCTACACTCCAAGTTGTTGGTCCGTGTGTTTTTTGGCATAGTTTTATGAAGTTGACTTCCTTTGGAAATTCATTTAGCTAAATAGATTTAACAGAAGTATGTGTTCTCAAAACTAGCAAACTCTAAATAGCAAACTCTCCTGGCATGGAATATACCAGTTCCAACCTCTCTAGACAAATCTGCAGTTTCCTTTATTTTTGCATGAAGATTGTCTGCAGTTCCCCAAACATGCCATGCCTTTACTTTCATCATTAAACCCTATAAACAGACCAGCTCCCTACCTAGAGCATTCTGACCTCTCACCCAACTGCCTTCTCTCCATTCTGTCATGGACTTTGCCTCGTACCTTTCATCCAAGCGTCCAACAAACCTTACAGGCTTCACTTTCTAAATTCATCAGTTATCCCCTCAGTGGTTCCCTGCATAATCCAAACACCTATCCCTCTAACCTGAATTTCCACGCTACCCTCCAAATTGCTCACCCTTGCCTGCCCTTTGACAGCCTCCACAACCTATTCTCTAAGCAAGAGCAAATCAGAAAGAGTGTCTCATCTGCTCGAGCCCTTTGAGAAGTCCTCCCACATCACTCATTGTCATTCAATAATACATCCCCTCCATGCCCTGTAAATCCAGACCTAGCTGCCCCTTCCTCCCCTCACTGCCTGACTCCCTTTCCAGCTGCACTCCATCTACTCCTCACCCCAGGATGTGCAGAGATCCTGTCTCACTGCATGGAATTCTTCCCAACACACCCTGATGCTAATAAGTTCCCCTACTTTCTTTGTGCCTTCGAGTAAATATCCCTTTCCCATGGAGACCCACTCTTAATATCGCGGTACATGTGATACATGCCTCCCACCCAAGTTCCCACAAGCTCCCATTTCTCTTTAACCTGTTTTACATTTTATCCTGTAGGTGGTTGTTTTCACCTTGTGTCATAGACATTGTTTTCCATTGCCTTTATGTTTATTCCTTATTGTTTTATCTTCACAAGCAAGTACCATGAGAAGAAAAACTATTACCTGCTTAATTCACTGCTGCATCTCAAGTATGATGTTACCCAGTGAATATTTACTATGAACAGTATTTCATGCTCAAAGTCATGTTTTCTTACCATATGTTCAGACTGTAAGTTTTTATCCTTCATTTCTGAGATTATAATATAGTTACATTATATTCCCTGTCCTTTCCTCCCTCCAAGTTTTCCTACATATCCCTTTCTTGATCTTTTTCAAATCCATGGCCTCTTTTTCCATTAAATGTTGTTACACACAGAGATATGTGTGCATATATATAAAATATGTAGGCAGAAGCTAATAAGTGCAACCTTCTGAGTTTATCTCTGTCTCTCTGTCACTGTCTCTATCTCTGTCTTGCCTCCTCTCTGTCTCTGTCTTGTCTCCTCTCTCTCTGTGTCTCTCTCTCTCTCTCTCTCTCTCTCTCTCTCTCTCTCTCTCTCTCTGTGTGTGTGTGTGTGTGTGTGTGTAGTGTGTGTGTATGTGTGTGTGTGTGTGTGTATGTGTGTGTGTGTGTGTGTGTGTATGTGTTTGTGTGTGTTTCAGGGGCTGAGCATTTGGTATTGGATAACCAATCACTGTGTTCTTCCTTCCCCAGGAAGACTATCCAGCTCTCAACATTCCTTGGCTGTTTGTATTCTTGTCTAGGGTGGAGGCCTTCTAGGTCCCACTCTCAACTTCTCCCCCAAGGCTCAGGGAGCACTGTGGAAGGAGGGGCAGAAAGAACATAAAAACCCAAGGAACACAGTATTTGCTAGTGGCATTGTGTCTCCTACTGGTGTTAGAGAACTACATCCATACAGTCTCACTACATGACTACTTAGATTTAAGTTCTTTAAAGGAACAGAACATATCTTCTCTCATTTTAAATATACAGCACCATTTCCATGTAACCAGCACTGTGGAAAATGTTTACCGCAGGAACAAGGAATTAAACAGATAATCATCACCTTGGTAATATACTTTTTGTGGTAGTTTAGTTTTT
Source organism: Mastomys natalensis (assembly GCA_021653895.1). NCBI lineage: Eukaryota > Metazoa > Chordata > Mammalia > Rodentia > Muridae > Mastomys > Mastomys natalensis. The sequence continues at coordinate 176,693 of JAJTUV010002248.1, read as the reverse complement.
AGGAAGTATGCATTATGAATTCTGAAATGCCTTGCTTTAATTCATGCAACCTCCCTCAGTTGTTATTTCCCCTAAATATCTTCAGAGCTTGAAGTAGTCTATCACTTTCGGATAGATAGTCCTCCAATGGGAAATGATTTGCTCAAGGTCATTCATTGGAATAGAGGAAGAGTCAGGATTAAATGCACCGCACTGATCCTGTACTGCTCTGACACGTTTGCAAGGACTGGTTGGTTGGTTAAGGTCTTAGATCCAAAGCATCTACAGTCTCTGGTGCACAGTAGATATTAACAAAATGCCTACTGAAGGAACATAGACTAGCCAAGGGCTTGAAGACGTGTTTTCTTTCCACATTCCCTTTTCTCACCCTGTTGATGCGCTCTAGGCTGCTTTTGCATCCAACAGTTCTCCAAACACCCACAGCTTCGAAGCAACATTAAATTCCAAAATTTGAGATACTCTCAAAAGCTGAACTCTAAAAGCATCTTTTAATTATTTTTTTTATATTTTTATTTTCAGCAAATCAAAAAAATTTAAAAGCATTCAAACAGAATAAAATGAAAAGAAACAAACAAGCAAAATACCAAGTGTCAGATATACTTATACAAGAATTCATAGAGCCTTCAAACAAGCAATATTTTTGAGTTATGTTTAAAAAAATTCAGAACCACAATAAGCTCCTTCACAAAGCAAATAATATTGAAATAGTGAAATTAAGTATAAACCCAACAAAAATATATAAGTTATAGTCCAGTATCCCTCATGAATATACATACAAAAATTCTCAATGAAGTAGTTGCAAACTGAATACAAGAGATATAAAAATAATATTCCATGAACAACTGAACAACTGTTTTTTTTTTTTAGAAGACCATACTCCATATACAGGCTGCATGTTTTGGGATAGCCCCCACTCCAGATGTTTGAGACCTACATGAAAACCAAGCTGCACATTTACAACATATGTGCAGGGAGGCCTAGGTTCAGCCCATGGAGCTAGATCTGTGTAGACTAGATATGCTCCACGGTTGGTGATTCAGTCTCTGAGAGCTCCAAGGGTTCAGGTTGGTTTACTCTGTTGATCTTCCTGTGCAGTTCCTATCTCCTTAGGGCCCACAATCCTTCCACCTATTCTTTGGTCTTCCTCCTTCTTCTTGAGTTTCAAGAGGTTTATGCGTTGCATCTTAGGTATTGTGTGTTTTGGGGCTAATATCTGCTTATCAGTGAGTGCATACCATGTGTATTCTTTTGTGATTGGGTCATCTCACTCAGGATGATATTTTCTAGCTCCATCCATTTGTCTAAGAATTTCATGAGCTCATTATTTTTAATGGCTGAGTAGTACTCCATTGTGTAAATGTACCACATTTTCTGTATCCATTCTTCTGTTGAAGGACATCTGGGTTCTTTCCAGCTTCTGGCTATTATGAATAAGGCGCTATAAACATAGTGGAGCATGTGGCCCTGTTGCATGTTGAAATATCTTCTGGGTATATACCCAGGAGGGGTTATAGCTGGGTCCTCAGGTAACACCATGTTCAATTTTCTGAGGTATCGCCAGACTGCTTTCCATAGTGGTTGTACCAGCTTGAAATCCCACAACAATGGAGGAGTGTTCCTCTTTCTCCACATCCTCGCCAACATCTGCTGTCACCTGTGTTTTGGATCTTAGCCAATCTGACTGGTGTGAGGTGGAATCTCAGTGTTGTTTTCATTTGCATTTCCCTGATGACTAGGGATGCTGAGCACTTCTTTAGATGTTTCTCAATCATTCGAGTTTCCTCAGTTGAGAGTTCTTTGTTCAACTCTCTACCCCATTTTTTAATAGGGTTATTTGATGGTCTGGAATCTAGTTTCTTCAGTTCTTTGTATACCTTGAATATTAGCCCTCTATCAGATGTAAGGTTGGTGAAGATCTTTTCCCAGTCTGTTGGTTCCCGCTTTGTCCTGTTGACCGTATCCTTGCTTTACAGAAGCTTTGCAGTTTTATGAGATCCCATTTGTCAATTCTTGATCTTAGAGCATACGCCATTGGTGTTCTGTTCAGGAACTTTTCCCTGTGCCCATATGATCAAGGCTTTTCCCTATTTTCTCTTCTATTAGTTTCAGTGTAGCTGGTTTTATGTGGAGGTCCTTGATCCACTTGGAATTGAGCTTTGTACAAGGAGATAAGTATGGATCAATTTGCATTCTTCTACAAGTTGACCTCCAGTTGGACCAGCACCATTTGTTGAAAATGCTGTCTTTTTTCCACTGGATAGTTTGAGCTCCTTTGTCGAAGATCAAGTGACCATAGGTATGGGGGTTCATTTCTGGGTCTTTCTATTCCATTGATCCTCCTGACTGTCTCTGTTCCAATACCATGCCGTTTTTATCACTATTGCTTTGTAGTACAGCTTGAAATCGGGGATGGAGATTCCCCCAGAAGTTCTTTTATTGTTGAGTGTGGTTTTCGCTATCCTGGGTTTTTGTTATTCCAAATGAATTTTAAGATTGCTCTTTCTATCTCTGTAAAGAATTGAGTGGGAATTTTGATAGGGATTGCATTAAATCTGTAGATTGCTTTCGGCAAGATAGCCATTTTTACTATATTAATCCTTCCAATCCATGAGCATGGGAGATCTTTCCATCTTCTAAGATCTCCTTCGATTTCTTTCTTCAGGGTGTTGAAGTTCTTGTCATACAGGTCTTTTACTTGCTTGGTTAGATTCACCCCAAGATATTTTATACTATTTGTGACTATTGTGAATGGTGTCGTTTCCATAATTTCTTTCTCAGCCAGTTTATCCTTTTTGTAGAGGAATGCTACTGATTTGTTTGAGTTAATTTTATACCCAGCCACTTTGCTAAAGTTGTTTATCAGGTTTAGGAGCTCTCTGGTGGAAGTTTTGGGGTCACTTAAGTATACTAACATGTCATCTGCAAATAGTGAAACTTTGACTTCTTCCTTTCCAATTTGTATCCTTTGATCTCCTTCTGTTGCCTAATTGCTCTGGCTAGGACTTCCAGAACTATATTGAACAGGTAGGGGGAGAGTGGGCAGCCTTGTCTAGTCCCTGATTTTAATGGGATTGCTTCAAGTTTCTCTCCATTTAGTTTGATGTTGGCTACTGGCTTGCTGTATATTGCTTTTACTATGTTTAGGTATGGACCTTGAATTCCTGATCTTTCCAAGACTTTTATCATGAAGGGGTGTTGAATTTTGTCAAATGCTTTCTCAGCATCAAGAGATATGATCATGTGGTTTTTTTCTTTGAGTTTATTTATGTAGTGGATTACGTTGATGGATTTCCGTATATTGAACCAACCCTGCATTCCTGGGATAAAGCCTACTTGATCATGGTGGATAAGTGTTTTGATGTTTCTTGGATTCGGTTCGAGAGAATTTTATTCAGTATTTTTGCATCGATATTCATAAGGGAATTGGTCTGAAGTTCTCTTTTCTTGTTGGATCTTTGTGTGGTTTAGGTATAAGCGTAATTGTGGCTTCATAGAATGAATTAGGTAGTGTTCCTTCCGTTTCTATTTTGTGGAATAGTTTGAAGAGAATTGGTATTAGATCTTCCTTGAAGGTTTGATAGAATTCTGCACTAAAACCATCTGGACCTGGACTTTTTTTGGTGGGGAGACTTTTAATGACTGCTTCTATTTCTTTCGCAGTTATGGGACTGTTAAGATGGTTTATCTGATCCTGATTTAACATTGGTAACTGATACTTGTCTAGAAAATTGTCCATTTCATCCAGATTTTCCAATTTTGTTGAGTATAGGCTTTTGTAGTAGGATCTGATGATTTGTTGAATTTCCTCGGTTTCTGTTGTTATGTCACCCTTTTCATTTTGGATTTTATTGATTTGGATACTGTCTCTCTGCCCTCTGATTAGTCTGGCCAAGGGTTTATCTATTTTGTTGATTTTCTCAAAGAACCAGCTCCTGGTTTTATTGATTCTTTGTATAGTTCTCTTTGTTTCTATTTGGTTGATTTCAGCCCTGAGTTTAATTATTTCCTGCCGTCTACTCCTCTTGGGTGTTTTTGCTTCTTTTTGTTCTAGAGCTTTCAGGTGTGTTGTCAAGCTGCTAGTGTGTTCTCTCTCCAGTTTCTTTTTGTATGCACTTAGAGCTATGAGCTTTCCTCTTAGCACTGCCTTCAGTGTGTCCCATAGGTTTTGGTATGATGTGTCTTCATTTTCATTAAATTCTAAAAAGTCTTTAATTTCTTTCTTTATTTCTTCCCTGACCCCATTATCAACGAGTAGAGTATTGTTCAGTTTCCATGTGAGTGTGGGCTTTCCATTGTCTTTGTTGTTATTGAAGACCAGCTTTAGACCATGGTGATCTGATAGGATGCATGGGATTATTTCGATTTTTTTATATCTGTTGAGGCCTGTCTTGTGACCAATAATATGGTCTATTTTGGAGAAGGTACCATGTGGTGCAGAGAAAAAGGTATATTCTTTTGTTTTTGGGTGAAATGTTCTATAGATATCTGTTAAGTCCATTTGGTTTAAAACTTCTGTTAGTTTCACTGTACTTCTGTCTAGTTTCCGTTTCCCTGATCTGTCCAGTGCTGAGAGTGGGGTATTGAAGTCTCCCACAATTTATTGTGTGAGGTGCAATATGTGCTTTGAGCTTTAGTAAGGCTTCTTTTATGAAAGTGGGTGCTCTTGCATTTGGTGCATAGATGTTCAGAATTGAGAGTTCATGTTGGTTGACTTTTCCTTTGACAAATATGAAATGACCTTCCTTATCCTTTTTTATATCTTTAAGTTGAAAGTCAATTTTATTCGATATTAGAATGGCTACTCCAGCTTGTTTCCTAGGACCATTTGCTTGAAAAATTGTTTTCCAGCCTTTTACTCTAAGGTAGTGTCTGTCCTTGTCACTGAGGTGGGTTTCCTGTATGCAGCAAAAAGTCGGATCCTGTTTGCGTATCCAGTCTGTTAGTCTATGTCTTTTTATTGGGGAATTGAGTCCATTGACATTAAGAGATATTAAGGAGAGGAGACTGTTGCTTCCTGTTATTTTTGCTAAAAGGGGAGGCATTGTTTGTGTGGCTATCTTCTTTTGGGTTTGTTGGAGGTGGATTACTTTCTTGCTCTTTCTAGGGTATGATTGCTCTCCTTGTAATGGGTCTTTCCTGCTATTATTCTTTGTAGTGCTGGGTTTGTGGAAAGATATTGTGTAAATTTGGCTTTGTCATGGAATATCTTGGTTTCTCCATCTATGGTAATAGAGAGTTTTGCTGGGTATAGTAGCCTGGGCTGGCATTTGTGTTCTCTTAGGGTCTGCATGACATCTGACCAGGATCTTCTGGCTTTCATAGTCTCTGGTGAGAAGTCTGGTGTAATTCTGATAGGTCTGCCTTTATATGTTACTTGGCCTTTTTCTCTTACTGCTTTTAAAATTCTTTCTTTGTTTTGTGCATTTGTGTTTTGATTATTATGTGACGGGAGGTATTTCTTTTCTGGTCTAGTCTATTTGGTGTTCTGTAGGCTTCTTGAATGATTATGGGCATCTCGTTCCTTAGGTTAGGGAAGTTTTCTTCTATGATTTTGTTGAAGATATTTACTGGCCCTTTAAGTTGTGAATCTTCACTCTCTTCTATACCTATTATCCTTAGGTTTGGTCTTCTCATTGTGTCCTGGATTTCCTGGATGTTTTGTGTTAAGAGTTTTTTGCATTTTTCGTTTTCCTTGACAGTTGTGTCAATATTTTCTATGGTATCTTCTGCACCTGAGATTCTCTCTTCTATCTCTTGTATTCTGTTGGTAATGCTTGCGTCTGTGACTCCTGATTTCTTTCTTAGGTTTTCTATCTCCAGAGTAGTCTCCCTTTGTGATTTCTTTATTGTTTCTATTTCCATTTTTATGTCCTGGATGGTTTTGTATAAATCCTTCACCTGTTTGGTTGTGTTCTCTTGTGATTCTTTAAGGGCTTTTACCTGTTTACCTGTGTTCTCCTCAGATTCTTTGAGAATGTTATTTATGTCCTTCTTAAAGTCCTCCATCATCATCATTAAAAGTGATTTTAGGTCTGACTCTTGCTTTCCTGGTGATATGGGGAGTTCAGGACTTAATGTGGGAGAACTAGGTTCTGATGATGACATGTGTTCTGGGTTGCTGGCCCTGGTATTCTTGCGCTTGCCTTTTGCCATCTGGTTCTCCTTGGTGCTACCTGTGCTGTCTCTGGCTGGAACCTGTCTTTCCTGTTCTCTTGGTTGTGTCAGAACTGTTTAGGTTGGGTGTCGCTGCTGAGGTTCGAGCTAGGGCCCAGGATCTGCTCAGTGCTTTGGTCCGGACCGGAAGGAATCAGTGCTCTGGGCCAGGAGTGAGTTCCTGGATCCCTGTGGGACCTGGTTACTCCCTGTTTGGGGCAGGTGTTGCTGCCTCCTTGCTTAAGAAGCTGCTCGAGTTAGAGCTCCTGGGAGCCACGCTTCCTCTGGGTTCTGTGAGATTACCCAATCGGGCAGAGTTGCTGCCCAAGATCTGCTGAGCGCCCAGGCCCAAACTGGAAGGAACCAGTGCTGGGGCCAGGAGTGAGTACCTGGGTCCAGGTGGGTCCCAGTTACTCCCGGTGTGGGGCAAGTGTTGCTGCCTCCTTGTGTAGGAAGCTGCTTGGGTTAGAGCTCCTAGGAGCCCTGCTTCCCCTGGGTTCTGTGGGATTTGGTGTAGAGCTCCGGCCTAGGATCTGCTGGGAGCTCCGACCCAGACCGGAAGGAGCCGGTGCTCCGGGCCAGGAGTAAATCCCTGGGTCTCAGTGGGTCCCGGTGGGTCCCAGTTACTCCCTGTTTGGGGTGGGTGTTGCTGTCTCCTTACCAGAGATACTGCCCGGGTCAGAGCTGCTGGGTGCCCACTTCTGCCGGGTTTTGTGAGGTTCAGTGCAGAGCTGCCTCCAGGGATCTGCTGCCTGGGCCCAGACCGGAAGCGGAAGTCCTGCATCTTTTAATTATAATAAAAAAAAATCTCTGTGTAAGAGAGATATCACATCCATAATTTTAAAATTAGTATTAAATAAGAATTCTTTTAATGTCATGTGACATTCTAATTAATTAGAGTAAATTGTATATGCCTCTTAGGTAAAAGAACTTTTCATTTACCCCAGGAAAGTCATTATAGGGAAAACAGAGAAACCTCCTAAACTCTTAAAGAAATGCAGTGTCACTATGTCCACAGTCTCCCCAGGAGACCATTCTCAGCAGGTTTACTGGAATAAAATCAGAGTTACAAAAAGCCTTCTTGAAAAATGAGCTTGTGTCTACTCCTCACTTGACAAAGGCAGAAATTTAGGATATCAGATTATTATCCTCTCTTACTAAAACACACAGACATGAACTCAACTGTCACAGTGACATGGTAACTAGAACACCTCCAATTTAAAAGGAAATGAAAGAGCTGTCACTTATCTGGTACCCGGTCAGAGGTACCCTAAGAAACTTCCAGAGCTGAGTGGAAATTATCTCAGGAGTCATTCAAAAAATAGTCACTCCCTGGTGTGAGATCAGGAGGCCAGAATAGTTAGGGCTGAAAGATAAGAGCTCAACATAAGAGAAATCTCTCCAAGCTCACATAATGCACACTGGCTGGACAAGCTGTCAGAGATTGATTTACTCATTCATTCCACCTGTGCTTAGATAGTATGTTAAGATTTGGGAACGTAGGAAACAAGACGGAGCCCCACTGTCTAGTCTTCAAAACCCTAACACAAGGCAGATAGATTCTTAGCTATGGTGTTAGAGAGCTGCCCTAAGCTTTTTGCTTTGTTTTGTTTTGATTTGATTTGTTTTGATTTGAGTTTTGGTTTTAGATTGGAAAAAAAATCACTGTATATCTTATTCTCAGAAAATACATCTAAACTCCATAAACAAATCTCGTGGCTTAGCGTACTAGTAATGAGAACAGTTCCCTGGTCCTGTTGGACTGGAAGTTAGGACCAAATAGGATAAACAGCAAAAGTAAGTTTTAAAATCTATAATTATGTATTTGGTTGTTTTCTGGCTTTTTCCTTCTAATGCCTCTTGATACTGTAAAAAAGAAAGACTGCGAGATTAGGGAATCAGAGCCTGCTTGATATGGTTCTTACGTTTACAGTTCTCAACACTAGGGAGAGGAGCACACTAGGAAAATGGGTAGTCCAGCTTTATTGCCCTGTTTGCTTCTGCTTCTGACTCATCCAATAGGAACAAAGATCACAGTTGGGACTATAATCACGGAGCACAGACAGGAAGGGCATGTTTTCTGGGACATTGCACTTCAAGGAATACATTCGAACTGGCCCCAACCCAGCAAGGCTTTCCTCTTAAAAAGTACAGGGCCATCCAAGGCACAGTGAGGAAGCCAAAATGGTAATGGCCACATCTTCAGATGAATGGGCTTTGAAGTCCCTGAAAGAGCAAACTGCTCTTGATCTTCCTTCCTCCATTGGCACATGCGCAGTTCCCACAGAGGCACGGACACTGTACCAGCTCTTCTGATCAGAAGCATTTCCAAGTGCAAAGACGAATATCCTGTACGCCTTTCCTTTCCTTTCTTCTTGGCCAGCTTCCTGGGGTCACAAGAATAAGATTTAACTTCGCAAAGGGCACCACAAATGTGCTCACTTATGTGTTTATGCATTGTAGATCTGTGCTCTGCTGTCCTAGAAGCTTTAGAAAGGATTTGCATTTTAAGATTGTGTGATAGAAAACAAAAACCTGTAGGAAATGTGGTTCTGACTGGGGCATGTGTTTCCCTGTGGCATCTCTTTATTAATATTCTCATTGTAATTGCCGTTATTACTATTACTACTTCAGAATCCTTAATTATCCTGATTTATGTGCGCAACTATCCTACTTGTGAAACAGGAAAATGTAGTCCTCCCCAATGGAATATATGAGAAACAAATTCCATTTACCTGTTAATACGCCCCACCCCCACCCCTCAGCCCTCCCTCCCTCTCCCTTTCACTCCCTCTCTCTTAAACACACACACACACACACACACACACTCACACACACACACACCGTTGTTTATCCACAGAAACAATACAAAAGAATCTTAAAAGATTGGGAAATAATTTGAACGTATATGTCAATGCAACTAAAATATTGTTTAAAAATCAGTCCATCTTAGACGCATAACATTTTGGACACTTTATGCCACAAAATCCTGTCTTCTAAAAGACACAAGTTTGGAAATGTTGTCATAGTAAAACTGGAAACATGTTTTGTGACCACTTTCATGGACCTCTCTCTAAGCTATGAATCTTCTTCAATAAGTTACTAGAAAAACAATACAGAGAAAGTATTCAAAAATTTTCCGGGCTGGAGAGATGGCTCAGTGGTTAAGAGCACTGACTGTTCCTTTCAGAGGTCCTGAGTTCAATTCCCAGAAACTACATGGTGGCTCACAACCATCTGGAATGAAGTCTGATGCCCTCTTCTGGTGTGTCTGAAGACAGCTATAGTGTACATACATACATACATACATACAACATGCATACATACATAAATAAATCTTTGCCGGGCAGTGGTGGTGCACGCCTTTAATCCCAGCACTTGGGAAGCAGAGGCAGGCAGATTTCTGAGTTTGAGGCCAACCTGGTCTACAGAGTGAGTTCCAGGACAGCCAGGGCTACACTTGTCTCGAAAAACCAAAAAAAAAAATAATAAAAAAAAAAAAATAACTCCTACCGAGGCAGCAGTCTATTAAATAGAAAGATTTTCTGTATAGAATTTAAAGGGATTAGAATGTCATGTGATGGATCCGGGCAATATGGGAGCCCTTCCCAGAGGTAAGTTTAGCAAGGCTGCTTAAGAACCGTTATGATGCTTATACTGCCTGAGCAGGGGGCACAGCGTCTGAAGATAAAGGATGCTTCAGTACCAGAGCGTATGCCCGAGGACAGCAAGTGTCTGGATGACTGTCCACCCTTCTCCCACTCACTTTAGCAATGCGACAAGTATCCACAATAGTCTCAGTCACTTTGTAGGACACCAGCGGGGAAAGGTTAGATTGTTTTTTTCAGTTGTTTCCTCCCATTCCTGACTCTATGACTGAAGCAATCTAGGTACTCCATCTGTGTCTCATTTATTCAAACCTATGGGAGTCAACACAAATTGGAATTTGGCAGAGTCCTTGGAACTTAGTAAAAACAGTTAGAACGTTCAAATATTTAATACTATCAAAAAGCATAAACAGGTCTACTTGCACAGTTCAGATATCTTAAATTTGCAAACTAGCATCTTAGCTGAAATTATCTCAATACACATGAGCCAACTAAGCCAGCCGTGATTAAGTATTTTAAGATTTGGCTCTTAATATTAACTTATCCATTCTTTGTGCTTTGTTCTTTAAGCAGTAAATGACACCATTTTTCAAGAGAGTGCATAAATGGAAACTTAAGTCAGTTCAGTGCTCTTTAATTAGTTAGCCAATTCAGAAAAGATAATTGTTTGGGGTTTAATTGTAAACTTCATTCCATACTGAACCTAAGTGTAAGAGAACAGTTTCAAAATCATTGATCTGGATTATTTATATTTTTTCTTGAGGCAAGATTATATATTTTATGTCTATAGTAATCCAGCTGTCTATTACAGATCACATGCTTTATCAGAACAAAAACAAACTGGTTCACAGTGAAACAAAAACTGGATTGAACCCTGAGTAGTGTATAGCTGGCCCTTTTATAATATAAAAGTTGAGGGGGATTTATGGATAATTGGTAACACACACATCATCCAGATATCATAATATCATTGTAAAATTTTTCTGAGGATTGTTAGGATTTAATTTAAATAAAATCAGGGCTGTATAAAATGAAAATCAAGGATAGATTTGGAAATATGTGTTTTATATGTATATATATATACACATGTGTGTGTGTGTGTGTGCATGTAACAGGAATAAGTGAAAACAAGGGACATCAATTTGAAAGACAGTAAGGTGTGGCATATGGGAGGGATTGAAGGGAGCAAAGAAGATGAAGAAATAATGTAATTATGTAATAATATTATAACAAATAAAAGAACAAGTTTGTGGGCTGAGGAGATAGCTCAGTGGATAACATTCTTTTTGCAAACACAGGAGGACCTGCATTCACCTTCCCTGAAACTACATAAAAGCTAAGCAAAGCAGCATGTACCCTATACTGGAGAGGCAGAGAACTCCTGGAGGTTGTCAGCCAGCTATTCTAGCTGAGATAGTGATCTCAGGCTCAATGAGAGACTGTCACAAAAATATAAGATGAAAAATAATAGCGTAAGATAGCCAATGTCAACGTCTGGCCTCCACACGGATGAAGGCTTCTACACACATATGCACACACACAATACACACGAAAAATTAGTTCAGCCTTCAAATAGCTTAGCAACTAGTGGAATGGCTATTAAGAAAATGATCACTTTTACATCCCACAGCAGTTCATCATGGACATCTTGGAGTGTATTTTGTATAGTACATAAATGCAAATGAGAAATCTCAGTGAATGGGGTGACAGAAAAGACTTCTTAAAAGAAAAAATGACTAAATTTGACAAAGGTTTTATTAAAAGCCAAGAGAAGAAAAAAGATTTTCTAGGTTGGAAAAGAATCATTCAACACAGATATATCTCTAACTTTTCAAAACTACTGTGTTAGTGTGCTTTTTATATACTAAATCTGAAGTATATGATTCAGTCAACTTGAATAAAAGCATGCACATGTCCACAATTATACAGTGATCATTTACCTTCACCCTAAACCTCTAGTCTTCAAGTGTGGAAAAAGACCTAGCACTTAGGACTTACTTATGGCTTGACAGAATCCATTATGTGTATGTTATCTTTTCCAATAATCCTGTCAGATAAGTAGACATTATTTTCTTTTGCTTTATGAGTTTAAAACTCAAAATAGTTAAATGGCTTTCTAAAATTTACCGAGCTTAGCAGTTGCCAAAGTGAACCTGATTTATGTATTCCAAAACACCTTATTAATAAAAGTTAAAAATAGGTTGAAACCTGGAACAAAATTTGGGGTACTATCCTACTGTAATTGGCCCATTGTACCGAGAGCAGTTCATATAATAATAATGATTAAAAAAATGATGGTCCAGATATTCATTATCCAAAAAAGTATTTGTTATCACTTTCACTAACTGTCATAATGGTGTCTTCAGTATGGAGGGACTCATCTTATAGACTCCCACTTACATATTTTGCCACTTCCTCTGAGAGCATCCAATTGCACTGGATCAATATTTGTAATATCCTACCATTGTTTCCAAAAATCAATAGTAAATTGCAAGAACAAATGAATAATCACTGTGTGTTCAATGCTATTTAAAACTACATTTTTTCCTATCACCCATTTTCTCCCTCTATCACAAGATGCTTCCATGAATAATTAAAAGCAAATTAATAGAAAAAATGGAAAAGTGCTGGATATGAAATTCTACAACTTCCAACCAAGACTAAAAGTTTCTTGGGTTCATTTAATATGTTTGAACATTTCTCTTGAGTTTGTTGGTAGTAGATGGTGGTGATTTGACTTTTAGAACACACCACAATTTAAGTTTATTTTAAAATAAATATTTGTTATACACTGTCTCATGAACAGAAATTTATAAAGAACTGTCTACTCTGAAAGCTTTGGGGTCTTTGTGAGACAGAACCTCACTATATAGCCTTGACTTACTGGACCCTAATCTGTAGACCAGGCTAGCCTTAATCACACAGAGATCCACCTGCCTCTATCTCCGGAGTAGCAGGATTAAAGGTATGCACCTCCATGTCTGGTGGAACTTTTGTTTATAGCCTAACCAGGTATCATCAGTTCCATGGCAGCACTACTATGTCAGCTCTGTGAGGAACTTACAAAGACATTTCTGAGCCCAAAGAAATGGAAGGGATAAACCCTAAAATATTGATAATCTCAATTTTAATAAATGTAGGAAATAGTTTAGAGCGTATTTATAACTTCACTGATTTTTTTCATAGTACTAAAATTATTTTCTTATACAATGTGGGTAGAAATTTATCTTATACAATGCGTCTCCCTGACAACTTGATATATGAGTAGAAACCTCTAGGATACGGACAAGCAAGCCATATGGGAATATGGGAAAACCAATGCCTGGCAATCTACACAGATCCTTAGGCACAAGGCCTCCTCAAAATTGAAAGGCCCATTGGGGCTATGGACTTAGGATGTACTAGGTAGACAAAGTGAAATCAGAGAAGTAGTGCAATCTTGAAATTGTGGGACCTTGAAGCAAATGCTCTTTTTTGCTTCAAGCTCTGAGATATAGCGGGAATGATATCAAAGGCTTAGAATATGGCAAATGTAAAAAAGTATGTTGATATATCAAGGAAAGCTACTCAAGGAGTTGAATATAAAGCTTAGTAGTAGATCATAGTGCACATACACACACACTTAAAATCACCAAAGATACATAAAGAGACCAAATAAATGTTGACACCCTAATGCATATTTTTCTATAAATATTGAGAAGTCTTAGTAATTTTAATTTTCAGAGAAAAACCATTTGGTAAAAATCTCTAAGGTATTTGACTAGAACTAGAGTCAGATTGTCTACTGTACAATAATATTTAAGCACAGGTGAGCTTCTCATATCATATTACCATTTTTGTCCTCAAGACTCAAGATTCATGTAATTATCAAAGTGATAATGTAAATAAATATAAACCTTCATACTATCTAGACTTCCTACCATACAACCGTTGATCACATCTAAAGAATATAAAATAACGGAGTGATGTTTGCTTAGCTTTGTCTCTGTCAACGCCTCTCCTCCCAGCAGAAGAACACCTGTAACCTAATTGTGTGACTTCAAGGAATATCCAGGTTGTCCTGACCTCTTGCAACTCTTGTTCATAGCAGGGATAGCAAGTTAGAATACTTATATCACCACAATAATGTATTATTAAAAAACAGGAACATTGAAAACCCTATGAGCTACATTGATCAACATGTTACCTTTTTCAACAATTATTGAAGCATCTTTCTGGAAAAGAGCCAAAAATGTTATTGAAGAAACGACTCTCAAACAACAGCCTCTCTCCTGCGGGTGTGGATGTTGAGCATTAGGCAGCTGTACATGGTGTAGCTGCAGTTAGGGCTGTAGCAAGAGTAGGGGAACTACTGACGCCCATGCTTTATGCTATAGATTTGAATATATTGCTTCACATCTGGCTTCTCTTTTGTATTTTGTAGCAATCTTGAACAAATTGCTCTTCTTAAACATAGTTTGTGTGAGTGTGAATTCTAACTGAAAATTTAGGAAGGAGTCATAGAAGTCAAGGCCCCTTAAAAGGAACTGAAGGGCCCCCATTTAAAACTCACCTCATGTGCAGTCACCAAAGGCGGATGCTGATGTGGATTCCAGGAACTACATGCTGACAGGAGCCTGATATAGCTGTCTCCTTAGAGATCTGACAGAGCATGACATATACAGAGGTGGATGCTCACAGCTAACCTTTGACCTGATCATGGGGTTCCCAGTGAAGAAGTTAGAGTGAAGACTGAAGGAGCTGAAGGAGTTTGAGGCCCCATGGGGAGAACAACAATACCAACCAACCAGAGCTCCCAGGGTCTAAACCACCAACCTGGGGAGGGACCCATGGTTCCAGCTGTATATATAGGGGGGGATGGCCTTGTTGGGCATAGGTGGAAGAGGAAGTCCTTGGTCTGGTGAAGGCTGGATGCTCCAGTGTGGGGGAATTCTAGGGCAGGGAGGTGGGAGGGGGGCACATCCTCATAAAGCAGGAGAGTGGGGATGGGATGGGGTTTTTTGGGGGGATGGGGAAAGGGGATCACATCTGAAGTAAATAAAATATCCAATAAAAATTAATTAAAAAATAAAAAATAAATAAAACTCACATGTATCTATGCAAGCAGAACATACGGACATGTTAGATCACTGCCTTTTACATTATGGTGAAATATTATCCTCTTTAATTTGTAATGATTTAGATATTTTGATTTATAAAGAAAACCACAATTCTGTACTAAAACAATTTGTTTAACAGCATTCCTTTTCAAAAAACAGGAAATTACAAATTCTTGCTCAATATTGTTAAAGAAAATTTGGAAATGTAGGAATTTATTGCAGTGGCAGAAAACTTTTCTAGCTTGATTGAGATTTTGAATTCCATTTTCAGCACCACAGAAAGGGGTGGCAGAAACAGAGAGAGAAGTGAGGGGCAGAAAGAAAGATACACACAGAGTGTGGAAGAGATCTAGAACTGAAGCAATGGCTCAGTACACCCACAACACACCAACACACACACACACACACACACACACACACACACACACACCTGCATAGTTACATATGAAAGGGAGAGGAAGAGAAGGAAGATGGTCCTGGACACATTAACAGTAAAACTTAGCAAGCATATGTAACTTTCTGTCAAAAGCAACATGAATAAAATCTCAAACAAAAAGTTGCTATAGGTAGAAATTCATTAATAGTTACTGCTTCTATTATAAAGAAAAACAGCTCTGACATATTACACATTATGAGTGACCTTTGCTGGTTCTACTCTGTCAAAAAATGACAATATAATCTTCCATGGCTTTTCAAATTTGGAAGCCATTTCATATACTGTATTGACTGAAAACATCTTCTCTTTGGGTTGGAAAGTGTCTCCTTCTTGAAGCTAGTCTTTGCTTACTGAGCTTGACACAAGATAGCTCTAATTCTAGACATTTTTATAAAACTAGGAATTACATTAGATATACTGGACAGAGATTTGGGAGATAGGAAAGTTTAGCTACAGCCTCGAACACATCACTTTCTTAGTCCTTACTTATGGCATACATCAAATTAGTTTTTAAAAGAAGCCTTGTTTTTTTTTCTTGAAGGCTTTAATAAAAACTCAGTGTAAAAAGATAACTACAAACACACACATACACATATATATACACATGTCACATCACATTAAAATACATTCATTGGAATAAATTCTCATGATTTTTGTTGTTGTTGTTTTGAATTTCTTTACAAAAATCGCCGTGAAATAGTTTTTTCATTTTATTCTTGGAACCATTAAACCAATAGGTCATTTTACACACTTCTTCAAAACTTTATCAGACATTGCTCATATTTGTCTGGTGGGATCATCTTTAGTTGACAGGAACTAGAATGTCATTATTTTCCCTATTTGTTTGGAGTTTATAACACATCTCTTCAGAACATGTGTTTTGCTATGAATTTCACCACAAGACAGATAGTAGCAAAAAGTTGGAAAGGAAGATCACAAGCTGACAGCAACCCATTTGTGCCAGAAATTGTTGTTTACAGCACACGAGATGCCATCCAGTTGCTTCATACACCATTATCAGAGTAAAGGTTCATGATAAGCGACAACAATAAAGTTCGTGAAGGGCTGGAAGACACATTCAGCTTTATGTCTTTTCAATTTTATTTCAGATTGCTAATATAAAGAATCAACTTTTGAACTTTAAGCCATTTTTAGGCTGGTCCTTTAAAAAAAAGCAATAAAAGCAACTATATTACTCCATGGACCATTTGTCTTCCTCCCGCCTCTGTATGAGTTTTTGCTTTCTGCCAGGTCTCCATTAACACAAGTGTCAGTTAAGGACCATTCAAGGCAGATGAACAGAGACTCAAGAGTTAAGTGGTACTCTTATCTACAAGATACACATCCTTCCAGCCTTCAGCCGTACCCTTGATCCCACCTTACATCCATCTAACCCCTGTGCTTCAGGGTTCCAAAGAACACCCTTTATTCTTTGGAGGCAGAGATTGATAATCCTGTCAAATTATCAAGCTTGTTATTTTGTTTTGTTTTGTTTTATAAACTAACAGTATGAACACTCAATGATATCGTTGAGGGGGGAAAGGTTTTTATTGTAGATATAAGAGAACAGCCAGAGGCTTCGGGAAAAGTTCAGATCAGAGAAAGTAGTAGACTGAACAAGGCCAGTTTGAACCCAATGTGAGAGAAACAGGAATAGAGAGAAGAGATTGATAAAGAATAAAAAAAGACAGGGAGAACAAGAGAAGACAGAATGCAGGTAAAAGAGGCAAGTATAGCCCCAGTAACAGGGTTATAAGAGTGAGAAGCTAGAGGGAGGAAAGCCCTTGAGCTGGAGAGAGTTTAGGGTAGGGAAGGAGATTAGAAGGGATAGGATGTACTCCGAAATGTATAACAGGTAATATGGAACTGAAGGAGCATGAAACCAAACATGCACTTGATATGCTAATCAGCCTCACAAGTAATCAAATGTCCCTTTTGCAAGAGGACAGGAAAATGGCTCCTTTTGGTAGAGAGAACCAGCTTCCAAAGTTCCCAAGGAATGTTAGCTACTGTCTAGAATATAGGGAAATGGAGTTTCTATGAGACCTGACATTTTTGTTTGAATCAGGGAAAATAGCATTTGTGTTTATAAGCATTTCAGCTTTTTAGCTTGAAATACTCTTGAGAGAATTACTTTATCCCCCATTTTTAAAAGTCAAAAGTAATAACAATTACTAACATGAGCAACCCTGTGATTTGAAGAAAAAAAAAAAGAGTTGTGAGATAATGTTTAAAGTATTACATAGCTGATTTTGTAGTGCATATAGGAGATGACATTTGGACAGTCAGTTGCCTGTCTGTGGCATAGATGGCCTCACCCATCACAGATCAGTGTGAGGCAACTATGCAAACATAGTTGTACATCAGGCAACAAGAAAGCACACTGAGAAATGAAAGACTTTGGTGTAAGTGGCTGCTGTTACATTGTGAGTAGCTGGTGTTATATTTACCTATGGTAGCTGTTAACCATGCGTTCAGAGAGGGATTACCCACAAGTTCAATAGAAAGTGTACCTTCCGTAAAAAATGTTACTACTAAGACTTCTGATTTGAGCCACAGATGGTTCCATGTCATGAGAGTCCATAGAATGAAAGTGAGCATCAAAGCTGTGGCGAATGTAGACACTGGAAATCCCTCACAGCGTCAGAGAGGAACATCAAGTGTGTCTTTTAGCAAATATGTGATGTGCAAACATGTTTTGTCAAGAAGAGAATAATATGCTCATTTTAATATGTCATAGACTTCAAGGAAATACGAGAATGGTCAGCACAAACTGCTGTCAATTTGTCAAACTGAGGAGCAAAGGGATTTGTGTGTTTCCGTGTCTAGCTCATTCCCACAGAGTCAGTCACTTCATGTAACCAACAGTGAGACTTCTAAAACATTAGATAATTCCCTTATCTTGAATGCACTGGCCCATCTGGGGGGCATTATATTTAAATTTTCACTATCCATTGTGGCTGAAATACACTACCTGATCATAGTGCCCCTCACTGTTACTGGGCTTCTAGAGTTATTTCATAGTCCAAAATCACGTTTCTCTTTTTCTCTTTAATTTAAAAGTACAACATAAAAATAAACTGCATTGTGCTTCAAGTAATAAAACCTATACTCATCTGTTAAATGTGCAAAATTCTCTCTATAAAGCTAATTAACTAGATAAAAGGTCTGTATCAGGCTTTAAACAGTTTCTGTCTCAAAGGGCCTAACTCAGTAATTAATTATGTTTCTTGGAGTCTCTAAAAACACTTTTACAGATTCATGGGTCTTTAGAAATGAAACATCTTGGGATCGTGCAAAATATCTTAATCTTTCAATCTGCTCAGAAGTGAGTCAAGTTCTTAAATGGAAGCAGAATTAAATGTCTTTTAAATTAGGTCCACATATTCCTATCATTTAATCAGTTATTTTACATTACCTCAGAGTGAGGAGAACATTGATTGAATTTCTACTCAGCCTCATTTTTAAAGCATTGTTAGCACTGAAGTGACCATTCTTTGGGGTCAGCTTCCATAACGGGTGGTGAGATTCAAAGATATTAGTGAAGCGTAGGTTTAGCCCCAAATGTGTATATTGCTATAAGGTGTGTGGCTCCTATTGGCATGCTAGATATGAACTAAGGTATATATGAACATGTGTAAACAAACACCAGGAGTCTGTGTAGCATCATGTACTACATGATCATGCTAACTTCACTCTGCCATTAGAAAGACCAGGGCAATTCAAGCCCTCCAGAGATCAGTGATGTTTTTCCAGTTAACTCTAACAGTGCTTGACTTGCTAAAGGGAAGATCTTGAAAGGGAAAGATTAAGATATTCCTCTACAATTCTGCTTAAACCCCTGCCTTGGATTTTGCTCTCTTCCCATTTATTAGCATAGATAACTTTCTGAAACTCGTCAGAAAAGTTGGCTATAAACCTCCTGCACTTGATTGAAACAGTGCTGGCTGTTTATGAAGTCTATGCTTTAAAGTCTGTGATGTAAATTCCATGGCTGTGTTGCTGTTTCAGCCTGCATTTACTCATCTCTTTTGTAATTAGCCTCCAGCAGCGGATTTGCAAATTCTTCAAGTTATTCCTGCACAGTGGGAGCAATATAGACTTGAAAGAAAGACAACCAGCACAAGATGAGGGTGACAATTTCAGAAGCAAGGGATCCTCTTGAAGTCATCAAGTACCTTCTCAAGACCACTGGAAAGGAGGAAGATTTCTTTCCTACCCATTTAAGCCTTCAGAGTGTCTCCCTGACAAAGCTGAAGAGGGTCGAAAATTTTAATTACAGGTTTCCCTTAATTACAGGCTCCTTTGCTATGTTTACCAAACAGCTAGTAGCCCTGAGGGTGGAGTTAGGCTCTTTAAAGTCATGTTTTAATCTCCTTTGTAATTGCAATTTGATTGCTGGTATAAATTACGTAGTAGGCTTGCCACCTTCAGTGCCAGCATTTTCCCAGAGTGCATAATTTTGAATTGAACGGCTGATATCCGTCCAAAAGTTTCCCAGAATGTTTCACGGACTCCCTGAATTATGCATTAAACAGAATTCTTTAAAAAGAAGGCAAGAGGTTCCTTTGATGTCAGCTGGGGCTTTTCATCATATTATGGACTATTAGTTTCTAGATTCTTTTGGAGGTGGTTTCTTGAAACCAATGTTCAATTCAGGACTTATCACCTCTAACCTTTATATTTTATTTTAACAGCATCATATGTCACCCTGAATGTGACAGTTTCTGGCAGAGACCTAGTGGTTAATTTCTAAGGAGGAGGTGGGAATAAAGAACAGTTTGTTTCAAACACGCCACCTGCTGCACAAAGTGTGCACATACAGTAGAAATTTCACCATAGAAAATCCTTTAGAAGCTTCATGGAACACGCAACAGGGAACTGTGGTATCTATGTAGCTCCCTGTATCCAGACATCACATCCTAAGGTCAGGGGCCTCTGATGATTTGAAACTTTTAATAATGTGTCCTCACTAGGGACAATCTTTGCTTGGTATTTTTGATTTTGAGCTATGTCCCATCCAAATGTCTTCTTATAGATTATCAAGCAAAGAACCCCTACCTTTATTTAAAAGGAAGTAAGATTGGCTTAGTTCCACTATGGTATGAAAGTATAAATTTTAAAAAAATTTACATCATGTGCAATTTTATACTGCCATCCTTTAGGGTTTTTTTTTTTTTTTCTTTTTCCTGCACACTAAGTAAGCACTTTGAAATCTGTCAAAAGTTACGCTTTTTCTGTGCCCATATGAATTGATCTTGCACATTAGGGGAACTTTAGCATCTGACGCAGTCATTTCTGAGAATAAAAAAAGAGCCCTGTGCATAATTATGCCAGGGCACACAAGAACTCAGACTGTCCTAAACACCTAGAAAAACAAGACCCAGATCTTCTCCTGAACAGTAACCACCTCTCAGTCTACATCTACTGCCAACTCTGTTTCAGAATAACAGACAAAAAACACAAAATGACCCGCATAATGAAAAGATGACAGACTGAAGAAAGAGGATTTTGTTCTTCACCACAGAGTGGGACTATTCCATCACTCTGCATTCTGTGTATCTGTTAGGTCAAAGAAGACCTTAATTAATAATGACCAGATAGAGCTTAATAATTCTCTAGAAGAGATGATGCCCTTATCTAGAAGGATACACTGGTTTGCAGGGAAGGTGTCATTTGAAAGAAAACACATGAGTAGTTAAATGAGCCAAAGCCAAGGAAAATGTTGTCCTCCTACATCATCACCTCTAAGCAAACATTTCGTGAAACTGCTAAGCATCAAGTAACTTTTGGTACAGTCATGGATAAAGCAGACATCAAGTCATACGTTCAAAATTTGACACCCAGGGATGCTGAGAAGACAGCTCAGTGAATAGACCACATACTGCACAAGCTTGATTGAGTACGGGAGTTTAGGTCCCAGAATGCTGTAAAATGTCATGAAGAACCGTGGTGGCTCACCCCTGTTCCCAGCCTCCAAAGGCAGAGACAGGATTTCCAGAACAAGCAGGCCAGAGAGACTACCCATACTGGTGAAATGTGGATTTCACTGAGACCCTGTTTCAATGAATCAGGTGAAAGACTGATGGAAGATATCCCTGACATCAGCCAGGGCCTCAACATGTACCTGCAATGCTTGTTTGTATGCGTACACACACATGCACGCCACAGATATGAAAACAGAAGAATAAAATAAAAGCAAATTACTGTAAGTAGTATTTAGGTCTCTACTGCAGAGATCATTTCTAGATTAGATACATGCATGGAAATCATTGGTATATTTAAGCAGACTAGGAAAGAAAAAGGAAGGCTCATTTCAGGAAAAAATCAAGAAAAAAAGAGGAAATGGTTCAGAAGATCTGGCACAATGACACACTTCTGTAATCCCAGTGTGGGCTACAGAGTGAGACCTTATCAAACAAATAAGACATATGAACTTGAGACACCCTGTAGGTAAAATATGAGTAAAATATATGAGTTAAAGACATTGAAAATGGTAGTGTAAGGGTAAAGTAAAAAAGATATCTTCCTTTCTGAATTTGAAAATAAAAGCAGACCTGGAAACTTGTCATTGTGCGTGTCAGACAGGACTTTAAGCATTTTCATTATCCAGTAACTATCACTATAATGTTAAAATTATGAATAGCTTTCTCCAAGGGACTTAAACATTTTATGTGTCCCTTTTAATGTATCTCCCTAGAATTGATATTAAATCATAAAATGATACAATATTGAAAGTTAAGCAAAAATACCATTAGCATCTATGCCACATTCAGTTTTAGATTTCCTCTGGGGAGACACTCAGCTCTCTGTTGTCACGTTCAGTGAGGTGAATCAAAGCACAGCCGCACTTCCCAGTTATTTGTGAATATTAAATTAACTGGAAAGATAGCTCAGTCATTCTTCCCAGTTCCCTTCTGTATGGCAAACTCATGCGTGTATCCATCCTTCTTAAATGAATGCTATCAGATAAGTTGTATGGTCTTGCTTTTATAGTTTCCCATGTTAACACAGGGAAAATTTAAAGCACAATCTGGCTGGAGGTCATGACAAGGCCAAGGAACATTTCTTGGCTTTTCTGAGCATTGTCAGGAATTAGTTGTGTCTTCTAAAGCCATGGAATTCATGTGTCTCATTAATCCATTCAGTAGAAAAGTATTAAGACTAAGACCGTACTGTATGTTAGGACTCTGCACTTACACACTGAAGGAAGAAAATGATGCTCTCTCACTTTCAAGAAATTTAGAATCTACTAGAGAATATGCAAACATAGACAGGTGACTATAGTAGTGTGATATAGCTAATTGCCATTGGCTGAACTCTGACCTCTAAGCATCCTTCAGGCTTCCATCACATGTTTTCTGCAAAAACACTGCATTCTTCACAGACACCTATGATTCCGTGTTCTGTCTTTCTTGTTGGATCTTTTCTCTTGCATAGTAAGAGATTGATGTCCAAATTATTATTATTATCATTATCATAATTATTATTTAATCTTTTTTTACAGTCCGGTCATTACCTCTCTCCTGGTCCTCCCTCTGACTGTTTCTCTTCCCATTTCTCCTTCCCCTCTCCAAGAGAATGTCCCCACCCCCCAACTCCCACCCCACCATACCTCTCCACTCCCTGGGACCATAAGTCTCTTGAGGGTTAAGTGTGTCTTCTCTCACTGAGTGCCAGGCCAGGCTGTCCTCTGCTGTATATGTGTTGGGGACCTCAGACCAGCTCATGTATGCTGCCTGATTGGTGGCTCAGTGTCTGAGAAATCTTGGGGGTATAGGTTAGTTGAGATTGCTGGTCTTCCTATGGGGTTGCCCTCCTCCTCAACTTCTTCCAGCTTTTCCCTAATTCAACCAGAGAGGTCCCAGGCTTTTGTCCATTGGTTGGGTGTAAGCATCTGCATCTGACTCTTTCAGTTGCTTGTTGGACTCTAGGAAGGCAGCCATATAGCCTCCTGTCTGTAAGCACACCATAGCATCAGTAATAGTGTCAGGCCTTCAGATCCCCTTGAGCCTCCCAATTTGGGCCTGTCACTGGACCTCCTTTCCCTCATCTCTTCTCCATGTTTGTACCTGCAGTTCTTTTAGACAGGGACAATACTGGGTCAGAATTTTTGACTGTGGGATGGCAAGCCCCTCCTTCCAACTGATGTCCTGTTTTTCTACTGGAGGTGGACTCTACAAGTTCCCTCTCCCCACTGTAGGGCATTTAATCTAAGGTCCCTCCCTTTGAGTCTTGAACCTCTGACCTCCCAGTCTCTGGTACATTCTAGAGGGTCCTCCCACCCTTGCAAGGTAGTTTTTCATGTTTAAAAATAACCAAAATCCTGATTTTTCTTCTGTTTATTAGTCTTATCTCATTTTTATCAATCTGTTTAGACAAAAACCTGTAATCATCTTTGAGTCTTCTCTCTTAGTGCTAATTTAAAAGCTAAATCCTAGCTCAGTATTAAGTGAACAGCTATAAGCCTAGAGCTTGGGGAAGGCTGTGGCAGAAGAGTGGTCAGTGCAGGACAGACTGGGATATATGGTGAGATTCTGTCTTATGAATGACAAAATAGGAACGAGAGAAATGGCTCAGAGGTTGGGAGCGTTGTCCTTTCTTCCAGACGGTCCTGAGTTCAATTCCCATGGTGGCCTATTTCCATCTATAATGAAATATGATGCCCTCTTCTGGTGTGCAGTCATACATACAGGCAGATCAGAGAGTGTGTGTGTGTGTGTGTGTGTGTGTGTGTGTGTTGTATGTAATAAATCTTTTAAAAAATCACAAAATAGAATAAGAAATCACCTAAATGTGACCACTCCTTGATACCTGCATTTCTCATCCTAGATATTTATTCATCTCTATCTTCATTTTTACATTCTTAGAGTTTATTCTACACTTAAAGTAAGATAAAGCTAGTAAAAATTAAAATGTGATATAAGCTCTGAGCCTTTCTGTTGTTAAAAGAATAATAAATAAACCTGTTAGTGGAGTCCATGGAGCCAACTCTAGTTCAGTCTCCTTGACACTCATGTCTTCCTTCATTCCTTTCCCTTCCTTCTCTACACACTACTACACTGGCCTTCTTCCATCCATCAGAACATAGCAAGCATGGCCCAACTTTAAAGCTTATATTTCTTGTTCCCTCGGGTAGAATCTTCTTCCTCCAGAACTCATGAAAGAGATGACTCTTCTCTCATCTTGAGCAAATTCCTTCCCTAAAGAAGCCATGTTAGGGGCTGTAGAGTTGGTTCAGGGATCAAGAGTACTTGTTGTTGTTGCAAAGGACCCAGGTTCAATTCCGAGCATCCACATGGAGGTTCCTTACCTCCTCAACCACCAGCACATGTGGTACAAGGATATGCAGGAAGGACATCACTCGTACACATAAAATAATAAAAATAAAATAAGAAGCCACGTTTGAGCACATGGTTAATATTCCCCAAGACCTCTGTTGTCACTTTCTGAGGCATTCCCTTGTTTTAGTTTATGTCTCAGTACTTGCTACAATTTACATTTGTGTTCTATACCACTGCTGATTTGTTTATAATTCACCAGAATATTCGGTATTAGGCAAGGATCATAGACATATTGTTCAGTCTTCCAGCGGTAACACCTAATAGATGTTCAATAAATATCAGATCAAGAACAATGAGCATACAAAGGAATGCCATTGTCATGATATTGAAGGATCAACAGAAGTAAGACATAATAAGATTACAAGGGACAGGAACCCAGACAAAGAAAACTAGGTACAAGCAGGGGCAAAGCTTTCCAGGAATGAAATTTAGTCATTATTCCTGGAGCTAAGAGCTTAAGAAGAAAGCCTAAGGGTGGTGTGGTGTAGGGGCAAGGGCAGAAGTGGGAGTGATGGTTAACCCTTTGTGAGATAAGTAAAATCATTATAAATGTACCAAGTTTATTGACAAGTGGTTCTCATGATGACAAACATGCACTAAAGGTTTACTTCATCTTATGAGGTCCTGGGATCCTAACCTGGGTTTCACACAAACAAGTGCTACACCCTTGACATACACTCTCAGCCCTCACTGAGGAACTTGATAAGCAGAGTGCCATAGCAAGTATATTTGGGGAAAATTGCTATGGTTGCAGCACAGAGAATGGTGAGAGGTAGGGAAGTTGAGGACCTCAGCAGAAAGGGCAAATCAGTTATGATGCTGAAAAGAATGTCTTCTGAAAGTACGTACTTCTAGGCTTTCTGGGGAGCTTTCATAAATGGAAAAATAGTGGAATTAACCTTATGAAACTTCTACTAAAACTTGAATGAAAAAAAAAAATGAGTCCTCTAGTTTATCCATACGCCTCATCCAACCTGATTTTAAAAACATGACTCTGCCTTTGCTGTTTGAAAATGTTTATGTTGATGAAAACCCCTCATGCTCTCTATGTCACTGACACTTTCTCCCAACAAGTTCTTTTGTATATGGAGGGGAGGAGAGAGAGAGAGAGAGGAGAGAGAGAGAGAGAGAGAGAGAGAGAGGATGAGAGAAACCCTCTAAGTTAAATTGTGGATAATTACATGAGCATGTGTTGGGATTATTTGTGTACTGGATCACAGATAATCTAAAAGTGGGCAGACCACGAAAGAATATCACACACACACACACACACACACACACCACACACACACACCATACCCATAGTTGCTCAGTATGGAAAAGGCATCATTGTGACAAAATGTCAATGGTGTTTTATTTCGGGCAGCTCTTGTGTGAGTAATCACAACTGCTGCAATTTCACAACAAAGGCCATGTGGAGCTAGCAAGACACAGCACTCCTTTCTCTGTCCTCTGTCCCTTAAATTTCTCCCTCTCCTTCTTCTCAGATGTTCTCTGAGCCTTGGAAGGCATCATATAGATATCCATTTAAAGCTAAGTGCTCAGTAGTAACTTATCCTTGGTGCTTAGACCATTTATACATCTCTGCATTGACTACTTCCATCACCTACACACAAAAATGGTTTTATGAGTATAAATATGCAGTAGATTTTACTTAGTGCCCATAATCTCCCCAAGCATAGGTGGGTTATTTTGGGTTTTTTTGTTTTTGCTTTTGTTTTGTTTTTATCAGATTTCAGTAGTAGGTATGAGTTGCCTCTTGGGAAATGGTGCTCAAATCCAATAAGAATGTATTGTATATATTCACAATAGTTTGGCTACTGTTGTACCAATGGACACATCCTGATTGACAGTACATTATTTCAGTTTGTGGTGTTTACTGATAGCTTAATGAAAAGATCATTACTGCCAGGCATGGTGGGCATGCTTTAATCCCAGCACTTGGGAGGCAGAGGCAGGCAGATTTCTGAGTTCGAGTCCAGCCTGGTCTTCAGAGTGAGTTCCAGGACAGCCAGGGCTACACAGAGAAACCCTGTCTCGAAAAACCAAAAAAAAAAAAAAAAAGATCATTACTTTTAATTTCAGAATTAAAATACATAAATGTAATATAAAAAAATATTCCATAAGTATGATCTCAAAAGTCACTTTCAATAAGGAAATGGTCCCTCAGTAGTCTTAAACTTACCCAGAAGCTAGTTTGCAGCACAAAAGCAACTATCTAGTGTAGTCTAAACCCAGAAAGAAGATATGACATGCCATGCAACACACACCACACACACACACACAAGCTTGCCTGCTGTGCTGAGATGCTACCTCATGTCAGAGGCCATACCATTGCCTTTAGTGTGTGTGAATTGTCATTTCCATGAAGATAAGAGAAAAAAAGAATTTCGCCTCGAAGTACCCATATATAAAAACCTTTACATTACAGCCTGAAGATGATTTTACCTTTAAAAAAGCACTGCTTGCCTTCTTTTGTAAAGACTAGTTGTTTTTATTGTATAGATAAGAGCATTTGCTTTCACATGAGCATACCACATGTGTGCTTGGTTCCTGAGGAGGCCAGAAGGGAATATCAGATGCCCCCCAGGTTCTCTTCAAGAGCAGTAGGTGCTCTCATCCACTGGACCATCTCGCCAGCTCCAATCATTCTTAATTGACCATTCATCAAACACTTAATGTTATGCCTATTATGTATCTCTGAGACCACTAAATCACTGTGAAATAACGAATACAGCGATGGACCCAGAGGCCTCCAAAGGAAGTACTAAAAATAAGTGTAAACTAGGCTGGAAGATCTAAGAACAAGAATAAGAAGAGCCTGTTTAGTTAAAAACATAAGTGCTATATATTCACGTAGACCTCACCTGGGTCCTGAAACTGTTTATTTCCTAGTACTTATATAACTCAAATTCATTCATCCTAAATCCCCTCATCTCTAACTTATTAAGAAAATATTCTTAAGTTAAATTCTGTTGCGGTAAATCTCCAACCCAAATAAGACCAGTAAAGGAAAACACAACTCAATAATTATGGTATAAATTGCACGCCTAGATTGGGCAGATTTACCATTACACTACTCTATTCTCCAGCTATGAGATCCCTTATAACTTGTGGTTTATCCAGGCCGGTGCTTGTCCTTCTACCTCCAGCTCCTCGCTTCCTCCTCTCCTTCCTCCTTCCTCCTTCGACTTCCTTCTCCCTTCACCTTCCTCCATCGACTACCTCTTATATCGAATTCCTCTTCTTCTCTCCTCCCCTAAGCCTTTTTCTCCGCCTCCCCTTCTACTGCCCAATCACTGGCTCTAGCCTTTATTTTATAAATTTAATTGGACAGAAGGTTCACAAGATGTCACCTGTGTACAGAGTCAATCCTCCTCTGCAGCCCCTCCCAGGAAAGTGGAACTAGAATCAAAATACAAGGCTGGGGCTATCCACAACAAAATTCAATGGTACGATGTAAAACACAAGAATGGATACTGGAGTAGGTACTCAGAAAGATTCATATAGTGTAAAGGCATACATATATAACTTATTATTTCTTCCATTTATGATTTTAAAAGGACTGTGGAGAAAATATTCAGAGAGGAGTATATAAACTGAGGGTTTCATACAACAAAAGAAAGTACAATGAAAAAAGTATCGGTGTCTAGGAGAAGCCCAAGTCTTAGTTCCCACTAGCACCCGAAATGCTAGAAACATAATACAACAATTAGCGATCAGAGATGAAAGTCTGACCCCAGAATGCCACAGCTTTCTGGGTACTCGGGTATATTCTGTGGATCATAGCTTATCCTCTGGACCCCATGTTCCTAAATCACAGTTCAACCTCCGATCAAAACTGGGTAAAACGTTTTGATCTCACTTGTCTTCACACAGTGACCGTTCCGCTTCTGTCTCAGACATCGTTCCTGTAAGATGCATCTGCTTATAAAATGTATCCCCATGAGCTGCCTCAAACAGTCCCAGCTTCTCCACTTGAAAGAGCACTTCACTTTACACTGCAATTATCACAGCTGGAGATGCTTGATGACATTCGCTGAATTCATAGGCTGGAAATGAAAAGAGAGAAATAGCTGTCGTTGTTTGTATGTCTTTACACATGTGTGGGAAGCAGAGGATCTAAGAACACATTAGTCTTTCACCTTTCCCCTTTCTCTGCGAAGATTTTTGTAAATTTCTTCCTTCTCAAGTCACACATTATCCAGCAAAGCTTTGAAAAAGGGGACTTCATGCTCATTCCAATTGCTACCTTAAAAATGTGCCTCAAATGAGTTTTCTACAGTATATTCAAGAAAGACAATCATACATCCTAAAGCTGACAAAAGAAGTGGTATTCCAAGGATAATTTTGAAACGTTGCAAGGAAGTATTGAAAACTGACCATTCTAGCAGTGACAATTAGAGATGGAGAGAACGAACCAAGTGTAATGCTGTGCTGCTCAGGAGAGCTAGGACAAAATCACCTCCAAATGGTTGTGATTAGCAGCCACAAAATGGACTAGTCTAAAAATGGCAATCTCTGCAGTGCAATACTCAAGGGTACCTGATCCAAGACGTATAATGTTTAAACTCTTGAATGCCAAACACAGATCATCTTCACCTCTATTTCCAAAGTTATCCATTACTAGTTCCAAAGTGCTTAAGAGTACTAGCTGCTGTCACAAAAATGGGGTTCAATTTCCAGCACCGACACTGAACACTTTACAGTCACCTAAAAATCCAGTTCCAAGTCTTCCAGATTCTGAGGGCACCTACATGCCCATGGTAAGCATAACAGACAGACACAAGCAAATATAATAATAATAATAAAATTATTTTCAATTTTTATAAGGTGTTTAAAGCTTAGGTCTAAAAAGGGAAAGAATTATTATATTAAAATATTTTCCAAATCTTTCCTATTATATAAAAGGTAGATCAAAATAAAGGAAAAACAGAAGGCAGTTGTTTAAGGACTCGACAAATTCTAGGAGAAACTATGGTAGCATTTCTAAATCCCTCAGAGATTTTCTTTCAACATTCCAAAATCATCACAGGAAACATAATTATAAGAGAAACCTTTTCAGGTTTGCAGCATGAATTCAAACTTTCACGAAATGAACCTATGACCAGGTTCTTACAATATTTTGTACATGCATACTCTAAACAACAACCACTCCTTTGGTGGTTACTTTGATTTTTTAATGTGGAGAGGGTATCTAGCTTATAGCATATAGAAAGTGGACAGATGTGGAAAGAAGACACTAGGCTGTCCACCGTCAAACATATTACATTTATTTTTGTTTGTTTGAAACTGATTGTTGTAGGTGGGATAGAGCAGACTGACAGGTACAGCATCAGGACCTCAGCTTGGGTGCTTGTGAAGAGAAATGAGGTGAAGGGGCAGTGGTGCTCTCTCTGGATCGCTGTTTTTAAAGTGATTATGGAAGTGAGGTCTTCATCCAAACAAAGTCTAATATTGCTTTACTTCCTCGAGCTCTTAAACTGTGTGTGTATGTGTATGTATGTCTTTCTGTGTGTATATGTGTGTGTTTGTGTGCATGTGTCTGTGTGTATGTCTTGTCTCTGTCCATCTGTCCTCTCTTTGTGTGTCTATCTCTCTATCTCTCTGTCTCTCTCTGTTCTCTCTCTCTCTCTCTCTCTCCTCTCTCTCTCTCTCTCTCTCTCTCTGTGTGTGTGTGTGTGTGTGTGTGTGTGTGTGTGTGTGTGTGTGTCAACTCCAAGATATATGAGAGGTAATAGGCAAGATTTTGTTTAATGCATTGTTATATGCATGTTATATTACAAATGATTTTCTCAAACTGGCAAAGAGTTCAATGCTGCAAATATTATGCTCTCAATGATCAAAGATCAAGCAAATATTTCTATTCACCAAAAAGAAATAAGTTCCGTCAGAAAACATAAATGCTTCTGTGTAAGTTAGGTAAATGCAGTCTACATTCTAAAGAACTGTTATGATTCATGTAACAGTCATATATACAGATGCAAGCCATTTTGCTGGTGATAGCATAGTGGTTGCTGGGTTGCAGGCACACAGTCCCTCACTCATTCACTCACTCACTCACTCATTCACTCATTTACTCATTATTTTTACAAGTGTTTACTGAATCTCTGATGGGTGACAGGCACTCTAACATCAGGTCAAGTTACAGAACAATTTCTGTATGTTAGACACTGAACTAAGAACTTTAAACTTAAAGCTCACAATATTTGCACATGAAACACACAATAAGTTTAGCAGTGAACCTGAGATTTCAGTGAAGGCATCAGACTATGGAGACAGTAGCATGGAACAGCCCCAAACCTCAACGAGATCCAGTGGACAGAGGACACATATGAAATAACACACTGAAGTAACTCACAGTGGAGGTCGACATCCAGGGCCCTGGGTCCCCAGTAGAGGTTTTGATGGCCACACACGCCATGCTCAGCTGCGTTCGCCATCACCAAGCTTCCTTGACAAACTTTCTCTCATCAGTTATACAACAAAATCAAGTTTAAAAATCTCTTTCTCTATAATTTTCTTTCTAACTAGTAGAAGTTTTTTTCTTTCTCTCTTGACATTTTTTTCTTGAGATAATTACATCTCATTTTTAGAAACCGTTCTTCCTAATACACCGTTTGGAGGGGTAGCAATTTAAATATGTTACCAAGAAGTCTGTTCTCCAGGTGGGGACCAGAAAAACTATATCACTTTCCAGCTATGGCTGTGTTCAATAGAACCAGTGGAACTGATATTTTCTCTAAATATTTTATGAAAGGACACAAATTCAGGTATACTGAAAATATTGCATGTTACAAACAACCATTTCTCATGTTTAATTTAACCCACCACCCCTGTGTTATACTTCCTTCTTGTATTTGCATGTATATGTGCATGCTCTATGTGGAATGTTTTTGTGCTCATGTGTGGGGTCGCATGTGATGTTCAGGTGCATGTGTACATATGTGGATGTATAAGCCAGAGTTGACATCAGTTGTCTTGATCATCACTCCCCATCCCAGAACTCACTAAATTGACTAGTCTAGCAGGTCAGCTTTCTGGATGAGTCCCCAATCTCTGCGATCATAAGCAGGGAAACATAGTGAATTCTGGTCCTCATGATGCACATCAGGACCTGTACCCACTGAGCCACCTCCATAGCCTCTGGTGTTACAAATTTTATTTGAAATATAGGAAAAGTTTGGTTTTGCTCTTGAAAAGCTCAAATATATTTGGTTATAGAGGAGTAATTATAAAATTCATACAGGAAAAGTATGTGTGAGAAAGACAGTAAGTGCCAAAGAAAAGGAGCAATATAAGAAAGATCAAAGGCAAGAATTGGTATTTTCAACTTCAAGAGAAGCAGGAAAGGTGCAAGGAATGTATGGTGGCCTGGAAGGACATTTTGCAAGTGCAATAGGAAAGAACAAACACATTGAAGCACAGGGGATGTTGAAGGAAAGTGTACAGTGGAAAGACAGAGTTTCACACAGTGGAAGAAGGTGCCATTTAGATACAGTTGGAGAGTATAACGTTGTTAAATGAAAAGGTAATGTGAAACATATTACATAGATCTGTAAAACTCAAGATGATATGTAATTTTACACAGCACAGCTCTGGGACACACCAATTCGCTATCTGCAAAGCATCCTTAAAGTAACTAAATTAAAATAATATGAGATTATCCAAAATTTGAATGAGTATTATATGCATATATATTCATATATATGCATGTCAATAATTTTAAATGCTTTTCTTTTTTAAAAAAGATTTATTTATTATCTTACGTATATGAGTACACTGTAGCTGTCTTCAGACATACCAAAGAGGGCATTGGATCCCATTACAGATGTTTGTGAGCCACCATGTGGTTGCTGGGAATTGAACTCAGGACCTCTGGAAGAACAGTCAGTGCTCTAAACTGCTGAGCTATCTCTCCAGCACCTTAAATGCTTTTCAATGCAGGTCACAAATTATATGCTAAAAATCTAACCCCTACACCCAGTAATGAAAATTGTGTGCCTCTGTCCATCCAGATTGATGGGTTACAGATTTTTTTTCTCTTTAGTGTATTTCTTTTTCTGTAAGAAGACTACAAATTACTGACATCATTTAGTGCTTAGAGAGTTGTTTAGGCTTTGCAAAGTGGGGCAATGAGATTCTATTGCTATGCCATCTTACAAACATCATAAGGAGCAGATGTGACTCAGTGGTTAAGGGCACTTGTCACTTTCCTTCAGGAGCAGAGTTTGTTTCCCAACATTCACTTCAGCCTTAAAATAGAAATTCTGGCACACAGAAGGGAGAGAGTTTTATAAAGAGTAATTTATTTTTTTTCACTTGATTATTTCTAGAGACACAGAAACCCTTTGGGAATGGTGTAGGTTTGGTATTTCTTAGCAGTGGATAGATATGCTTGATGTCCTGACAAAGTCCCTTGAAATCTTGTATTTCACTAATGCAGCCCTTCAATGTGACGACAGACTAAGCTATGCTGCTGTGGCTTAGGAGCCTGTGGCAACTTAACAATGGACCAGCATTCTGGCAGAAGTTATTTATTTTTCCCTTGTACTCTCTACATGATACTACAGAGAGTGAAACGCGTGCCCATATATGCACCAGGCAGAATAGAAATTAATTTGTTTTACCCATGGAAATGTAAGTTCCTGCACGCTAAGCTGCTGTACTTATCTTTGACACATTCATTCTCAAAGGCTGAATAAAATTTCTGCCGCTCTGCTCATGATATAAAGAAGTTTTGTGTGCTTTAAAAGAGGAAAGCTCATTTTATTAAGTACATTCTTGTTACTGTCACTGCATTCTTCAGAGCATGAGCTCTGCTACCCATTTCCATACACTCTGCAAAGCTGACTTACTGGAGCATCTCTGAGTGGGATTTGCCCAGCAGTTTCCACCCTCTCTCCAGTGCCAGTTCATTCATCCTTGGCACTTATATATCAATCTTCTGCAACATGGAGAAGTGATCTAAGGCAGAACAATGGGAAGCTTAAGCATTCTTTTTTATTTGTTATCTTATTTATTTACATTTCAAATGTTATCCCCCTTCCTGGTTTCTCTTCCAAAATACCCTTATCCCATGCTCCCTCCCCCATGGTTCTATGAGGATGCTCCCCCATCTACCCACCCACTCCTGCCTCACTGCCCTAGCATTCCCCTACACTGGGGCATCAAGTCTTCACAGGACCAATGGGCTCCCCTCCCATTGATGCCAGATAAGTCCATCCTCTGCTACATATCCAGCTGGAGTCATGGGTCCCTCCATGTGTACTCCTTGGTTGGTGGTTTAGTCCCTGGGAGCTCTGGGGGATCTGGTTGGTTGATATTGTTGTTCTTCCGAAGGGATTGCAAACCCCTTCAACTCCTTCAGTCCTTTCTCTGACTCCTCCATTGGGGACCTCGTGCTCAGTCAGATGATTGGCTGCAAGCGTTTGCCTCTGTATTGGTCAGGCTTCTTTTGAAAAAGTCTTGAATATGTATTTCTATATGTTTACTTTAAAGAAAGTCTGTTCCACCGCTCTTTGTTTTCCTACTTGTGCCATAGTATGGTCACACTACAAATCATGAGTACCAATTACATTTATCTCTTTAACTTCAGTTTCTTTTTAAAATTGAGCCTGATTGGCGAGTGTTACAACATCATGTAGTACTCCTGGATGCTCAGTGCTGTGGCTGGGCAAGAAGTCACCTGGAAGGGTAGTCCCCTCAGAGACTCCACTTGTCTGTCTCTCCTTAGGATGAGACAGCTCTGCTGATGTCAAGCTCTGAAAGCCACTCACACCTGCCTCCACAAGAGTGTGCTTCTTTTCTTGGATCTGACTAGAGACATTCAGGTGATGGTGGCTTCCTATTGTTTGAAGAGGAGGATCCATGAATCACCATGAGGAATGGGATCTATGGGTAAGGCAGGAAGAAGATGTAATGAATTCACTCATGTGCGTAGTTGGTGAGGGGAAGACTACAGTGAAGATGATTGAGGGAAACATGCAAGCTGGAGATGGCTATAGGAAGTGATGAAGCAATCTAATAGTTGTTTTCAGATGATGAGACCATAAAGAATCTGTTTGGCAAAGGTGTTTTCTATTTACAACGGGGATTGAAATTTCCAAGACATATCTACAAACCAGGACATTTATTGTCTCTTAATTTTAGTACTATTGATATTGTGGTACTGATACTTGTTTTTAATGAGGGTGTGTGCTGGACTTTGTGGGGCGTTCAACAGCATTCCTAGCCCCTCGCTAGATGTCAGTAGTAAGAACACTTCTGCCCTCTTATACAGACTGCAAAGTGGTACATCAAAATGAAGTGTCAAGGGATTTATGAGGTAAAAATGCTTGCTACCAAACATGATTCCCCAGTACCCAAATGTTGGAAAGAGGGAACCAATTCCTAGAAGTTATCTGACCTCATACAGACAGACAGACAGACACACACATACACATAAAATAATTCCTGAAACAAAAAAATATGTGAAGAATTCTTTTCAGTTTGATATTTAATTGGTCTGTGTTATAATTCAAAACTAACACAATTTTAAAAGACTCTGAGATTATTTTAATAAGTTTAATAACCAGTTTGGGACACAATTAGTGAAAACCTATTCTTTGTCCATTTTCGCCTAATGAGAATACAAAGATGAATCGTTTTCTTGTTCTAAAGAAGTTTAGAATCCAGAGAAGAAATGAGCACACACTGACAACCTTCTCACACACTGACAGTCTTCTCTGTGATCGGTTTCTTTAAAGAACATTGGCAGCACAAAGGAGAGCCTGGCAGGGCAGTGCCGTTCATGCTTCTGAAACGTGTTCAGTCCCCGAGAGCCTCACACTTGAGATGTTCATAACTGTGAGCACTCACACTGCTCGAGATAGGATAAAATCACCAGTCAGCAAGATTTCTATAGGCACCTTGTAGCTCATAGTAGCCGTCTCTGTTTATAACTACATCACGTTACAGTATCCAGGAAGCAGCACTCCTATAGCTCATCAATGAATGACAAACAAAAGCTGTCCCATCCAAGCTGACAAAGGAGCTGTGGTATACAGTTCCCCCATTGGCCACTGTACCCCCAAAAGCCCCCCTGAGACTGTGACCTACTTGTCCTCAACAATAACTCCCTCAATGCATCCTGTTTGGAAATCATTCTTAACCCCTCCCCTCTTGGTTTTCTTCTCCTTTATTGTCTCCCAGATCATCCACTCATCTATTCAAACTTGGGAATTTCATACAAGCATACAATGTATTTCGATTTTATTCATAGCACATTATATGATAAAACACTACGGAATGTGAAGCAAGCAGCCAGACATGCACAGTGGTGTGTATCTGAATTTCCAGCACCCAGACAGCTAAGCCAGCAGAATTGTGAGTTTCAGGCCAATTTGGGCTATGTAATCAGACCCAGACTCAGACGAATAAAATAACAGGAGCTAACTATATCTTCTCATCAATGCATGAATAAATCTCACAAAATTTTAACCAAACGATATTCAGTACCAACTAATACTTTACGATATCATCATTTAAATAAGCTTCAATATCGGGCAAAAATAGCATGTGGTTGCTAGAGGGTGAATTACATTTTCCTTTCCAAAAGCTATGTTAAATTCATAGCCCTGCTTCCTCAGAATATGACCTTATTTGGAAACAGACTCTTAAGACTGTAACCAAGTTAAAATGAGTCAATTAGTGTGGACACAAATCCAATACGACGGAATGTTTGGTCTCAAATATCGAGGTACAAGAAGAGTGTGCTGTGTTGTTTCAAATTGGAGTGATGGTTCTATACGAAAAGAGGCACCGAGATTTCAGGGAAGCTACCCCACCTAGGAGAGAGGGTTTAAACAGATCCCCCTACACAGCCCTCAAGAAAATAAAGTCTGCTAACCCTTTGCTTCAGACAACTGTGAAATAATAAATCTCTGCCCTTTCAAGCAACCCTTTGTGCTGTTCTTGTTACAGCAATTTTAGCATACTGATACACTTACTTCAGAGATTAAAATGGTAGCTATCCTTGAAGAAAGGAAGAGTCAAGTGCTAGGAACAGGAGCAAACGGCATCTTAATAGTCATGCTGTGATATGTGTGTGTTCACTTGTAGTAAACTTATTTTATACTTCATATTTTTATTATATTTTAGTGAAAGGGTTTTGTAACTAAGCATCCATTAAAGCAGACTCGAAAGAGTCACTGTCTACAAAATGAAGAGGACAAGAGTCTGGTGAAAGAGATAGAAAAACCATGCTAGTAGCTTCCACTCACCTGAAGGTGGCTTCTAACCAGTGAGTGACCACCCTGCTAAGGCTATGTAGGCAGGTGATCTCTGAGACAACCCTCAGATTGGGGCTGTGGTCCCACGTTTGGCACCTGCTGCTGCTGCTGCTGCTGCTTTCTCTCTATGCCTTGTCTGTCCATTCTCATTCTTAGTCTAATATTAGATTGCTCCCTCCTGAGTTGAGCTCCTACAGTTGTGGCAGCACTATGGAGGCTAGAGAGAAAGCCTGTGAAACCCTTCCTGGAACCCTCCTCACGCTAACTCTTTAGAACTGATGAGGGAGTCCCGTTCAAAACGTCCTGTGATTCCGTGTCTTTCCTCAGACCTCACTTTCACTGTGAAGATTCTAGTTGACCATCCCCCATGTGGGAGACTGAGTTCAAGGACAATGTGGCCCTGGGCCCCAGCTGTGCCACACAGTCCCGCGAGAACTGCTTCAGTATTTCAGTTCCTCCTCAGAAGGTAGATTCCTGGCAGCCAGGGTTTGTCATTGTTTCTAAACTTGCTGCGTGGAGTCTGTCTGCTCTAGCCAAGGGGTTTGGCTTCTTCACCTCTGCTTCTGCAGTGATCTGTGGAGGGAGATGGCACTTTCTTCTTCACCTTACTCTTTCCTGCAATTCACCTGATAGGTCTACAGCCACTAATGTGAGGATACAGTTTTAAATTAGAGCATGTTGCTGTCAGAGTTTTTGCAATCTTAATTAGTATTTACCAATGTGAGCCTGGGCAGTGCAGACAATGTTGTCTTTACTGAAAGCCTCGTAAGACCATATTATTGTCTCACCTTAATTGACAGAGTACAGGAGAGAGAGAACAGGAATGAACCAGTTTAATTTCTCTTACCATTGCTCTGTGATATTTCTAAGAATTAGACTTGACTCATCTCTACCAAATAAGTCCTAGGAGAGCTGGTTACCTTGATACTAAAACTTTCAAATAAATCCACTTGGAATTGGGGTCAGTACTAATTGGCTAATGAGCGACTCCAAAACCGCTATCTTGACCTGAGGCCAAGCAGTGTCTGAAATTGAAGAACTGACTTTGCAGCATCGGAGGATGTGGTGGCTTGAATGGGAATAGTGCCCAGAGATTCATGTGTTTGAATGCTTGGCCATAGGAGTGGCACTGTTAGGAGGTGTCGCCTTATTGGAGGAGGTGTGGCCTTGTTAGAGGAAGTTTGTCACCATGGAAATGGGACTTCGAGATCTTAAATGCTCAAGCTACTCTCAGTGTGGAAAAGAAAAAAATCCAGCCTCCTCCTGGCTGCCTTCAGGTCAAGATGTAGAACTCTTGGCTTTTCCAGCACTGTCTGCCTGAATGCTGCCTTGCTTCCCACCATGATGATAATGGACTGAACGTCTGAAACTGTAAGCCCCAGTCCCAATTAATTGTTTTACTTTTTAAAATTTGCCATGATTGTGGTGTCTCTTCACAGCAATGGAAACTCTGACTAAGACAGAGGGAGAAGGGACTATGAACAACAAAAAATCCATCTTCCTATTGTTATTCTCTCTCTCTCTCTTGTTATTCTCTTTTATTCTCTTGCATGCTGTTGCAGTACCAAGGAAAGGTGATGTGATTTATTTTTCCATGTCGCATGGTGCTTGCTCTCCTGGTGGGAACCCACTTGAGAAATAGCAAACTGCCCAGTTTTCCCACACTAAAGAACTATGCGATTGATTGCTAGAAAATTGTGGTTCCAGTTCACTGCGTCTTAACTATCTCCCCTGTGAGTCATTTGACCTGGCGGCAACTCTAACTGTATCCGGAAGTGACAGATGCAATACACAAGGGCTTCAGTTCTTCTGCCACTCAAAGTCACTTCAGTTCGAGAGAGTTCATTTGCCTCATCCCCAGGCCAGTGTTGTATTTGAAATCATTGTTCCAGGATAGGGCTGGCCTCACAAGAAGCATATTGGTCCTAATGCCCTTTTCAGGCTGGTATGAATATAGCACTGTATATTTCAAATTAAGGATCGAGGTGCTTCTGACAATGGATTTTTTTCTTTAGGATTTATAAAGTTGTCATTTGAAGGACCCTAAGGTGATTTTATATTTAAAGGATTTAGACATTACATCATATTTTGTCATATATTTTATTGTTTAACAAATTTAGGAAATGTAAATTTTTATTGAGAAACCACTTCTACTAAGGACATGGATACATATACACATACATATATACGTGCACATATACGCACATAGACATACATATATACATGTATGTACATATACACAGAAAAGTCCACCAAATGTATCATTTGTTTAATCATAACCTATCTTCAAAGACTTTTTAAAATGCTTGCAATATTTCATAATTGTTCACCTCACAAATGTTTTTGCCTGATCTTATTAACCATCCCATTTAGTTGTATAACTTCTTATCAAAATTAAGTATGCATATGTTTATGTGAAAACAGCACACTTAACAAGAATAGCCTTCTCTTCCCTCACTTCCCTAAGCACAGTCCACCACCCACAGTTTTGTACTCCTTTTTTCCTGGAAGACAAAGTGATCCACTACTTACTCTATTTCCTTTTTTTCCTTCTAACATTTTGGCGAAACTAGGACAGTTTCCTCATATTCATCTTTCAATACTTGCACTGAGTATTTGCTATATCATTTTACAAAGCTGATCCTCTGTGTGTTTGTAGGTTTGTATGTATTCAGGCGTGTGTGTGTGTGTGTGTATGTGTGTGTGTGTGTGTGTATAGGGAGGGTGTATACACACATGTGGAGTCCAGAGAATAACCTTAGGTGTCATTTTTCAAAAGCTGTCTACTGTGTGTTTTTAAGGTAAGGTCTCTCACTAACAAACATTAATTCTTGTTCTCTGCAGTTTCCTTTTGAAGGCTTTCCCATCTGGCTCATGTGGTGATTGCCTGGAGCATATTTGAATATGTAATATACCCACATAGTTCAAAAATCTAACCTGTAAAACAAAATTACACCTTTCATCTTTGCCACTCATCGTTTACTGTCCATCTCTTAGCCAAAGTAGCCACTGTTCTTAGTTCTTCTTGAGTTCCTCCTCACACAGATAAGAAAAAGGAGCAGATCACTGTATGCCCCCACTCCCATAAAATATAGCTGATCAAGCATTTTGTTTTTCACACAAAACAATGCAACTCATAGGGTTTTTTTTTTCTAATATGGACATGTCCTTATCTCACATCTATGTAACATTTTTTTATTATTATTCATGAACCTAACTGATGAATGACAGTTCTAAGTTTTTCTGTTACAAATTAATACTTCAGTAAACATATACCCAATCTGATCTATAGAATACATTCTACCAATGGAAATGGCTAAACCAATTTAGATGCATATGTAATTTACAAAAACAAAAACAAACAAAAGAAAAACCCAAACAATTGCTCTCCTTTAGTTATATACTAGTTTATACACATAAAAGCAGGACAAAAGAGATGGCTGCCTGAGTACAGTCTTATTAGTAGAACATGTTAGAAATGAGAAATGGTTTTATTGTGTGTATTGGTTTCCGATTGCTACTGAAACAAATCACCACAAAACTGGTGATTTGCAGAGACTAAGAGTTAACCTGTCTGGTATGCAGAAACATGGGAGAAGGGCCATGGCTAGGTAATCAAGGTGGTCAGCTTCTTCTACACCCTGCTGACCTGTATCAAAAGCCTGGCGGCTTAAAGCAAAGGTCACTAGACTTCTGTCCCTGCAGCAGTGCCTCTCCTGATTAAATGGCTCAACAAGTTCACGACCAGATCAGGGAATGTTACACAACAGTTGCTAGCGAATCTATCTTTCTATTTTCAAACTGACCAACCCTAAATTAGGGAAAGAAAACCCTTCAGAGGTTTTAAAAGTACTCAGTCCTAAAGAAGAGAAGGGATTTCTCAGCTTTCCATGCTCTGTCTCTGCTTTGCAAGAGGGATTTTTTCTCTGTGCGTCTACAACATGTGTGCTTCCTCATCCAATAAATGCCTTTCGACTGCTGATTCTGCCTGCTGCCTGATGTCAGCACTGTTAGAGATGTCTCCTCTGCTGCTACCTGTTGCACTCAAGCTTTTTCCTGCCTTTTAATTCTTTAACTGGCAGAGAAAATGAACCTGATCAAGACCCCCTAGACTCTATCAATGGAAGGCAACCTAATTTTATTTCTAACATTTCTAGGGCTAGATGTCCAAATTGATTTCACGGGTATAAAAGCAGTACATTCAGAGCTCATTGATCTCTTGGGAAAACCCACAGATGAGTCCATTTTTCTCTCCTTCCCAGTTGTTATTGCCCAGCCATGTTGGCAGCTCTTTGAAAGCCAACAGTGGTGAGCTTCATCTTCTGTATCTATCACATAGAAACTCCCTCCTCTGATCCTTCTCCAACATTTCTGGCTTGTGTCAGTAACAGTGGTCTTACCCACATAACGCAAAGTGTTCTTATGTCACTAAAAGACCCTTCAAATCTACCCTCCCCATCTTTCACCAAGGCCCCCTGAGCTCTGCTAAATGTTTGGCTGTGGCTCTCTGCATCTGTTTCCATCAGTTGCTAGGTAAAGCCTCTCTGATGACAATTATGTTAGGCTTCTGTCTGCAAGTATAGCAGAATATCATTAATAGAGTCAGGGGTGGGCTCTTTCTCATGGCATGAGTCTTAAGGTGGGCCAGTCGTTGGTTGGACATTCCCTCAGTATCTGCTCCCTCTTTATTCCTGCACACCTTGTAGGTAGGAAAAATTGTGGGTTGAAGGTTTTCTGGTTGAGTTAGTGTCCCCATCTCTCCACTGGAAGTCTTGCCTGGTTACAGAAAACAGCTGTGTCAGGTTCCATATCCCCTAATGCTAGGAGACTTAGCTAGAGTCACCTTCATAGATTCCTGGAAGTTTCCATTGTCCTAAGTTTCTAGCTCATCCTAGAGATGCCCCAACCATCCCCAATTCTGCCTGTGTCTCCCAATCAGCTCTCACCTTATCCTCCCCACACTTGATCTTCCTGTTCCCCTCCTTTTCTCCCTCTCAGGTGCCTCCCTCCATCCACTATCAATGTCTCATTTTCTTTTCCTTTCTCAGTGAAATTCAAGCATCTTTCCTCCAGACCTTGTTGCTTAGCTTCTTTGGGTCTATGGGCTGTAGCATGGTTATCTTGTACTTTATAGCTAATGTTTACTTATAAG
Organism: Mastomys natalensis; assembly: GCA_021653895.1. Taxonomy (NCBI): domain Eukaryota; kingdom Metazoa; phylum Chordata; class Mammalia; order Rodentia; family Muridae; genus Mastomys; species Mastomys natalensis. The sequence goes on along the minus strand of JAJTUV010002248.1, from coordinate 134,629 downwards.
TGAGTGCAAACTATGTTTATCTCTCTGGATCTGGGTTACATCACTCAGGATGATCTTTTCTAGTTATATCCATTTGCCTGCAAATTTCATGATGTCATTGTTTTAATAGCTGAGTAATATTTCATTGTGTAGATGTGTCACATTTTCTTTATCCATTCTTCAGTTGGGTAACATCTATGTTGTTTCTAGTTTCTGGCTGTTAGAATAAAACTGCTGTGTACATAGAAAAGAAAAGAAATCTTAATTTCAACTTTAATTCATCTTTGTTGTCTGGTATAACAGTGTAGTGGTGAGTTTAGCTGCCCCACTTTGACTCCAGTGGGCTGTGAACTTCCAGACACCTGCCCAGGAATTCTTTGGATCCATGAATCACACACACACACACACACACACACACACACACACACTCAGTTAATTTTAATATGCCATGACTAGCTCAAGGCTGGGCAGTTCTAATCCTCCACCCAGCTATCATAGATTTCCCACTGACACTCCTGACTCAACACTCTCTAAATCTAAGATCTATTTTGCTGCCCTGTTCCTTCTAGTGGCTCCCTAGTCTTTGCTGCCCAAGACACTTCTGGAGAGTCCTTTCAGGAGCCGCATTTCTTCTCACCTACATTTGGATGATTTTCCTTTTGCAGCTATAAATTTAATCAGTCTCCCAGCACATCATGGAGATTCTCTGTCTGTTCCTCTCTCCCTCATCCTAGCTTGTAAATCTAAGGGTCCCACATCATCTTCATTTGCCCAACCATTGGCCGCTGACATCTTTATTGGTCGACCAAGACCCAGTTGGGACAAAGACCTTCAGATTTTGGACACACGGATTCCCTTTAAATCAAAGCATTAGAACCAATCCCCAACATAACAGTAAGGGGCTTTGCATTTAGATTATGAACATCTTTGAAGGACTGTTTTTCTGCTTTAGATGTTTGCATTTTTCTGTAATTTTACCAATGTTGAGCATATTTTCATGATTCAGAAAATTAGATTTTCCTTGTGGTAAAATAACTTTATATTTTTTTAAATATTTTCATAGGTTATTAAGAACCATTTTACATTAGAAATTAGTATATTATTAAATTATATCTATTTGAAATTTGCAGTATCATTTCTCATTATGCTCCTCTGTTTTCCATATGTGCACATATGTGGGTGCATGTGTATATAGATACACAAGTGTGTGTGTATATGTGCATGCATGTAGAGGTCATAGAGCAACCAGGGATCATCAAAAACCATCCATCTTGCTATTTAAGCCACAGATAGTCTCCCTGGAACCTGGGACTCACCCATTAAGCTAGGCTGGCTAGCCAATGAGCTCCGGGATCCTCCCATCTCTACCTCTCCAGAACTGAGATTACAGGCTCTACCAGGATACCCAGAGTTTTACACTCTGTGATAACGATTGAATTCGGGTTCTAATGCTTACGAGGCAAACACTATACCACTATACCAACTGAGCTATCTCTCAGCCTTAATAGTTGGAACTTAAAAATCTTGATAGATTTTGGCATAAGTCTTCTTGGTTTTTGTTTTTGGTGTGTGTGCTGTGTGGGGTGTGTGTGTGTGTGTGTGTGTGTGTGTGTGTGTTTTTAGTAACCTTTACAAAGGACTTTTTCCACTCTGATATTAATGTTCTCTTTTATTTCTAGAACTTCTATGCCCTTATTTTTTATATGGAAAGTTTAGTTCCTTTCAGAATGTATCTGGGTATAAATGATGAGATACAGACTTAAATTCATTATTTTTCAGTTAGTTAAACAGTTACCTAACAATGTGTATGAAATAGTTTCCCTTATTTGAGATGCCTCCTTTCACATTCACTATGTTATAATAGGTCTTTTTATGGATATCTTACTCTACTCTTTTGGTTTCTTCACATATCCACAAGTATCATGAGAGTAGGAAATCAGCCATAATGATGTATGTCTAAGAACCACACAGACAGTGACATTATTCTCCTAAGGTAAAAGAAGACACTAGCAATGTTAAATGGTAAGTACACAGCAGACGATCAAAAGTGGCATAAAAATAAAGATCACACGTCACTGACTGAGCCTTAATGCCAAATACCCCCCCACTGGGTCTTCAATACCAAGTGGTTACCCCTGAAATCATATATATACAAACAATACTAAACAGACTTAGCAGGTTATGTTTATATATTTATGAGTGTGTGTGTGTGTGTGAGAGAGAGAGAGAGAGAGAATAAGAGAGAGAATATAATAATAATAATAATAATAATAATAATAATGGGAGGGCCATGATTTAAGACCATGTAGGGGAAGGGCAAGCAAAGGTTAAAGGGAAAAGACATGAAAGAGATTGGGGGAGGAAAGGGAAAGAAGGAATAATGTAATTATATTTTAATTAAAATGAAAAACTATTAAGGAGAAAAGCTTCCCCTCTTAGTTCAGTGGAGCTCTATTACTACACTGTAATACTTCTGAGACATTTAATAAATGCAAACCATGATGTATTAGGAATAAATTGTATTGAAATTCATTTTAGAAGTTATTCATGTGACAGTAGACACATCATCAGTTATAGCTGGGAAAGAGGAAAAAGTTCTGGTGTTCAGACCGGCTTCTCTCTGGGAGTTTTCCAAAGACATAGAAAATGAACAGTGCCAGGTTCCAGACTCAGCTTAGAGATAGGTTCTGAGGAGGCGTGTTTCAGGAGCATCGAAGAAACGACTAGAGGTTAAATCATGGGTACAAGCTGACAGCCTGTGTTCTGCTCAAGACTGCTCTCCAGATCGCTCTGTGGATAGCTCTTGGCTCTGTAGTTTGTTTTGAGGCAGCTCTTTGCTTGAGAAGGCTCTCTGCTCAAGATAGCTCTCATGCTAGAAAAAATTCTAAATGAGTCTCTAAGCAGATCTCTCTGGGTAACTCTCTCTTGCAGACCAAAGCCCAGTTTTTTATTTATATAACAATTCAGTTATTTATTCCAAGTTCCCTTTTTATTGTCTCATGAACCATTTTTCTATGATCTTAGTCCCTTAATTCTTAAAAATGATAACAAGTAAATTTTTTAACATAGCAGTTGAATTCAGAGCTCTGCCTCCCTTTGTAAGCACAGGCAATAAGCTAGCTGAATGGGACCGATCTCTGAGATCACCATTTCCACCACACCTGGACCTAAACTAACTCTGTCCCAGGCTGACCTTGACCTCAGGAGTCTGCCTCCCTTTGTAAACACAAACAATAAGTAGCTGGATGGAATCTTGCTCAGCAAGCACAACTCTCAATCCCTTTATCTCCTTCCTTCATATCTTTCTGATATGGTGCTCATAGTGCAGCTCCCTCTGTTCTTTTGGGTCCATGAGGCCCCCGTATAATTCATATTGCAATTCATATTTGCAAGGTTGAGAAATTATGTTTTTAAACTCATGTTTGAGAGGTCTTTCCCACAGCCTTAAGGGCTCTCCTGAAAGTCATAGCATTTACCATTTTGCTGAGGAACAACACACACCCTACCTCCACGACCAGTGCTGATTCTGTTATCATTGAGTCATTAACCTTAACGGGGAGTCATTCCCTGAAGGAGGAACATGAAAATGTGTATATCATTACACAAACAAGCCTTATGACTAACAATTGTCAATACACATAGAGGCCCTTGCCCTGCTGCTCTAGGGTTGAGAACTGTGTCACACTGTCCCTTCCACAGTGGTCATGCAAGACTAGGCAGGACAGGATCTAGAACATACCATTGTCTGAGAGCCCTACCCTCTACACTTAAAGTAATGTCCAATTGCAAATATTCTACCTACTATTATGCATATAATATATCTAGTCAAGAACATCAGTACATGCTTGTAACCTCAGCATTCAAGATACTGAGGTAGAGAAATGCTATGAGTTTGAAGCTAGCCTGGACTACATAACAACACTATAGACCAAAGCTACAGAATGACAATAAATAAATTTCAAGTTTTTTCTGTGACTCATCAGAAATATTTAAATGCATGTATTACACATTTATATTGAATCTCATTTCAAGGAGAAAATTTCTTCTTATTAATTTTACATTGTCAAGAAAATACTTAAGATGGTAAAAAATTTTAGTGGTTGTATGTAAATAAGTATGAAATGACACATGAAGTTCTGCCTAACACCTGTTATAAAGCTTTAAAGAAAATAACATTTCACATCACACAGAGCACAACTCTGTGTTTGCCAATGCTTTTCTGTTATGTAATACACTCTTTGAAGGCAGCACTGTATTGTGTTCATTATTATTATCACTGGGGCTTGGCACCTGTTAGACACTCAGCAATGTGAAGTGAGTAAATTTATGAATTCATAAGCACTCTGGAAGCTTTTGATGTGTGGCTTTTGATGGTAAGTGGTAAATTATGTCAGCCTTGCTTTCTCTATTTTCTGTTTCTTCAGTTCAGCTAAGCATACACCGAAAGTAATTGACTGATGACATATGAAACACCTAAACAAGTGTTCTTTTCTTTTCTTTCATTCTGTGTATCAAAGCTCCATTCAACCCAAATAAAGGAGCAGACAGCATTGTGAAGTTTGACACTTATGGAGACGGGATGGGAAGATACAACGTGTTCAACTTCCAGCATATAGGTGGAAAGTATTCCTACTTAAAGGTTGGCCACTGGGCAGAAACCTTATCTCTAGATGTGGATTCAATCCACTGGTCCCGGAACTCAATCCCCACTTCCCAGTGCAGTGATCCCTGTGCCCCGAATGAAATGAAAAACATGCAGCCAGGGGATGTTTGCTGCTGGATCTGCATCCCCTGTGAGCCCTATGAATACCTGATTGATGAGTTCACCTGCATGGATTGTGGCCCTGGTCAGTGGCCCACTGCAGACTTATCTGGATGCTACAACCTTCCAGAGGATTATATCAAGTGGGAAGATGCCTGGGCAATAGGCCCAGTCACCATTGCCTGCCTGGGTTTTATGTGTACATGCATAGTTATAACTGTTTTTATAAAGCACAACAACACACCCTTGGTCAAAGCATCAGGCCGAGAACTCTGCTACATCTTGTTATTTGGAGTTAGCCTGTCCTACTGCATGACATTCTTCTTCATTGCTAAACCATCACCTGTCATCTGTGCATTACGCCGACTTGGGCTTGGGACATCCTTTGCCATCTGTTATTCAGCTCTGCTGACCAAGACAAACTGCATCGCTCGCATCTTTGATGGAGTCAAGAATGGCGCTCAGAGGCCAAAATTCATCAGCCCCAGTTCTCAAGTTTTTATCTGCCTGGGTTTGATACTGGTGCAAATTGTGATGGTGTCTGTGTGGCTTATCCTGGAGACTCCAGGTACCAGAAGATACACCCTTCCAGAGAAGCGGGAAACAGTCATCCTAAAATGCAATGTCAAAGATTCCAGCATGTTGATCTCTCTGACCTATGACGTCGTCCTGGTGATTCTATGCACTGTGTACGCCTTCAAAACAAGGAAGTGTCCTGAAAACTTCAATGAAGCCAAGTTCATAGGCTTCACCATGTACACCACCTGCATCATCTGGTTGGCATTCCTCCCTATATTTTATGTGACATCAAGTGACTACAGAGTAAGTCTCTGGATGCTTTCTTCTTTTTCTTAGTTTGACTTTTTTCTTTCTTTTGTTCTTTTCATTTATCACTATTTTGTTGGGTAGAAGGTAGGATAGACTCCTTTTATTTCATTTCAAGGATGAGTCAAATAATTACAAATGCCATAGTTAACTTCAATATGATGTGAGAAAATTAATTCACTGTGCTTTAAGACACTTAATTAGTGCTTAATTTGTTCAGAGCCATGCAGCAGGCACAGAAGGGAAGATGGCTATAACTGACGGGCTATTCAAGTAGTTTATAATCTAGTGAGGAATAAAACATAATACATACACATAAAAACATCTTAATTAAATTTAAAAGGCAATTGACAAGAGAATGACACTTAATCACTAAAACCCCAATGAGAACACTTGAAATTGGACACAAGAGGATGTCTACAAGAGATGGATCTATAAATTAAAGTTCCATTGCAGCATTAGGTCAAGATCAGTATAAATCTAAAACTTTTATTCATGTTCCATTACTTCCTTATAATGAATTAAAATACAATCTGCTATGTGATTCCTAAGCCTTGTTACATATGCAAATATACTGTGTATAACTGTGTGCTGTTGAACAGCTAAAAACTATATTGTATATGTATGGGTAACCTAATTAAGTCATTGTTTATAGAGTCCTACATACAATTCAGATTTATAGACTTCCATATAATTAGCATCTCTTATGGGGGAAATGTCATCATTCCATCATAATTTCCCAAGTTGTTGAGCCATTCATGAGTCAATTTTACTTTAATAATTCTGACTGCAGTGCCTTTAGTGAGCAGTAAGACTTTTTCCTTTTTCTAGCAATTAGTTTTTATTCTCTGTAGTTTTTCAGTCATCATAGATGATAGTTTTCCACAGGCCTGTTTCCTTCTTGTAGCATGATTTCAGAAAATGACGTACTCCATAGACACTAACTGTTCCCAAATCTTCTGTTTACTAGTAATTATAACATTGCCCAAGATCTAGAAACCTGAGTCTCAGAAGGAAAGCACAGCAAATCCCAGACCTTAGACAGGGAAAACACAAACAAATAAACTAACTAACACCTTCAAAGGTGTCCATGGCACATCATGGTGAGCACTGTTGCTAGCAATAGATTGCATTCTTGGGAATATAAAAAAAAAGCTCTCCCATAAAAAAGGTAAATAAATGAGGTAAAATGTACTTATGAATTTGATTTATTATTCTATATTATTTTCATATTTCAAAATTTTATATATGTATATATACATATATATGCACCATGATTAACCTCAATATATGAGAAATTTAATTCATTACATTCTAAAATGTATATATAATTATATATATGATATATAATATTATATATAATGTATTATGTGTGTGTGTAACTATATATGTTTTGTGTGTATGTAATTTCCACCAACTAAAATAATGTTTTTAAAAGACAAAACAACTAAAATCTGGGATCAAGAGCCTCACAAAGGCTACTGTCTTTAATTCAAGTTATCACAACTACATGTCTAAAACCTGTGGAGTGCATAATAATCAATACAAACTAAGAATGCAAGTTCAAGGTTAGAGTAATGTTCAGTTTTTTTTAATATTCAGATATTTTAAAACAACCTGTAAAAACTTTTAAAAACCTTAAGAAAGGTAGTGTCATGATTTGATAAGCAAAAGCAAAAACAAAATATGTAAACCATGAAAGAGTTTGAAAAGTCAGAGTTTTAGAGTAAAATGGAGAAGTATTGTTACTATTTCTTTGACTTTTTTGTTGGATAGTTTATTTATTGTTACTATTTTTAAAGGCCTTATCCTCAACTGTTGTCCTTATATGTACACCACCCCATGCATCAGAATAGACAACTGGTTTTTTTAATGTTGTTACTATATTGTCCCTATTGAACCTCCTTTAAAGTATTGGGAATCAAAGCCAGTTATGGTGGTAATAATTCTACTGCCCTAGACATCTGATTTTCAACTTCTCATCTACAGAAGTGCTGCTTGCTTTTTAAAGTAAAGCAAAAAGTAAAATCTTAAGTAACATAAAATTTTGATCTTGTAGAAGTTAGCACTTATTTCACATGCCTAAAAGCTTGACTTTTCCCCTTGTATGATAGCAGTACATTAGAGCATTAACTAGAAAGAACTATCTGAAGACACCAGACCTTCCCCTACACTGTAGAAACCATGGAGTAACTAGATCATGTGAAAGGCGAAGGCGGAGACTTCAGATGTTACCCCAGAATTCTGATATGGTTCAAGCACAATAAGATCCAAATTCTCTCATGTTAATTACCTTGAAATTTAAACATGTGTATCAAATCTTAAATTATTTTTAAAATAATTGTCACCTTCGTTTAGCTAGGGCCTATTGCACAATGTCTACTGTAGAATGAGAAGCAGCCAAGCTTCTGAATTCTACAAGGCTGGCAGAAAAAACCACAAGAGCCAATACTCTTATGCACACTGTGTTTGTGTAGAAAGACATGGACAGCTACAGTTTAATACATAAGCATAAGAGTTATTTGATGTAAGAGGTTGGCTGAGGAGCTAAATCATATAGGTCTTTGTAGGACATGGCAAAGAATTTAAATTTTATTTTTTTTTTTTGGAAAAATATATTATATTATATATATATTATATATTATATATATATTATATTATATTAATTATATTATATTAATTATATTTATATGAATATACTGTTGCTGTCTTCAGACACACCAGAAGAGGGCATCAGATCCCATTACTGATGGTTGTGAGCCACAGTGGGGTTGCTGGGAATTGAACTCAGGACCGCTGGAAGAGCAGTCGGTGCTCTTAACCACTGAGTCATCTCTCAAGCCCTAAATTGTATTTTCTATTGAAAAGGAAACCATTATAAGATTTTTAGGTGACTGAAGTCATGGTATCACGTTGTAAGGATGCAAGCAGAGACAAGAACAGGGAGATTGGCTAGGCTACTTGGTTAGTCTGTGGCAGCTGCAGCTGAGTATCAACATTTGAGAGGGTCAGGAAAGGTAGAAACTATCAAAAAGTGTGGAAAGCTTTTATACTATTTGCAATCTGCCAAAGTAACCGGCTACAGTGCCAGAACAAAGCAGAACACATGTGACTACTGATTCAGACACAAAGGACTTTACCACTCAGAACCCAGCAGCAACTGTACTGTCAGCTTCTACAAGGATCCTGGGTCCCAGTTTCTAGAAATTCAAAGCGGACTCAGGGATATCTGAATGTGCCCTGTTCAAGATAAGCCCAACTTTCCTGACTTGATTGAATATACCAGAGCATAGCACTGTTACTGATCTCGTTCCTAGTTTAATTATTAATATACTCATTACAGGCTTTAATATTATTTCTGATTTTTAAAACATGGCATTAAAATATAACTTCTCTTAATTCCTGAGTGTCAGGGTTCCCTTAAGTTTGCATCTGAAATGAGTGTCTTGCCTTTGGCCCAGTTAGGTAAAGAGGATGACTTGCTACCCAGCATGACAAACAATTAGAATTTCTCCCCATTCATGATTTCCCAGCATATTGCATCTGGTGAGTTTAGACTTCTACCACTATCAAATGGAACTCATGCCTGATACTGTAATCCATGGCTGAGACAGTCATAGGTCTCTGGGGTGAACTTATTACTATTACTTTGCTAAGTGGGCATAGTATCAAGCTATCTTCTGAACATTTCTCTTTATTCCTATGTACTGGTGTAGCCTGTAAACCTCAGCAGAGACAGCTTTTTGCATGGGTGATGGTTAAGACAGTCCTCACAACTGGGCAAAATGGAGAAAAAAGTAACTGTAAAGCGTGGTGCCTAATGGGACATCTAATCACATACACCAGAGAGAGAGAGAGAGAGAGAGAGAGAGAGAGAGAGAGAGAGAGAGAGAGAGAGAGCTCAAAAAACATTGTGGAAAGAGAGGGAGAAAGTAAAAGCCAGAGTTTGAGGAACACCGCTGTGCAAAGCACTGGGTACAACCAGTGCATCCATGAACTCACTGCAGCCCTGACTGTCTGCACATGACCTGCACAAGACTGGGCCTGTTACCATTGCATCCCATGGGACAGAGAGGCTTGTGAGGTGCTCTCCACATGGGACCATTGACAGTTAAGTGTAGCTGGGATAAGATGATTGCTCTCTTCAATGGTGTAACCACTAGAAAGCTGTTCAGATTCTAGCAAATAGTCTGCCACCCGTACTCAAGCAGAAAGCTCAATCTAAATCAAGTGGATCACACACAAAGACATGAAAGTAGGAAGGTGACTTATTTAAAGGTTCAGTAGAAGAGAGAGGTAAATGAGACGAGGAGACACACAGCAAGAAAACCAAACACTCATTCTGTCCATGGATTAAACTGACATGGACAGTTTAATTTTAAAAAATGAGAAATAAATGAGAGGAAAAAGAAGGCAAGTCAGGTGTGAGCACAAATGCTAATGGGTGCCTCAGCTGTGCATAGCTGAGGGCTTTTCTGTCCGGGGAATGTACTCAAGTAAACAAAAGCTCCTGTTTGTACCCAGATTTCAGTGAAAAAGAAACTAAAACCTTTGTCATCTTGAAAAGTTACCTTTAAGGGATGAACCTTGAGAGAGCACACTATAGACTTCTTTCTGTCACAAGTACCAACTGTCACAAGTACAGTGTCCTGCACCCACAACTACCAAGTGTTCTGTGTCCCGTGCTTCTCATGGAAATCAAAGTTTAGGTGACTCATCTGCTTTTTGACATTTCTCTTCTCATGAAAATTGAGGCTCAAATTTCATGACTCTATGCAAAAGGAAGTAAAACTTTCTATCTGATCAGAACAAATTTAATATTAAGTTGCTAGTATCAAATGGACTTGAATACTACTGTGGAGAAAACCACCCTATCCCCATCCCAGAACAAGATTCAGAAACAATCGGAGCACTAGAATAGCTGCTCTCTTTCAACCCTTTTCCTATAACCCAGAGTGCAGTTACCTCTCCAGACCCTCCCTTAACAGGCAGTAAGTAGAGCACTGTTTGAGGGCACCAGGTTGACCATATAGTTTTTCCCACGTTTGCTATTGATTTTTATGGGGTATCTTTGACCCTTGAGACCCTTATACTTCCTTTTGTAAAAAGCCATATTTCAGTTAGAACTCCATCCTTACTGCCAAAGACTGCAGTTTATTAAATTTGATTGTACGTATTAGATAACAAGTTATCCTATCAGCTTCATTGATGCTGACAAAAAAAAACTAAAAAAGACTTTTTAGTGACATCAATAGCAATAGCCAGACTGAGTATTCACAGCGGACTCTGAGTCTCACCTCTCACATAGAGGAATGCTGGCCTCTTGCACTGGGAGTAGACTTTATCTCTATCTTCTAAGCTCTTTATGTGAATATGCATGAAAAGCACGTTCAGAACAAAGGTTGCTTAGGAGATATGTAGAAAAAAGAGCCCCACATAGAATTGTCTCTACAGAAATTGTTGTTGGATTGGATGAGTGAGTTTAAGGCAGAAAAATCAAAGATGACTCCCAAGGGTTTTAAACATCTGGTATTGCTCAGACTGGGACAGTTAGGAAAAGAGATCAAGTTTGGGTTACACATACTTCCTTTATACTTGTTAAATACTAAACATAATATGTGATAGTGACAGTTGAATATGTAAATTTGGAAGCATACAGAGTAGGTCTGAACTAGTAAATGTCTGGATATAAACAATATAGCAGGAATCTAAGTCATGAGAACTTAATGATGAAGGCAAGACATTAAAAATCCAAAGTCTAAGACACTCTGGACCTTAAAGTTCAGATAAGAAGGGACCAGGAACAATTACCCAGTCTAGCAAAGGATATATGTCTAGAAAGTCAAAATAATAAAATGATTACTGATGTTAAATGTTGCTATAAGTTTAAAGATAAAGTCACCATAGGAGTTGCTGATGTAAATATAACAGAGAGCTGTAGGTAAACACAGACTTTTAATCATGTGACTTACCAATGGAACTGACAAGTGACTTCTGAAGAAACCAAATTCATTGACAATAACCACCCTCAATCTAGTCCTCTCATCACTGAATATTTAGGTTTTACTGTCTCAGATTCTGCACAAATATCATTATACAAATGTAAAGAAAACAAGAAAGTCTATGAGAAGTCTTGGCAAGCAGTCAGAAGCAGCCCACACAAACGATGCTTGCTTTGAAATGCTAAACAATGTTTTCATGAATATCCCAAACACAGAAGAGCCAACGTAATTAACACACAAACTTAGCTATGATAGGAACTGAGTAGAGGGATTCTGACTGTCTAACTTGGGCTTGTCTCAGTGTTCTCTTTAGTTGACTATATGATGGAATTTATAACGGGACACTCATTAGTCAAACTCTTTTGTAGGTGCAGACGACGACAATGTGCATTTCTGTTAGCTTGAGTGGTTTCGTGGTCTTGGGCTGTTTGTTTGCCCCCAAGGTGCACATTGTCCTGTTCCAACCCCAGAAGAATGTGGTCACACACAGACTTCACCTCAACAGGTTCAGTGTCAGCGGAACTGCCACCACATATTCTCAGTGTAAGTATGGAACTTTCCACTGATTCATTATAAATAGCTCCACTAGGGTACCTGGGACATCAGGGTCCAACAAAGCATGCCTATCCCCAAAAGAATCCCAGATCAGCATTGATAAGTTCTATTTTGCATATTAAATTAGAATGTATATCAGGCTGAGCCACAGGCTAAGTTACGTACGTAGGAGCAGAAGACTCACCATTTCTTTTAGGTGCCGTGTGGCATCTATAAAGGAAGAAAGACATTCAACCCATGAATTCAATTAAGTTTTTTGACCAGATCATGTAGCCTATGACCAGCCTTCTAATATTTTTGCAATAGTCCCTTGGATACCTTAGGGGTATCTCTTAGTTACGCTCTGCCTCACCTTACTCAATGACTGGAGGGAGGTGTTCTCTAAGGAATCCTTGGTGTCAAACACTGTGTTCATGAAAAGCACAAGCAAGGAGATGATCAGAGGAATGACTACTGGCTAATACCACCCATTTTCAAAATTTCCAAACATTTCTATTAACACAGGGAAGCTAAGGGTCTGGAGAATCTTCTCAATGAGGGCACTTGTGTAGTTCTGTTATATTTTACCACAGTAAAATCCAACTAACATCCCATGACAGAACTTTGGAAAGTGCTAGCATAGATCTTCCTGACGAACTAAACACAAGTAATTCCTAGCTGAAGCAGCTGAGAGGCCTACATGAACAAGATTCCAGGATCTCTCCTCAGACCAGTGTTCTCTCCCCTGCTGGCCATTGACTGAAACACTGTTATTCCAAAACACATGGTTCAATCTTTTGAGTTTTCTAAAGCACAAAGGTATCTGAAGCAGTTTTTAAAACTGCTTTTAGTTAATCTGTGGTACAAAGTTGGAGAAATTCACTGACAGAGAATGAGAGAGAAAGGGATGGAGCCACAGGGGAGAAAGGTCTTGGAATGTCAGAGACAAATGACTGTTTCAAAATTTTGCCTCCAGTCAATGAGAAAGAATACTTGAAAATAGCTCAGCATCACAGGGCAACAAGCGCCCAAGTTTCTCCAACAAAGTATTGAATGTAACAGTGTAATGGGGCAACCTTTCCTAGCAGAGGAGAAGCAGACAGGGTAGGAGCCCACAGGTGTTCTGAGATGCAGCATATGTCTTTAGCTCTGAAGCCCAGAGCCGCTGTGACTCAGGGATCTACTCACTTTCTACCACAGTCCCAGGTTTTCCAGTGGGGAAGTAAACTTATAAAATAGAGAAAACACTTATTTCTCAACTAAATAAAATTTCTATAGCTAACTAGTTCATACAATTAAAACCAAAACAAAAAAACCTGGCAATAAAGATAATGTTATTCATAGACACTATCACTTACCCAGTATTTTTCATGTGATGGGTCTTATGCTAAATACTGTATGTGTGTGTGTCCTGCTCACTCCAGTATGTGGGTGACATTTTATTTAATGTTCAAAACTTTTGAGATAAAGAAGCATGAATGGGGTCATGTGTTTTTAAAATACCTGAATCGAACTAAGCAACAGTACTTCTGATGTCCAGCCAGTATACCTAGCTGCAGCACCGTGCTACCTGTCCCAGAAGCATGCAGGGTTACTTCTGATGCTAGGTGCTTAATGGGTCTCACCAGGAGGACACAGTATCACCCATCCTAGTCTGAATAGAAGTTTCCCTTGGTCTATTGATAGCTCAAAGCTCTATTCAGCTCTTGGAGATTGATCAGAACAACTTAACATAGTCTTTAAGTTATAACAGACAGGTGTAAACCAGATCTCAATAACTCAGACCTAGTAGCATGTTGTAATACACATGAGAGAAATTATTAAATTCCTGAAGAAAAAATACTGCACTCTTTACCCAATCAAATCTCACCTCAGAGATTGTAAAATATCCACTTACACAAAAATATTGAAAAATGGGGCTATGCAGACCCACTGCTGCTAATGGAGTAATGGTCAAATTAGTGCTTTAAGGTAGATGTCTACCCAATGTAACGATTTTCACATTGTTTGTCTCTGGAGTATCTGCAGAGCTCATTGTTTCAATAGTGTTGCCCTAATTCATTTATCCCAACCAAGGAAGCAATACTTTTAGCAAAATGAAGAATTTATACAATATCCATTTCAAATAGCAGAAATAACAAATATGCTCATCTGTAATTCTGTGTTTAATGTAGCTTAATTTTTGCAAATTTATTTTGTCCTCATGATATCAGATATTACAAGTTCTAGTTTGTAGCTAAGAAAATTGAGAATTACTTGGGTGTGTAGATAGCTCAAAGCTCTCGTTTATTATTGAAACAACATAGTTTTTAAGTCCTTTTTTTTTTTTAAATTTTCAAGACAGGGTTTCTCTGTGTATCATTATAGAAATCTATAGTTTATAAAAATACAAGATTACATTGTAACTTAATGACAGTAGCAAAAACACATCAGTGATCTTCAACTTTTTAATGTTGTAAACTTTTAAAGTAATATTAAAATTACTATTTACCGAGGCAGGACAGAAGCCATATGAAAACCTTATCTCAACTGAAAAGTGTCTTTGGAGACCTTTTCTTCAGGTTAGGTTTCTGCCCTCAATCAAGATGGCAGTGAAGCTGGAACTTCCCACAACAAAGATAGCTGGCAGTCACATGACTGCTCTCAATCTGGATGGCGCTGACGCTATAGGCAGTCACGTGGCTGCCCTTAAGCAAGATGGCGCTAAAACTATAGCTCTGCCTGCCCTTTATCAAAGATGGTAGCAAGGCACATGTTTGTTACACACCAGAATGGAACAACATTTATTTAGAGAAGCATGTAGGGCTATATATTAGCAAAGAGACAAATAGATGTTAATGTGAAGAGATTTCCCACCGCATCCACCCTACCCCACCCAACCCCACCCCAACACCGCAGCACCCTCTGCCCCAGTGGCTTCCCCACTCAGGTCCCAATGCACAATCCAGTCACTGCCCAATTCTTCTCCTGCCACAGCTGGCTTAGAACTGGTATAGTCCAGAATGGAAAGAAATCAGAGATAAATAAAATTTAAGAAGTAGAAGTTTAAGAGTAGGCAGAGCGAGCTAAATCAAAGTAAAATCTGGATAGTGTTTTTAGAGCAGCAACAGCAGGGAGCTTGTTGGAGGGCTGAAAGTAGGTGCTAGCCTAGGATAGCTAGAGTGGCCTGTAACTGCCAAGGGCAGGGAGGAGTCTGGAGAAGCAAGGGAAGGAAAGGAAGCTGAGGAGGTCAGGGGGAGGGAAACTGGGAGCAGGAAGCAGACAGAGGCTAGTCCCGGGAGGGTAAGGAAGAGGCACGTTAGCTGGACCAAGGATAGTGGAAGTTCATCAGGTTGAAATTTTATAGCTAGTAGGAGCTAGTTGGGAAACAGGAGAAACAAAGAGAAGGTTTGGAGCAAAGGCAGGAAAAAGTCTGCAGATAGGAAACCTTCTTCCATTTTTTTTTTCCAGATCGCTGGCAATAGTCATAGAGGTTCTTTAAATAATGATCAAAAGTACTGTTAAGTGGCCATTTAGGGTCAACTATCTAGTGAGTATTAGGGCCAAATTTGATTTCAATAGTGTATGAGTTTAGAAGCCTTTAAGTCAGGTACAAGTTACAGAGGTTTGAGGTTCTCCAGAAGGCTACCCAGTGAGGAGTACAGATGAAGACATGATATTCATAGGTGAGAATAATGGTATTATTACTTCTATCACTTGCAGCATCCCGAGGATAGAAAATAATAACAGAACACTTGTGGTACAGGCTGGCTTACCAGATAACCAGGGACCAACAGGCAGATGCCCGAGAAAACAAACACCCAGTACTGGGATTTTTTGAGTGAAAGGAGACAGAAATCTTGAGAAGAGAGAGATCTCATGCAAGGGAAGAGGTCCAAAGATGGTGGTGGTAGTGCTGGTAGCGGGGGTGGGTAGTGTCAGCAAGAATGGACAGTAGTAGCTATAACATTCCTCCGTCCCCAATGAGACACTGTGAGCTCAACAGTCTATCCCTCAGGACCAGAGGGCCTTTTATAATGACCAAGGGGGGAACTTACCAATTTGCCAATGTTTGGATGGAGAGATTCACTGATAGGATGGCAGGAAGAGGAGCCTGAGTAGCAGGCAGAGTTACTTGTAAGGATGGGTCCAGGCCTGTGGCTTACCCCACTTGGCTGAATCCACGAATTTAAGAATCTGAGTCACAGCATAATTGATATGTTTTATAAATGCAGTGGTATGATGCGGTGTGATAGGGTGCCTTGGGAGCCCCCCTCCAGGGTCTACTATAAAAGAAAGTTTATTTGGGACCTGAGAAGGAGGTCTGGGGAGGGGGGAGAAGGGAGAGAGAAAGGGAGAGAGAGAGGAGAGAGAAAGAAGGAAAGCGGAGACAGAAGGAACCGCAGGAAGAAAGGAAGAAGATGAAGGGGGGAGGGAGGGAAAAGGTTGGTCGGGAACAAGTAGAGAGAGGTGGGGGGGGGAGGGGAAGAGGGAGAAAGGGGTCAAGGGGAGAGTCAGAGAGAGAAAAGGGACAGAGAGAGTAAGAGAGCAAGGAGGGGCCTTTTTATATTAAGCCAGTCTTCCTGACTGTTGAGCAGAACACAAAAGGAATGCTAACAACTGTGAAATGTGCTGTCCTATAGACACTGACAGAAACTCTTAAGGCCTTCTGAATCCATTAGGTAGAGCATACATTTTACTTAGAGTGTAAGCACAGCCACTGGTTTTAAATCTCCAAATTTATCCAACTTCAGATCAAGAAATGTTTGAGAGGAAAATACATAAAAGTACTAAATATATTCAGACTAATTTTCAAGTCATTTTTTTCCTCTCACAGTGCAGTATACCAGCTATGTGCAGTACACTAAGTATAAGCAATCAGGAGATGATATAAAGTGTATGGCAGATGGCTGTAGATTACAGAATGACACCATTTTACAAAGGGACTTGCTTATGTATTCATGTCTGTGGTAGGGAAGTTGACAGGGAGGAGCCTGAAACCAATACTTTATAGACATCCAGAGACAAATTTAACTTTTGTCCTTCCAGTAAGTACTGTACTGATGATTTAATCCATTGGATGATTGTTATTGATGCTATTGCTGATTTTGGACTTTCTCCAGAGTAAAAGAAATACACCACATATAGCTGAGAGCAGATAGAGAAGAAACAGGGCTGTTTGCCTCTCTCTTCAAGTTTAGTCATTTCTACATAAGTTTCATAGCCCAATGGGTTTAAAACAACTATTTTATCACCTCCCTTGGCTTTGTGAATCAGGAATTCAGCCAGGCTTTGGGTGGGCAGTTCATCTGCTTCATAATGCCTTTCTTGGCATCCTCCTGTGGTGTGTTCCTGCTGAGGCTGAGTGGATCTGAAGGAAGCATCCTAGTCTCACACCTATGCTTAGCACCCTGGTGGGAAGCCTCCCCACATGGGCTTTCTGATAGCATGCTCTGTGAAAGCTCCAGCCAAAACCTGCCAGCTGGGAAACCCACACAGGATGTCCTGCACTGTATCTATTCAAGGATAGGACATGACCTGCCCATAATTTAAAAGGAACCAAAAGGGACTAAACCAACTCCCAAGAAATCTGTGGATGCTTTTTATTATGCATCCACACTAAATCATGTGACCTCAGTACTGAACTCTTTTCAAGGTCTGGAGTGGCTTCAAGGTGCAGCACATTAATTCCTACTTTGTTCTTTGGTGAGACTGTGGCAGGCAGATACAGCACATCACTTTGGAGCTTTGGTCATGCCTGTTCCCAGGAGCTAAGGTCATTAATATCAGGAAACTATCCGTTTATATAAAGTTGCTATAAACACAGGAAAGCATGACCAAACTCAGAAGTTAGCATGGAAGAAGGGATATGAATAAAGGCATTTGGAGGAACTCACCAAGAAATATTCTGTATATTGTTACGGCTAAAAGTTCTATTGTTTGTATCTGTTTTATTATATATAGTGGAAGTCAGAATAAAAATAGACTTAACTCTTCTCCTTTACTAAGACACACAGGTTAATGACTCCTAATTGTTTGTATATAAATAACCTATTTGAAGTAGAGATTTCTTGACTCCACCCAGATATTCTGATTTTTGTGATCTGGGGCAAAGACAAATCCGGTTTGTAACAGAAAACATTAACTTTTCAATGGAGGTAAACTAGGAAGCAGCTTCTGAGAATGTAGCAGCAAGCATATTTGTTGGCTTCATCTCATACCAGGCAGCTCAGAGAAAGCTTACTTCATGACCTTCAGAGTGGCACTGACCCTGGGTTCAGACAGCAGCAATCCCCCATGCTTTGCTCCATGATATCACTGGCCACATGCCTGTGCAGTTGTTACCTAGGATACCACTGGTCACATACTTCACACAGCTGTTTCCCAGGATCCCTCTAGAACTCTCCATAGAAGTCATTTTGAGAATAGTCACCTGGCCACTCATAAGGACTGCTCCTCCCCAGGGAAGTATAACTTAGAGATCTTGACATCTTAACTCATCTTTGCAATGCTGCTCCTGTGCCCACCCACATCACATATAGTGAGATTCCAAAGAAAAAGGCCATTCTTTATTCTGCTTGGAAGTAAAGGAGAATCTTAGGGCTGGTTCCCAAAGAGAGAAAAACAAGACAACATCCTGGGAAGTGTAAGTGGAATGGCATAATGTTGAAGGCGACACACTAGACATATTTGAGTTTATACAGTGCAAAACCTTTCAGGAGCTATACAGGTCAGACAGACAGCACTCAAATGGTTTAGAATCAGCATACATCAGCACTGAGGTTAGAAATGAAGTGTGCCCTATGGTCTTACAGAGCTATTAAGTACGCAGACTTGGTCCTATGGGGATGGATGTTCCTCTTTCTCAAAGTGATCGTTTACATGTAGAAATGCCATTATCATTACAATCAGCCAAGCAGCTTCTAGTAACTAATGATGCCCACATCTGGGTATGAGAAGAACTCTAGTCAGATGTAGATTGATTTTCTCTGTCCAAATTTTATTCAGAATGTCAGCTATCTTTGTGGAAATGTGTGAATTGCTCCATTAATAGAAACTAGTCTTTATTGCAAAGTGAGATAAATAGTATAAAAACATTAAGTAAATAGTCTCCTAAATTTCTACAGAGTGGCAGCAAGAAAAAGCAAGCACAAGAGAACAAAAATTTGTGTTTACTAATGATTAAGTCTTTGACAGCATTCTAATGCACAGAGCACAAAGCACTGTTGAAATCTGAATGAGTTATAAACTTACATATACCATATAATACTGAAATTCCTTCTCTACATTGCAACTCCAGAAAAATAATGGTATCATATGCCTTACACTGTAGGTTCAAAAAGTCTCATGATAACACTGTGTAACAGGCTGGCCAGACAAATCAGCAAGTTATTGGTAACACACAGTGAGTTGACAGTCATTGCCACCACAGGCAGAATTATATTGTAAACATGGATCAGTGGAGAATGCAAGAGAAGCCTAGAGCACTCAGAAAGTTAAGCCATATGCTTGCAGGCAAAATAAACAAAGTGCATCCAATTTAAATAAATGTCAATCTACACTTCCCTTTGAGAAGTCCACAGCAGCTGAGAATTTCAGTTCAGTTCCTCCACATCTTCCTTCAGTGAGGATGAGAATAGTCTGCAGTGATCATAAGTAAGTCTACAAGTACTTGAGGCATCTACCTCTTCTTCCTCTCACTTAACGTTGCCATTGTATTTACCTCATAACTACACTTTTTCTTTACAACATTCTCTATGAGAAATGATCACAGAGCCTGGAGCTACTATGGATCACTTATTCTAAGGACTACAATTCAAATGAGCAAGCCAAGGCCTTCCCCATCTCATAGATGCTTTGAGAAATTTGTAAATAAAATCATAAATAAAATGCTCAAAAGATGTTTGATGACTCTCCTGGCCTCTCTGAATTTTCTACCTTGACCACTTGGAAAAAAAAAAAAAAAAAAAAAAGGTTAGTCTGATCATGAGAATCTTAGAATCTGACAAATGAATGGTTTAAAACTTTCTTCAAATCCACACTTAGCAGCATCTTATTCCAGCATCCTGGTCACAGATCCCCTCTCAAAAGCCAGCCCATGACCCGAGGCCCAACACCATAATCATATCCATTATATACTGTAGATGTCCACAGTACCACAGTACACAGGAACAAGGCATGACAGTCCAGAAGGCAGACCCAAAATGTTCCCAGAAAAAAAATAACTTGATGGGAACAAATAAAGGAATATCATTAGTAGTGACTGAATGTTTCTGTCAGAGGTATGCTTTTGATCAGTAGATGGTCCTTTAAAAGCAAGTGTTTTGAATTAAATTATATCACATCCACCCCCACTTCCTGTGTTGTATATTTGAACAGGAAGCAACATAGAACTAGTTCCTGAACCAAAGTGTTCAAATACTATCTTAGAATTATCTAAGTCAAACACAGTTCACAAAGCCCCAAAGTTATTAGATGTCTTTAGGAACAGTGCACATGTTCAGAATGATGTGACTATGCCAGCTTTGTTCACTGTCAACCACTGTCCATAATTTTTTTAGATGATGAGTACCCTAGGACAAAACAAGCAAAAGACCAATTTGCCAAAAGACCTTAATTTACCATCCCTACTTCTCTTTGACTTTAAATTATTTGGATATCCCTAAATGAGGATATTTGTGTGACTGTAAAGCAGGAAACATCTCTCCACATGGGAAACAATGGGTGTGTGTGTAACTTCTGCCTCACCTGGTATGACTGCAGAAGCTCTTAGAAAGGGTCCTCATACCAGGGAAATGTGCAAATGGTACGAACACAATCATTTAAAATTTCTGAGCCTAGAACTACCTCTAGGCACTGGGAACTGTAGTCATATTGAATCATAAACTCCACACTCACAGTCCTGTCTTGTCATGCTAACGGCCAGAGAAGGAACACAGCCAGACTGATAAGACATCACAAAGCAGGTGTTGGTGAGAAATGTAAAAAACTACCATGGAGGAACAGAGAAATTCCTTCTGGCATAACAGCACAAAGGAGATGGAAAAGTGATTGTTTTTAGCATGGCTAGGGGTGGCACTCATGCAAAGACACGAAGCAAAACAAAGGAATAAGGTTATGCTCATATCTGAAAGAAAGATACTGAAGGTGTGGTTACAGTGTGTGGAAAGACCCTAAGTTGGGGTCAGGGTGTACCAAAAAAGCTACTGTGGCTAGAAAAAAATGGATAAGGCATTGTGGGAATGTTTGCTTTTCTATTGAAAGAAACCAGACAGCTCTAGGCTCTTTCAGCGGTGTGGCATGAGCTGACCTTCCAAGTACCACTATCTACATGAGTGGACAGCCACATAGGAACAAACAGGTCCCTGAGACTTCTACATTGTCCAGATGCTGGTGGCTCAGACTTGGCGGATAGAAATGGAAACTAATGAAATATTTAGCTGCTGTATACCATTTGAATGTGGAGCTAACAAGATTAGCTGCACCAGACAGAACAAGTGTCTGGCTTAGTCTTCTCGAGTTTAACACTTGCAGCTTCAGATTCTGATCCCTAGGTATACCTCTTCACATTAATGGACTCTCAAAGTGAGTGAGCTTCTGATAATTGAATGAGCTTTAATCCATACTTAGATAACAGAAAGAAAGAAAGAAAGAAAGAAAGAAAGAGAGGGAGGGAGGGAGGGAGGGAGGGAGGGAGGGAGGGAGGGAGGGAGGGAGGGAGGGAGGGAGGAGGGAGGGAAATAGTGCTGGGTAACTCAACGGTGGATAAGAATAATTAAAAAAAAGAAAGAAGAAGAAGAAGTACAGAGTTAAGGAGCCTTTTCATTTACCAGATGATTACTTAGATATCCACTTCCGTACTTCTGGAGGGGAAACCATGAAAGGATATGACTAAAAAACTGTATCATGAGGTGACAATAGAGTGAGGTAGGTTGTTTAAAGGCAAGTGAAGTCTCAGCTTATATGGAATTAAACTGTATCACAAGTAAAAAAAGTGAACAAGACATATCTTTTCTCTTCATGACTTATCTCTCAGAATGAAGAAGTCTTAGCTTTTGTAGAATTAAAAATCCCATTTGTAAATTATATCTTTAATTTGTTCCTTGCTTGATATTAATAGTTTGAGATCACTATTTGAATCAGCAAAAGTAAATACCTCCTGAGAATTCAGTCTAGAATTATCCCCAATGTCTTAACAATGAACACTCGGTCTTACCCTTGAAAACTCACAACAGCAAGGCTGCAACATTCCGTCTAGCAGCACATCTTGATCACCAAATGAACTTCTGACAGGAGATGAGTAAAATTGAAAGAATGAGTAAGAAAAAAGACTTAAGAACAATGGAGGAGGACAGAGAGGCATACAACCAATAGATACTGGATTCTATAACTATTTAATAAATATATAAACAAGCAGATATTCTGAAAAAAATTATTTGACATCACTAGAAACAGAAACACTGAATGGATGGGAGCAAACAGGGATATCTGTTCTGCTGAGATGTTTATTTCCTCCCACATATGATACGTTAAAAAGTTAGTTAAGACATTGATTCTCTGAAACCAGTTTCCTAGTCAGTTAACTAACAGGCTTTGCATCCAGAATAATCTATTCAATAAATATGGTTAGCATTGATCAGCAGCCCAGTTACATGAAAGAGTCATCATTTTCTCCCAGGCCTGTCCAGCCTGTGAATGACAAGTGAGAGGACAGCAGATTTCATGTCAGGAGACAAAGCTGCCACATGGCTGATCTGATCAATGCCACATGACGTCTGGGAGGTAAAATGTGTCTTGGGATGAGTGTAAATTGTCCATTTGTGATCAAGGAACACACAAGGTCTCTTCCGGCTATTTTCACTGTTCCCGTTGCATGGCAAGAAGTACCACTGTAGCCTAGAGCAGCCAACACCTGCTGCTCAGCCCAAGTCTGCAGAAAACCTACACGAAACCTGCATGCTTATTGCCTCTTGCAGAAAGAACCATTCTAGAAATCTGCTTAGCCACACTTAAGAAAATGGGCTGAATTACACCATTAAAAACCTCATGAGTTCATCAGAACAATAGCAAGGCTCATCACAAGAACACACACACACTGATAGCATTTTGCTTTTCCACATATTTTACTACCCTGGGAAATAACAGATGGGCTAATATGGGAAGCACATGTAAAATATTTATGAAATGCAAAGTAATTGAGATGGTAAACTTCATAAAACAATAAATTCTCCTACTATACTCAGCAGCATATGCAAAAAGTAAGATTTTTTTTTTTTTTACATAATAAAATGGAATGGCCAAAGCTGCAGAGAAACAGTAAAAGAAAAGCAGAAGGATACAAAGTGGAGATCCCTTGAACACACTAAACAGGGTCTGGAAGAAATTTCCGTCAGAAAGAGCGTTAAGAGAATTTTAGTTGTCGTTATTGTGTGAGGAGATCTTGAATTTGTATTTTCTTCCTCAGAGTTTAAAGCATTCTGGCAGAGGGTGTTTCCATTAATATCCCTATGGAGCAGAGACATACTCTGTGGACTTCCATGGAGACATCCCTGGAGTATAGAGTAGACGAGTATTTGAAGACTTGCAGCTGGCTATCTTTGTAGCCACTGCATTTCCTGTCTAGTCAATTGCAACCAATTGGTGAGACAGGAGGCAAAACTGACATAAGTACATACTTCAGAGAACGGAGTTCCATCACAGTCCACAGCAGGCTGGGAACTCAGAACAGCTTTATGAAATAGCCTCAAGAAAAGAATAGAGGGCCTGAGACTAGATACGGGAGACAAAGGCATCAGCATGTCAGACCTTTGGGGCTTACCCCCAGGACTATCATTCCTCTTCAATCTCTGAAAAGTCTGCAAAGATATAATAAAACTTGATCCTAGAGAAGATACAGAAATTGATCAAAATGTCATCAAGAGTGCTCTTTGCCAGAGTCACTGGTGTCATTACCTCAGTGCTACATGAGAAGCAGAAAAGTCACTTGTGCTAACAAGACCTCCCAGTGTGCCACCTCCTTTCTAAGACATACACTGATCTCTTTGTTCTTAGAACTGATTTATATGATCTCCTGGGAGTATTTACAAAAGGTCTCTTCATAGAATATATTGAAAAATAATGAAACAAATAAGCTGGGCTTCTATGGATTTTCTGATCGATAGTAAAGAAGAGGGGGAGGGGGTT
This sequence comes from Mastomys natalensis, assembly GCA_021653895.1. Taxonomy (NCBI): domain Eukaryota; kingdom Metazoa; phylum Chordata; class Mammalia; order Rodentia; family Muridae; genus Mastomys; species Mastomys natalensis. Next base: position 110,365 of record JAJTUV010002248.1, on the reverse strand, counting down.
GAGGAAAGTTGGAGAGGAGGTGTCTGGAAGCAACAACTGTGCAGGTCTGAGTTTTAAAACTAGGTGATATAACAGAGAGTTACTTTAGATTGAGTTGACTGATGACAATCTTTTAAGGAGATCATATTCGAAGTGTAGGTGTCACAAAGGGGCCATATGATGATCAGAGAGAATGTTCCTGGTAGAAGCCATAGCTATGGCAAATGTAGAAGTTTTGTTAAACATAATTACTATTTGGAGAACAAACAAGAGGGGAGAAAAAAATGTGTGTAATATGTAAAAAATATCCAGAAAGATAGGCACAGTCCAGTTATTTGGAATTTCTAAACTCAAGTTAAAGCACTAGGGGAAGTGTCTATGTAAGTGGCTAACATTTTAAAACGCAGCTGTGCCTCAGTATCTAGGGAATTGGCTTCAGAATACACACCTCATAAATAACCTGCAGATGCACATGGCCCTTTTACAAAATAGCATACTGCCAGGCAGTGGTGGCACACGCCTTTAATCCCAGCACTTGGGAGGCAGAGGCAGGTGGTATTTCTGAGTTCGAGGCCAGCCTGGTCTACAGAGTGAGTTCCAGGACAGCCAGGGCTACACAGAGAAACCCTGTCTCAAAAAAACAAAAAGCAAAACAAAACAAAACAAAAAAACCAAAATAGCATACTCTCATATAACCATGCACATCTCCAATGAACTTCAGATCACCTCTAGATTTCTTTTCACAGCCATTTACAGTGTGAATGTTGTATAAACAGGCATTACATTGTGTTATTGGGGAAAGCAAGAAAAATTCTAAACATGCTCAGATGCCTCTTTTCTCTTGAATATTCTCAATCTATGGTTGGTTGAGTCTGTGAATATGGAATCACAGGTATTGAGAGCTGACAGTAGTCTTGTTGCCATGTAGAAAACATGACCAGGAAAAAGGACACAAATAACTAATTAATAAGGTTTGCCCAATGTGGGAATGCAGAGGTGGCAATAGTTGAATATGAAATTAGAGCTAATAGGACCTGATGATATAGGTTGCCATGGGACAGAGAAAGATAAAGGAAAAGAAATCCAGAGTGAATTTTGAATTTTAGACTTCTGGTTTAGGTTAGAAGGAAGAGCATTTTACTGAGGAAAGGCATGCTAATTGAGGAATAGCTACACAAAAATCAAGAGTTCTTTGGACACCAATTTTGAAATGACTATTAAACATCTACATGAAGATGTTAAGCAGACAGCTGGATACAGGGTTCTCAGAAAGCTCACACAGAACGCTCCCTCTGCTTCCAGTGAGCTGTGTTTTGAACTTCACTCACATCTTCTTTTACTTTACTATCTTTTACTAATTCTACCAAAGATTAGCTTATCACCCGACTCCAGGCACTTCAGTTCATAGACCTCAAATATTTTTCATTTGCCTAATCAAATTACTGAGTTGAAAAACTTCAGCTTGGCTACTTGTGGACCTGCTACAAGATGCCAGTGTCCACAGTCCAGCGGCTGCTCCCTTCGAGTGCTGTGTAAGCTCTAATCTCACTGTTAGTTACTCCTTTGTGTCTACAGAAATTGTTATGGGAATGTATGGGAACATATCTTCTATCAGACAGGAACACTTCCGGAAATTAGTCAATGTGTTAAGAAGCAAGCTTTCATTATAACCAGACTTGCTCTGGTGACCCAGTTCCAGTCCTGAGGATATGTGCTAGTATAGATGGAGAGACATTAAAGATGCTGTAAGTCCACATCTTGTTATTAGTCTTGACTCTATGATGTTTACCCCAATAAAGAATGAGGCTCCTGTTTATGTCCTCATTCAGTGAAAAGACCTTAGAGCCAAAACAAATACATTATGTAAATAAACTTCAATAAAAACCTTAGTAACAAGATGTTAATAGATACAAATATATCTGAGAACACTGCATGTTATAAAAAGAGTGAACATACACCACTATCTTCCATAGGAACCATGACAGTGTGACCATCATCGTCATATCAAAGCACCTTCTCTGTTGAATGTCTTCATTTCAAGGGTTGTTAGGAAGCCAAAGTTCTCAGCATTTGCAATTGCCAGCATCCTCACAGAGAGCATGCAACACACAAAGTGAAGTCAAGCCTGTTTCTTGAGGTAGTAGAGTTCAAACAGGACTCCAGGGGCCATTCCCCTCTGATCAAAGAACAAAACTAGTTATAGTTATCGACCCAGGAAATAACTTAATCATTTGTAAGAAAATTATAGGGGCCATTCGCTTTATTCAGTGTATTATTTTACCACTTTATAGATTATTAAGTCTAATTTTTAACCCACGAGAGATTTCTTTCAGCAAAGATGATGCTTATAAATAAATCCTCTTTCTAAGAGACATAGCATGAATAGAGGCCTGTCCTGGATACAAACTAAGGAAAAGATATATTTGCAGAGTGTATCTATTATAGCAAAAATCAATAAGCATTTTCCAAAGCCATGTTAACATGGGGTTTTAACCTAAACTTAACCCAGTGTCTGGGAATATTTATGACATTAACTAAGTGTCCTGCTTGACTAAGTCTTGTGTCCCACTTTGTTTTGCAGCCTCTGCAAGCACATATGTCCCGACAGTGTGCAACGGAAGGGAAGTCCTGGACTCCACCACCTCATCTCTGTGATTGCGATATCATGTTCAGTTCTCATGTTTAGGCTGTTAGACAAAGTGCTCACATGCTGCTCCAGAACATGGAAACAGAACAAAACAACAACCCTAGTACCTTTTTTTTTTTTTTTTTTTTTTTTAGAAACAGTACAATAAATTATTTTTGAGGACTGTATGGTATATAGTGATGTGCTACAACTTTCTAGGCTGATTTTAGTGCCCCTATTAACAGCCCCTCCCCCAAGACATGGAAATAACCATTGTTTACAGAGCTGAGCATTGGTGACAGGGTCTGACAGGGTCAGTCTACTAAAACAAAAAACGAAACAAACAAACAAAAAAAATACAGTGGCAATATTAGGTAACCTTTTTCCTATGAAGTCTTTTGTAGGTTCTTGTTGTAACTAATTTAGGGTGAGTTTCTATGTTGTATATTAAAGTTACATTACGTGTAACAGAACGTTTTTCTCAGTACAAAATAAAAAGTATCTGTATTAATGTAAAGATAACCGGAATAAAACCTTCAAGGTTTTCAAGCATGGCGGATAATGGTGCGTCCTTTTGGATCACTCGAGGTAATTTGAATATGTAGATATCAAGTCCCCTTCTCTTGTTAATGCTGGAAGTAATTGTCTAACTGCGCTTTTTCTTCACACACATATTTTGAATCAGATTTGAGCCCTGACAGAGGGTTGTGAGTGGAATTCCACTTTTCTACAGATTCATAGGGATGAGAAATTGGTAAGGGGTGGCGCCATAAACCTAAGACCAGCTCATGATAACATATACAGGTTATTGTTTACAAGCAGGTCTATATGACAACACAGACCTGCCAACTAAGGCGAAGGCTTCCCTATATCCCCAATAGAGTTATGATCTGCCAGAAAAGATTTGATGTTCAAAACAACCATAATGACGAAAAGAAACTGAAAAGCATGTAATAGTCCCACTGGGAAATTGCTTTTGCCTTCATAGATGAATGGGGAAGTAGAAATCTTGGCGATCTTCCCACAGCTTTCCCAAGTCCTAGGAATGATGTTCCAGCACACAGACTTGTCACTAAATTTAAATATTTTTATTAACCCAAAATAAGGCATGAATAGTATTGGTAAGAATCTTACTAAATACTGCCCTGCTTCTATCAAACTGTTAGTCACAAATAATTTGCCAACGTCGGGTTAAACATTGAGAACACATCTATCTGTAAAACCTATGTCACATACAGGGGAAGAGAGTACATTTGTTTCCTGTGATGATGGGGGAAAATGTTAGATGTATGTGACTTAAAACAACAACAATGATTCTGTCACTACACAGGAGTCAGAAGGACCAGGCTGCCTTATAGATTCAAAGAAATCACTCATCCCATCCCTTTTCTAGCACCTGGTAGTTACAGTTCCTTGGCCTGTGGCCACATCATTTCAAACTCTGTTCAGTCTTCATATCATATTCACCGCTCTGTCTGTCTTGACTTTGTCTCTTAAAATGTCATGTGTTATTAGGTATAGAGTGACCAGGATGCGTATCACCTTGACATTCTTAATAGGCCATTTGTTTGAAGTTTGTTGTTGTTGTTGTTGTTGTTGTTTTCTTTTGGTGTTTGTTTTGTTTTGTTTTGATTTTAAAATAAAATAGTGTTCTCAGGGTTCAGGGACTAGGATGTGGACATATTGTTGAGAGGCCACTATGTAGCCCACAACAGAAAGACAAATGAGATGAAGTCCATCTAGTTCCTGCATTTGAAAAGCACAAACAAGAGATGCGGATATAAATCACTTGCTGTTTGCTTTGCATGCACGAGAAAAATACTTGAAACGCAGTCAAGAATGACTGAGAAAGGAGCGAAGTAAAGAAGTAAATACATGAGAAAGACAGAGTATTTGAAGTAAGTAAGCCATAATGACACTGTTTTTAGTAATTTAAAAAGAATGAACAGGGGCATAAAGGCCAATGAGATTGACCTCAAAGGAAATAGGAAGATAGATTTGCTCTTCCTCTGCATGCATTTGAATGAGTAACCTAAGAAATCCAGCTCTAGCCAACCAGATGCAGAAACAATGGTGCCGAGCACTCCTTGGATTCTCATACTCAAGTAAGTACCTGAAATTCGGGGAGTGAGCTAGGGTAGGTTGAGTAAGGAATTCAAAGACAGTAAACAGCACAAATTCCACTCTGACTGCAGTTGGCAAGAGTGCCCGGTAAGCAGGCTCTGAATGAGCATCTGCTCCTCGGGACAGTGGCTCAGCAAGCTGATGAAAGAGAAAATAAACTCTGCCCCCTGATGGAATGTGACAGTCTGAGGATGGCAGTATCAGACGGGCTGTTCAGAGGTACAGCTGATGCCTCTCACAGTCAAGCTGATCATGGATCTTAAAGCAAGACAATCAGGTCATGTCTAAATCATGAGAAAACTGTAGTTTGGAGAGCTGAGGTTTTTATACTCACTGTATTTCATGCCCTGTCAGTACACTAAAAAGGCAGTAACAGGAAGCTCTTGCCATTTTCTCCTTCCTTGCTATAGGTCTTGTTTTTAATTAGAAATTTCATCATCTACCATATGATCCCTAGAAATAATTTTTATGGAAATTCAACATATGTATGGAAAATAGATGTTATAAAATCTTTTTTTATGCAAGCCATTAAAAATTAGTTTTGGAAGCCTTTTCCCCCACATTAGTAACAAGATTTAACTCTTCCAGAATGTAAAGCTGATTGATTCATCTCTGCAAAACTTCCCTAAATTTAAGAATTCCCAAGCTAAATAATAGCTCCTATTCATAAAAGAAACTTTTAGAAGCGAGCTAACTGCTTGCCTTGTGTTTCTGAACTGTACTCTGCATCTTTTCTAGCTTAACTATTCATAGATTTTCCTGCCCACCCAAGGTTAGCATGGTGAAGGAAAGCTGATCCCAATTTTAAACCGTGAGGCAAGCCAGCTTCTGGACAACACAGAGGACAGACGTAAGGAAGGACTAAGAAAGGTAATCTCTGTCTTCACAGGCTTCGGGTGCACATGTTATCTCAGCTAGTACCTGCGTCATCCACTTCCCCATTGTGAGCATTATAGCCTGTCTGTGTCGGAAAATGTGAAGAGAGGTCTGAACTAGAGCCTTGAGAACAAAGGCGCACATCCATGGGTGAAGCCATTAACCATCCTTCTCTGCAACAGCAGGCTTGGATTTACATAATTCTTATTGGTTTCCTCTTTTTCTTTGGAAATCACCCAATAGAATTTTAAAATCAGTTATTCGACATGGAGGAAATATTGCCCAGTCATTCGCCAACACTCATAAGGTATTTTAAATAGAAGCCTCTCTCTAGGAGTTACTACAATGAAGAAAAATCCAGCTAACCAAGGTCTTAATGGACATTTTGTTCAAAGAAATTGGAGGTGTTTGCTGAAGCAACAATCATTAAAGGAAAACTAAATCCCATCTGCAGTTTCATATTGAAACTGGACCTGGGAAATGGGTGAGCGCTGAGGCACACCTACATGAACAGATGCTACAAATAAACAGGGAAACCTCTCTAATACCACGTCTGAAGAATCTACACAATTTTGTATGTTAGCATCTCATCCTCAGAAGACATCTATCTATCTTTATGGAGTATAAACATTAGCAGCACATTTTATACTAACCAAACAACAAGGTTTTATGAGGAAAATGGAAACACATTAGCCTCCCATTTGGAATGACCATGAGCCATGGGAAACGTTGTTACCAAAAGACATCAAATGGCACTTGGCCAGACAGGACTTAAAGAAGCAAACCCACTCCTTCCCAGCACCTGAGAACTCAGATGGTGAATAACTGGTCTCAAGTAATTTTTCCACCATACTAACTTAAACCATCATTTTAGGAGAGAAAAATAATGACAAAAGTCTACACAAAAGTACTATGAAATATGTTTAATCCTAAGAAGGATATGATTATTAGTAACCAAAGAGGGGAAAGATCAATAATAAAATTCAGTAGTTTAAATCAAGTGAATAGATACCAAATTGCTCATCATTGTTAAATAGCATAATATAACTGATCCATAGAAGACATGTTCTCATCCAGTAGAAAATTGACTTAAATATGTTTTGACACAATGCTAACAGATGTTATACACAGTAGTTGACTTAATGAAGTATTTAAGGCTCCAAAGCATGCCTTTTAGAAAAAAATAATAATCTATTTTTCTATCACTGGTAGTGATGGGGAGAGTAAATGTCAATAAGTCATAGAAGCAGAATAATTTGATTATAGTTTTCAACATTTCACTGGGCTTGTCAAAGGCCATACATAAAACTAAACAGAATTTTATAGCTAAAGTTGGTCTGCATATTCTCCTCATAATATTCTGTCATAGTTCTTCAGCTCTTAGAATAAAATGACAAGGCATGGGAATACAAAGATGGGACTGAGCTGACAAAAAAAATCTATTTAATATCTAAAATTAGAAATAAAATGAAATAACTTCTTCAATATCAACTGCATTTTCAGAGAATTCATTAAAATTTAAGGCATTTTTGACATGTCAGAGATTTTAGTCCAGTGACAAGAGAAAAAAGAAGTACCTGGGAAGAAATCCCAATTATTTCTATGGCTTGGAACACACATGTTGAGCACAACAGAGGGTGAAGAGGAGTGACAGGTGACAGAAGCAGCTTTCTGACTCTGTCCAGTCTGTATGTCTTCACCAGTTGCTCTGAGTGGTATTTCAAGTGAAGTTCCACTCTTCTGGTTAAATTTTGACTATGACAGGGAAAGGCATGCCAATATTCTGATATTGGAACAAAAATGAGCAAAGCCAAAATAATTTAGAATATTCAAGAAATTAAAGGCAAAATTATACTAAGTAATATTCTCTCAAGACTTATGACAAACAATAACACATTACCTATTTTTATATTTAGTAGTAGATACACACACACACACACACACACACACACACATACATACAACCATTCTTTTAGTGGTAGCAAAAAGGTCTAGTGGTTTATCCACTGACCAATAAGCACAATTATTCATTTATTCATTTTTTCCCATTTTTCACAAAAATAAAGACTACACCACCCACAAAATCAAACATTACAAGCACTGAAACACATCAGGCAAAACCCATGGTGAAAACCTTACCCATATGCTTTGTCTCCTTCAGCCAATCAAAAATCTTTTTAAATATCTGGATTAAGATCTGTAAAGATTATTGGTTTATTGGAAACAAACCAGAACATCTTATATCAATAATGGGTAAGATATTAATTCTAAAAGCTTACACAAACTTGATCAAATTTACCTGTAAACTTCTTTCAAAAATAATATTCAAGTCACACTAAAACTCATAATCCATTATGAGAAATGTCACAAGTTTCTGGGTTGCTTTTGAGCAGGAACAATACATTGCTAAGAAGATTCTTACTATGAATACAAGTATATGCATTTCAAAAATTGAATTTCTTCCTTATTGGCTTAAAAATAAAATCTTCAAGAAATTCATAATCCTCAACGTCTTCTAGCAAAGAAAAAATAAAAACCTCCAGCACTCAGGGCGGTGCCTGATGTGGAGGGAAAGCCCAGCTCATACTTGTAATGCCCTTCAGCTCCTGAACAAGCAGAGTTTTCTGTTCTTAGGGTCAAGCTGTCTCTCTCCTTCCTCATGACTGTGCAGGGGTCTGCTAAACAAGGTGCTCCACACTCTTTATTCTTTAAAGACCTTCAAATGCTTTAAGCCTTTGACTTCTGATAATGCCAGATTGTTTAAATTAACAGAATGTTGAGGTTTCTTCTTGGCTTTCATCGCCTCCAACCCCATCCCATGAGATTCCTTCAAACAGTTAAATTTTTCATACTAGTTCCAACAAGGAAAGAATTTTTAAAAGTGCTTATCACCTCAGATAACACAAGTAAATAACTTCACAAAATATTACTGATATCCTAGACTTCTGAAGTCAAGAGAAAATACCTATGAAAATTTATTGTCTTTCATTGCTCCTCATTTTAATAAAACGGTGTTTTCAAGTCTTGGAGAAATAAAGAAATAATTATAACTTATTTTTTTCCAAATCTTCCCCAAAGTACAAGAACAAGACATACATGGAAACACAAGGCATATGTTTATGTGTGCCTTCCAACACATATTTTGTATGTAGACAGTATAAAGAATTAAAGTTACCCAGTAATCATATGGCATGCATCAGCAGTGCATTGGTGGGCTTAAACTTGGTTTCAGTTATGTGTATATACAGCTAAATCTCTTCCTGAGTTAAGCTTCATCTTCAGTGAGACCCACATCATCTGTCTTCCGCAGTTTGACAAAGTATGTGACGTGTTATAAGGCAATCAGCATTTTTGCCTCCTCCTCCCGCTGGCACATCTCCTCTGTGAGATCACAGCCATGTCTGGTGTGAGGACAATTCACAATGGGGGTCCTGAAAGCTACAGCATTGTCTCTTCATATATTGGGGCATCTTGAGGATTTCAGTTGAACAGACTCAAAGTGGTGATCTTTTTCCTAAGGGGAAGAACATAAAATAAAATCAGCTCACTGAAATGCCAATAATATTTTAGGATTTGGCTTGCCAAAACAGAAGTTCCCCAAACTACTTTAACCTATGAGCCTGCCACTTACAATTAGGATTTTACATGTAGAGTAAGGTGGAAAATACAATAAACAGCGTATATACCCAGAAGGATAATTTTGATGCCCAAGTGATAAGACAGACAACTCCAAAATAGAAACAAACACAAGATTGAGCAGATATCAGAAGATGTAGCTGTGATTTTTTTTTTTTTTTTGAAGAAACAAATCAAGGAGACTCTCTCTGAGGAAACACCCGACCTTGAATCGGTGACTTTGACATACTATTTATAGGCAAAATAGAATAGGCGACGTTTATATCTGATCTCATAGGCTGGACAGTAAGAAAAGTAAGAGCCAAAATGAGTTAAGTCAATTTATATGTTTTAGGGTATTGTTTTGGGTATACGTCTACTAAAAATGTTAAAGGAGTCATATAAGATAATAAAACAAATGATTAATTCAAACTGGCTTATATAATATGCCCAAAGAGGAGTCTTTAATGTGTCAAAAGAGATATAGGAGGCTGAATATCTATGAATGTTTTATTCATTAGATACAGAAAAAAGTTTTTAAAGCCTTAAGGAATAGGAAGATTTAAAAAGAAAGAGTTAGGATTAGGTTAGGTTAGGTTAGGTTAGGTTAGGTTAGGTTAGGTTAGGTTAGGTTAGGGTTAGGTGAGATGGCCCACTAGGGGAAAAAGACTTGGCACCAAGCCAACAGCCTGTGTTCACTTCCCAGAAACCTTATAGTGGAAGGCGGAAAAGGAATTCCACAATTAGTCTTCTGACTTACGCACACATTATGACACATAAAATAAATAAATTAATTAATTTACAGTAGAAAATATGAGTTGATATGATGAGGCTTGGTGATGAAGCACTCACCTAGCATATGGGGAACCCTAGAATTCTTCCCTCAGTTTAAAGGGGAAAAAGGAAGGAACAAGGGAACGAGGAAGGAGAGTGAGAGGAACGGGAAGAAAAGGAGAGAGGGAGAGAGAAAGGAAACTACGGAAATGAGTTATCAAGCCCAGGCGAAAACAAAAGTATGCTAAAAGTTTAAGTGTAACAGGAGAAAATGACGGAGAGTAGATAGTGACTAATGGAGTGAAGCTTCCTGGTGGTAGAAGGTAGACGTCATCCTCTCCAAATTTCCAAACCAAGACTCAAGACAAGTCTATTACATCAGCCAAGTTGTTGATGAGTAGTTACGAAAATGAACTGGGAGTAGAGTATGGTGATGAATGCCTGTGTGGCTGAAGCCCAATACAGGAGAGGCTCAGACAGGAGAAGGATCAAGGGCAACACAGTGCGACTCTGCCTCTAAAACAAATGCACTGAAACACCGAAGCAAAACAGGACTGGAATTTGGGAAACGTTGATGTCTCAACGCTAGCACCTATTAGACAAATTAAGATGCTGCCTACAAGGATGCCACACAGAATCTACACAAGCTTCCGAAGCCTTTCCTCACCAGCCCTCTATTCCATGCCTTTTCCTATGTGCTAAAAGATGCTACGCTTGTTCTTGCGACGCTGAATGACTCTGTACATGTGCAGGATGTGCCTCCACAATGTCTAAGATTAAAACAATAATTAAGTAAACGCATTCCCCCAAACCAAAAAAAAAAAAATCTAATATTATAAATGACTATAGGATAAACAAAATTTTTAAACCTACAAAAATTTAATTGCAGCTTTCTTTTGGTTGTGGAGTGAAGTCAAGGCAAATGAACAAACATCCAGATGTCCTAGGAATGTACCAAGGAAGTTATGGCCTTAAGAATACAAGATCAAGCAAAGACAATTTAAAATGTTGAGCTTTCCTGGTTCGAATCATGGAGACCGTTTCTTTAAGTGTACATACAACAAGATTAGATGTACACAGCAGCTCTCTTCAAACTGGAACCAGCATAGATGTCCATTAGCAAGTAGTATCCGTAGAATACTGCACCACTCATAAATAAAAAGTAATCTACTCCTGATTAAAATACCGTGTATACATCTCTCACAAACATCCTTCAGGGTAAAAGAAAATTTTGCACAAAATATGACACGCTGCATGATGTGACTGTGTGGGGCTCTGAAATGCACAAAACTAACGTGTGCTTTAAGAGAGTATTATAGTCATCTTCTTTGGGAGATAAAAGCCTGACTCCATGCGAAAGGGCTAGAGGTCGCTCTCAGGACGAAGCTAGTGTGCTAGATTGTCACAGAATTTGAAGTATACACCTTCTCCAGAATTTAGGCAATCACGTGTATGCTCACAATGCATGTGGTTCTCCTAAAGTAGTGGTTCTTAACCAGTAGATCATGACTCCTTGGTCACGTTATGATTCATGACAGTAGCAAAATTATAGTTATGAAGTAACGTTATGGTTAGGGGTCACTACAACACGAGGAACTGTATCAGAGGGGCACAGCATTAGGGAAGTGGAGAACCACTGCCTAAAAGAAACCTTAACGACATTTCTGAAGTGTTTAGGAGTGAAGCATATTGAAGTCTGCAACTTACTTTAAATATAAGAAGACACTGATAAAAATTTAGAGATGAGCAGATATATAACAAAGCAAACATAATAAAATTTAAGTGGTATTGTTAATGATTTGTATCATGTAATTGTCTCATATTTTCTGCAATAGTTCAAACTTTCATTTTAAAGTGTAAAAAAACTAAATAACTAAACTCTGACAGAGCTGACAAAGTTTTCTTTTTCTGCACAAGGTTGTCTCTCTGCCATGGCAATTGTTTTCTTTGCTGTGTGAACTTTTTAAATTAATATTTATTAATCCTATTTATTAATTCTTGAGATTATTTTCTCTGCTGCTGGAGTCCTTTGCAAAAAGTCTTTGCCTTTGCTTTTGCCCTGCCAGTATCTTAAAGAGTATTTTTTTGTGTATTTCCATCCTGCAGTTTTAATTTTTCGAGTTCTATATTAAGGCCTGTTTTGTATTTTGATTTCTGTGTGTGCAGGATGAGGAATGGAAATCCAGTTTCATTGTTCTACATGTGAATATTCAGTTTTCCCAGAACCTGTTGTTGAAGAGAGTGTCTTTTTCAATGCATGTTTTGTTACTTTTGTCAAAAATTAAGTGGCTGTCACTATATGGGCTTATTTCTAAGTCATCTACTAAATATTCCATCACTCTACATGCTTGTCTTTGTGCCAGTACCACACAGTTTTTGTTATTATCACTTCATTATATAATTTAATATCAGATATTTCATCAGTGTCTCTCTGCTTAGAATCATTTTTGGTATTCAGGGTCCTTTGTGCTTATATATGAATACCTGGGACCTATAAAGCAATTCAAAAATGAAATGCCAAAAAATCATCAGACTCATAAATAGTATGAAAGTTAATCAATAGACCTATCCAGGAAATATTTTTAATGTAGTCACCACTCTCACCCAGCAGGGAAACACCAATTAAAACTGCTTTGAGATTTCATTTTACCCAGAATTGCTGTCATCAGGATAACAAATGCTAACAAATTCTGGCAAAAATGTGAGAAAAGAGGAGCCCTCAGACACTGCTGATAAACTCATAAAGCCCTCATGGAAATTCATAGAAAGGTTTTTCAAAAGCTCAATTATGGAATTACCATATGACCCAACTACATCTCTCCTGGCTGTATATTCAGAGGACTCTAACTCCCATTACAAGGATACTTCTACATTTGTATTTATGAATGTATTATTTACAACAGAGAGGAAATGGAACCAGATTGGATGTTCATAAATATATGAAAGGATAAAAATGTAATTATATACATTATGAGACTTTATTCAGCCAAGAGAAAAAGTAAAATTATGGCCTTTGTAGGAGGGAAAAGCTGAAAAAACACTAAATCATTATGTTGAGTGAAATAAGCCAGTTTAAGAAAGACAAAACTGCATGTTTTCTCTTGTATGTGTTTATCTGGGTGGGTGGGGTTAGGTGTTAAAACTAGAAAGGGGCCCATGAAATGGGAGGAGTAGATGTTTAAAAGGTGGGAGGGGGAGGGAAAGATAGAGTAATGGAATACATGTGATGATATTAAAAAGGGGTGGGCTGTCAATGAGTGGTGGGAAAGAGCAAGGGATTGGGGAGGGTAGCAAGGGAGGGAAACAAAAAGTATAACATGTGTGAAAATGTCAGAATAATCACATTACTTTGTATGTCGACTTAATTATTGAAAACAATAAATTTTTAAAAGTGAACAAAACGATCACATTGACTGGAATTGTTATATTAAAAATGCATATTCTAAACTTTCTCATGGAGGAGCACCTCTGTTGACCTCTGATTCCCTCTGATGCTATCTAAGAATCTTTTCCCGTCTTTCAATGTTCTGGCTCTACTTTAAGGGGGGCGTGGGGGTACCTCAATATGAGGAAACACTTTACAGTCTTTGCAATGGTTCAACTTACTCTGGCCCTGAACAATTCTAGGCATTCTTTACGATATGGTTTAAGCAGCACTTTTTCTTAAAATGTCCCCTGGCACCTACATACAGTATTTCCCTCTTTTGGAAAATACTGCCCAGTTGAGAGAAGGCTGAGTAAATTATGGGATGCCTTTCTCTCTTGGCTTCTATATGCCAAATATATGGATTATCTTTCATTCCAAGTAATCTTTTCAAATATGTTAATACAAGTCAAATCCTTGGATGATAAAGATGGTATCTTCTTCCAGAGTAAAGGTAAATTCTGATTATAGACCTACAAGTTCAAAACAGAACCTCCCCATATAGCACAAATAGAAAACACCCTATTACAAAAGGCAGGTTCCCCAAGGCAGGGGAACAATGTGCTATATATGCAGGCATCTTCTAGCTCTTTACCCCACACACAATGTAAATACTAAACAAACAAAACAAACTCTGGCTGTTGCTCCTACTATAGATAAAAGACTGTGTTTTGTCTCCAATATGGGAAACTCAAATCTGCTAAGGAATATGAGACCATGGTAGACCAATATGTTGGCTGGAAAGCACAGTGACATTTCAAAACCATTAGAATTCTTCAGTGTTTTGCTAATAAAGACATGATAATGATGGAGACATGGTTTGGTAAATACAGAAGGATTCAAGTTTCAGATGCTGATTAACACGAATTGACAGGAAATGAATTCTCAAGATTCCATTAAGCTTGCAGCAAACATGTTGAACCATCCCTCAAAGCATAAGGGGTCCTATGTTTTATTGCCTGATAATGAAAAGAAACATGTCGGCTGTGGGGAATAGAACAAGGGTTTAAAGGGCAACTGCTGAACACTGCTCTCGTATTGATTCTCCTCTAGCAGAAAGATTTCCTTACTAAGCAGACCATTGGTTTCAGATATAGTCCTTAGACTAACACTGAACTTCATCATGATAGGAAGAAAGCATTTATTTTATAGGTTGAATCCTGGTGAATTAGAATTTTGAAGATTTGGAGGACTCATTGCCTACTTGGCCATCTTAGATTTCAAAATACTAGATTCTACCAAGCTGTGTCCCTTATGTTATGCCACTGTGACCAATGACTTCAGAGATATAAGTCAATGGAAGGATTATTTGGGCTCATAGTTTTGGAGGAATTGGTCAATCATATGAGGAAGGCATGGGAGAACAGCCTATATCCCAGCAGACAAAAAGCACAGAAAGTAAATATAAGAAGGACCCACAGGAAAATAAAGACTCAGGACCCAGGCACAAGTGACTTGCTTCCTCTAAGGAAGTCCCACCTCCTAATCAAGCAATCTATCAAGCAACTGAGCTGTTAAATGAGATATTTCATAATTCAATCAACTCTGAAAATATTCCCACAGGCATGCCCAGTAGTGTGTTCTACTAATCACTTAAGCTTTAGCTACAACAACCGAGTAAACATGATTATACAAGGCAACTTCAGAACCATTAATGACAGCTCAGATGATAAGTATATCCTTGTAAGCACACAAACATAAGTTAGGTCTCCTGACTCATGTATAAAGAACATGAAGTGGAAGGCTCTTATAATCCCAACACATGAAATAGCCAAATCTTTGGGACTTGCTGCCAGTCAGCCTAACTTACAGGTGTGCTTCGGGCCAATGAGAGATCTTGTGTCAGAAAACAATGTGGACTGTCCCTGAAGAATGATACCTGAGACAGACCTTTGAGGAATGACCTTTGCCCTCTACACACATGCATACACATATAGCTGTTCACCGCCCCTCCAAAACACACAAGCATCCACATAAGTAAACATGCACATACACAAAGTCAATTAATTAAATAAAAGCTGATAGGAAAAAAAATACCCCAAGATTTTGTGCAGTTCCTGACTAACAATCACAGAGCACTGGTTTCCTCTGGAAGATTTTTCTGAAAACAAATTCACACAAGAGGTATTACATAGAATTGAGTGGACTTTGTGCTTTCCTTTAGCTCCCAGATGGAGTCATAAGGCATATGGAGATCATTGAATTATAAGATGTTGACCAAATAAAATTCAGATAGTTATAGTCAGCTATCATCTAGAAATTTTCCTCCATCCTTTATATTAAACCTAAGCATTAACTAGATACAAGAAAATGGAGCCAAAAAAAAAAAAATACCCTAGATTAAAATGGATTCTTGGTGGTAGGAATGTCTCCAGTATATAAGCTATATACAAATCAACAAATGACAGAAAATCTGTGGCCTCACACAAGAATCAATTGTGATGTGACCTGTGATTCAAAAGGTCTCAAAACTAACACAGATGTGTCAGCAATAACAACCTTGCTAGTCAGCATGACTTTGGATGAATGGAAAATATCAATTCTGTTAGACAATGTGCAGGAGCTGGGCTGACTATAAATAAGAACAAATACAAAGTCTATTTGATGTCAGATATTCTTTCTGTTTTATGTTTAATCCTCATCTACCCTGTCACAGGCTTCTCAGGAACATGATGATTAGTAGAGAACTTAAGATTTTCTGTCATAAGGCACAAGGGAGGATGTTTGAATCTCACTTAGGAGGGAGAACAAAATAGTCATAAGAGGCAGATGAAGGGAGGTAACTGGGTGGGATATGGGATGGGGAGGGAAATGGGGAGGGTTCAGGATCAGGTGTGGGAAGGGACAGGAGGGATGGAAAGATGGCCACGAGAATAAATGGAAATCTGTAACTGACAGGGATGGGGATGTAGACGACATCTCCAGGACATGACAGAGACCTAGGATAAGGGAGGTACCCAAAAATCAGTGGGGGTGACCTTAGCTGTGACTCACAACATTGAGGATATGGAACCTAAAGCAGCCACTCCCAGTAGTTGGGCAGCAACACCAGTTGAGCAATAGGGACACCAACTCACTCACAAAATTTTCAACACAAAATTTATCCTGTATACAAGAAATGCAGGCATGAGGGATGAAACAGAGACTGAGGGAATGACCAATTAATAATCAGCCCAACTTGAATAACAATCCCATGGGCAAGTACCAATTCCCGATACTATTAATGATACTCTGTTATGCTTGGAGACAGGAGTCTAGCATGGCTCTCCTCTGAGAGGCTCTACCCAGCAACTGACTCAGACAGATAGAGACACCCATACCCAAACAGCGGATGGAGCTTGGGGACTCTTATAGAAGAATAAGGGGAAGGGTTGTGGGTCCTGAAAGAAACAGGAACTCCATTGGAAGTCCAAGAAACTCAAGTAACCTGGACCCTTGGGGCTCTCAGAGACTAAACTACCAACCAAAGAACATACATAGGCTGGGCCTAAGCCTCCCTACACATATGTAGCAGATATGCAGCTTAGTCTTCATGTGGGTATCAAACAACTGAAATGAGGGCTATCCCAAAAGCTGTTGCCTGTATGTGAGTTGTTTTTCTAGCTGGGCTGCCTTGTCTGGCCTTAGTGGAAGAGAATCTGCCTATCTCCACAGAGACTTGAAATGCCAGGGTGGGGGATACCCAGGGGGACCCTCCCCACTCAGAGAAGGTGGGATGGAGGAAGGTGGTGAAAAGTGAATACAAATACTGTCCAGAAACTTAAGGTGTACTCCCACCTGTGTATATCACAATCCTTGCAGCAATCTTAGGGAAGAATTTTCTGTCGTGGACGATTTTGCTAACTGCAGATTCTGGCAATATGAGGAGAGCCTCATCCCCAGTGTACCTTTCCACACTCTCATCTATTCGACATACATGTCAGATATGATACTGCTATTTTGAAATCTTCTATTTGCTTGTTGCTATATTCTGTTCACACTAACTTTCATTCCTATGCTAACCTTACAACCCTATACTTTGACAGTCCCGTTTACGGTGAGTTGATGGGGACAGGAAATAAGCCTGCCTTAAGGCTTTGAGGAAAATCTTACTTCATTGTACTCTATAGAGCAAAAGAAACCCACAGGATCAGTGGGGTTCTTCACTTATCAACATTTTAGTGTATACCAAGGCTGGCTTACTATTGTCACTGGTTTCTGTCAGTAGTCCCTGGCTGCTACAAGTGTTCACTCTCTGGTTTGCATATATGCAACTGATTCCTGAGCTTTTGCAAATGATCCATCTGTTTTGACTGACACTTGGAACTCTATATACTCTTCTTAAGGACAATAAACTCTGGGAAAAAAGATCTTAGCTTCTGAATAAATCAAACATATCACATAGAGAGAGGCCCACAGCAAGACCCATCTTATGAAAATAACAGAGACCCAAGCTTCTCTTAAAAACTGCATAAGTCCCAAAGGTTACACTGATCTGTCATCCCATCCACCATTATAGACACAGCAATATAGACACAGTAAATGACTGCAGATTATGTCTGCATATATAAACACATATTTATTTACTTAGTGTGTATACATGTGTCCTGGCATGTGTGTGGAAGTCAGAGAACAACTTCCAGGAGTCAGATCTCTCCTTTTACCCTATGGGTTTTGGAGATTGAACAGGGATCTTTAGGAATGGCAATATGCACCTCTACCTGCTAAGTCATCTCACAGGATCCAAAACTGTATTGTTGATACAGAGGTTACCACGGAATATCAGACATGGGATTTATGACAATGGCTGGTCTTTTTTTTTTCTTAGACACTTGGTGGTATTAATCTTTGATTTTTTTTTCTTTTCTATCAGTGGTGCCTCATCACTGATAAGCTAATTCTAGCTTCACCAGTTTTGCCCTATATAAAGATTATGGATTTAGGGACTGTATAAGACAATGGCACACTATTTTTTAATCAAAAAAATTCATCAAGCAGTAAGCTGAAATGGTGGTGTCAATGAGCCTTCCACATTTCCTGCCATTGGAAGGTATCATCAAACACTGAGTTAATTCTCAGAAACTAACTCCAAAAATGCTCTGATTATCTCTTTACCTTTCTCAAACATATTCTTACAGGATTTTTGTCAGAAAGTATGGTTTTAAATGAACAGTCACCTTACGGTTACTTTATAGATGATAATCAGGAAGTAAAAAACCATATATGTTACCTGCAACTTTGTCTTCTATTTTCATGACTTTACATCAAGAATATAAAAATCTCTTGTTGTATATACTGCAAACTATATCTCCCTGTAATAGCACATGTTGATGAAAGCACATTGGATCTCCATAGCCTTGTAAAGTTCCCTGGCCCTCTTGCCCTTGAATGCTCTATAGAATAAATGTGAGTGGCAGCTGAGGATGAGTAGAAAAGAGTGACTTTATAACTACAGAAACAGAACACTGGAAATCAAGGGGCTGAACACAGCTGATGGGCACTTGGGAAGAAACATCTAAAATACCAAGGTATGGCTCTCTCAAATGGTACCATTACTTTATATGACTTTCTGGTCTGCCACACCCGCTACATGATCCACACACAATTTTCTGGCCATTCCTTTCAGGGTTATTGAGAAATCCATCATGTGCAGTAGGACACAGCCCCAGCTTCTGTTGCATTACTAACCAACACCACTCTTCCCAAGGCCATCAGTCAGTCATCTCACAGGGCCACAAATGCCAACCCACTTGTAGTACAAGCAGAAAAGCTGAAGTGACCAGCTACATTTAATAAAACACGAATGTTATTTGGATGGTAAACCCTTAAATTTTATTGCCATCATCGAGGACTCCTTGTAGCCAATTAGCTTGTGTTTCCCAAACTGACATAGGCCACTTATATTAGGCCAAAAATGTAACTATTATGAATTCCAAAACATCCAGCATACCAAGAGACCATAGATGTAAAACCAAATTAACTTCCTGTCTCCTACAAACAATTGGTGTTTTACCTTTATGAATGTCACTTAAAAAATATTCAATTTTTATGAAACACCCCAAAACATCATGCAACCGGGCTAGAGAATACCAAGACACTTTCTAAATGAGCAACAACCTATTCTTTATATCATAAATCATCCTATCAGTTATTTATTATAAAGGTTATTAAGTTTGTCTCTGCCTGCTAAAGGTAGACTTCAATGGCCCATCCCAACATTCAGTTAACATCAACTTATTCTTGTACTTTGTATTCACATTATAATTTTCTTCCTCTACTGTTCACCCACCCGCATCATTACCATTCTCTACATTTATCTATATATATTCATTTTGGAGGGTGAAAAGCTGTACAGCCATTAATACATCCTATTTTACATTATCTTGATCAATTGACATATCTTAGATTACAATAATATAGTTGAGGTGCACACATTGTTCACAGAGTCCATATAGACAAAGTGGAAGACACATTAGGTCTCTATATTGAAGTTTTTTAGGGGGCATGTTAATCCTCGTCCCTATTCCACTTGAATCTTACGGCAGAAACATCCTGTCAGTGGAAAGGTATCTGGCTGAGTAGAAATGTCAACACAAAGACTAAGAGAACGACATTTACTTCTCTAAAGTAGAATCTAATGATTTATGATGTGCTTATGTTTGGCAAGGTGCATCTGGAATTGGCATTCGCTTAAGTGATGTAAATTAGCCTCATCTTGCTGCTTAATATTGACCCAAGCTTCATTTCAATGATGTATAGAGAAAATGGACAAGGTTTCATCCCAGCCTCTGGCAGTCAAACCAACCAGAATGATGAATTGGAATGTACTCAAAGGAAAATTCATCAAAAGCCAAGATGATAGAGAAAACCAGTTTAGATATAACTATAAGATGACACTCTATGTTCTTCTTACATTTCTGCAATTCAATGACAAAATCACTGATTTATTTTTGTTTCATACTATTTTTCAGGAATGAGGAATGAAAGTGAAAATTTTGTTTTATAAATGTATGAACCTATCAACTGATTTAAAAGAAATTAGGAAAGTGAGTTTGTATAGAAAGCAGCCTTTAAGATTAAAGTGTTTTCTCCTTCTACAGTAAATTTCAGGCATGCCTACTTGTCTTGGAAATGGCTTCTCCTTCCATAGCTGTGGGCAGACATCTTATCTGACCAATATGGTGAAGAACAAAGGACAGACATGCTTCCTGCTCATGCTGAATGAAATTCATATTCTCAAAGCTTAGGAATGCAAACATGTATTATCATTTCCTCTGCACATAACTATGAGAACTGAGGACTGGAAACAGGTACAGCTACTGTTGTTCTGCCCAGTACATCTCTGTAAATTCTAAACTGTCTTCAGTTTTCTGCTTTAAAGTATACATAAACTAGAAGGCTCATTTGTTCACTAGCAAAGAGGGCTAAACGTTAATTTTTGACAATCACTATACATTTGGTATTTCACAGTAATCATACTCTCCCAAAATCCCAAATTAATAAAGAAAACACATAATAGAAATATAACCTATTCATTTCTTCTTACACGATTACTGATATTTATGGGCCTAAACTAGGAGAATGAAAGAAAATGGTTACTAAATCATGCCTACAAATACATTTTTTTCTCTTTTCCTGTGTTTGTGGACTCATGCCTGTTTACATGTGTGTAGACCTACGTGAGTAGATGTGTGTGCATACTGAGGTCAATAGTTGATATCAGAAATTATCTGAATAAGATAGAAAGATGGCTCTTCTATCTTATTCAGTGAGGTAGGGTCTCTCTGTCCCTAGACAGAGAGCTCACAGACATGGCTCACCTTGCTAGGCAGTTTGCTCAGGGCAACCCATCTCCACCTTTTGAGGCTAAACTACAGATAGACCAACATGCTCATCTGGCATTCATATATGTTCTAGGGATGCAAACGCCTGCATTGCAACTATTTTAATTATTGGGCCATCGTCCCAGCCAATGTCATCATTTGTCATTTGTCCCTCTTGTTGCAAATCATTTGAAATGCACTTTCTTCCTGATTTTTCATTCTATTTATTTTTATGTTCAGTGGGTAAGCTGGCATTTCTTATCTCCTATCTCAATAGTGAAGAATGTCAGAGAAATGTCATTTCAAATACTATTTAAGGTTTCACTTTCTCTTTGTATATAGCTGCCACCATAAAGCCAATAACATGATGACATCCAGAACAATACCATGAAAATCTTCCCAGTTATCAAATTTTTCTATAGAAAGACAATCTTATTGTGAAATAAACACAAAGATATAGATAAATATGAGATCTTTTATTAACCAAACTTTGTTTTGGAGATTATAAAATGACACATGAGCTTAGTGAACACTTGAGAATTACTAAAATGTTTTACTTCATAGATACTCATTAGATTCCAATTTCCCAAAGCAGCTACTGTTAATTGCTTATTATATAAATAATAGTGTACATATTTATCATATAGAAATTGAATCATTAACTTATTTTCACTTTTGTTTGAACCTACTGACCTTTCAGCATACAAAGATATTTCAATACTTTTCATTTTTACTTTTGAGATCATAATATAATCATATAATTTCCCCTTCTCCTTTACTCCCCCCAAACCCACTCATGTACTCTCTAGTTCAGACTCATGGTCTCTTTTTCTTTAATTGTTGTTACAGATATATATTTGTATTCATAAATATAGCCTTTTAAGTCTGTATATGTTACTTGTATGTGTCCATTTTCAGTACTGACCACTTGGTACTTAATCGATGAGCTCTTCGAGGGGAAAAACTGTTTCTCCTCTTCTCAGCTTTTCTTAGTTGCCTGTAGCTCTTTGCCAATTTTTAAAAAAAATATTTGAATATTTTTATTATATCTTTTACTATTTAAAACAATTTTTAAATCTATATATTTTGATCATATTCTTCTCCTCCCTCAAGTCCTTCCAGATCCCTTTCCCAACTTTAAGTTCCTTCTCCAAAAACAAACAAAAAGATTTTTTTAATAGCTGCAGAGTCACTCAGCATTGCATTATTTTAATATAGAAAAGTTGTTGCCTAACTCTCATGGAGGCTGTACAGGTCCTTTCTACTTTATTAACTCATAAATACTGTATTCAGCTATTAATTGAATATAATAAACTTCCTAAGAGTACCTCCATTGAGTAAATACTAGTGAGGCACATATGTTCTGGATGGCAGAGCTTGCATGAATGGGGTACGGTCCCTGATGTATAAATGCTCAGTAATTCCAGGTTAAAAGTCGGTTCTCACCTTTGTGGCCAAAGACTTAAGTTTTCCTAGTATTGACTGTTTGTTGGAATATACAACATCCTCTTCGTTATCTTCTCCTTCCATGATAGCACAGCTGTCTGCAGCTGGGAGTTCACACTCTTTTGAGTTAGTTGTCATTACTAATTTAGAATATTTGTATTCCAGCCTAAGCAGGGTAAATAAATAGAGTAAATAAGGTTACAGCCATTTATAAAAATAATAAATTCATATTTATTATAAATGTTCTTATACCAGCTTCTAGTCCTGATAGTCCTGTATAGTTTCTCCAACAGCAAATTTGCCTCATCTGTGGCTATAGCTTTAAATGTTCTCACTTATTAACTGTCTGCATAAAAATATTCCACAGGATGTCAGAGAATCAGTTCAGTACAGTTAATTTTACCACTTATTTTACATTGACCTTACTGTCTAATTATATAGAATATTTATAAAACAAAGAAAAGCCTTGAGGTCAGAATGCCTTTCCTTAATGTCTGAATGTGATGCCAATTCAGTATCACATTTTCTAAGGTTTGGATCATGAAGATGAGAACACTGAGCAGATGATTTGCTTGTTACTGTATCTCTACTTCAGTTGTGCCTTTTCTCTTTAGCTATGACTTTAGATATTATAACTATTCCTAGAAATTAGAACATAGATCTGCCACATCCCAGTAAGCTCTAAATCCTCTCCAAAGATTCAAGCCATGTAACAGATGCATGCAATGGTTGGACACAAAATTTGGCACCAGAGTCTTGGAGAGTTGGAATAAATAAATATGACATCTGCCCATTTGCTTATCTGTTTGTTTAAAAACATCTTTGTAAATGAAACGGATAGGACAAGAAGTCAGATAATGTCAGAGAAAGGCATTATGCCACCACCTTCTAGTCTCAGCCCTGTTCCTATCTGGGAAACTTAGAAACTTTATTTTTTTTAGAATAAATGACTAATCCAGTGGTCAGTGATGTTCTGTCCACTTTCAATTATCAAAATAAGAATCAATTTATTCTCCCTATTTTCTCAAATGCCTTGCCTATATCTTCCTTACCAGAAATGCCTCGTGGCACCAAGGGAACGGACAACATATAGTAATTAGGTCTAAAATTCTCACAGTATAAACAAACTTTCCAGTTCTTACAAGATCATCTAACAAGGTTACTTACTTTTGATTCTTTTTCCAAAAGTAGCACGTTAAAGCCACCAACAAAACAGCTGTGAATGCTCCCACACCAGCTCCTACTTTTAGCCAAAAGTCAACCGTTTCGCAGGTTGACAACTTCTTCTCTGGCAAAGTAATTCCTTTGATGCACCACTTAGGTTCATTCCATACATATAATATTTCCTTTTAAAACAAAGAAATGAGGCCATAGATGAGATGAGCAATGAGGCGAGGATTGAACTGTAAAAGCTAGAATCGGTACTGAGTCCATTTATCACACAGAAGAAAGACTTTTGCTAACTTTCTTCTCATCATAACCACAAAGGGTATTTCTCATTCAGTTAATACTATAGAATATCTAGCAAGAAATGAGATATAGAAAATGAGTAAATGAATTAAAATGCAAAATTTAAATAAAGACTGTCACATCAGAACAGTTTATCACATGCTGAAGAAATAGAATAAAAATTATTCCACTTTGACACTTTTTGGGGATTGTTTTCCTCAAAATTTGATGACTCTGGACTTCTTAATCTTGTTCTTAAACACACTCTCAAGCTACTTAGTACAACTCCTCGGAATGGTTTGCACATATCCATCAGGTAGGCCAGTCAACCCAATAAACCTGTCCCTGAATGGAGTTGCCTACACACCATGGCCCTGGAGTATGTAAGTGTACCACAGCTCACCAACTCAAATGCTTCATGTAAAATTAGGTACCCAAGATGCACAGTGCTTTTATTTGCCAACTAAGGAGTGCATTAGCTCGGGTCATCACTACCTATACCAAACATTTGCAACCTCCCAATGTAGATGACTCGATTCCTAAAGCAATGTGCCCTAAATAGCAAGTGACAACCAGTGAACTATAAAACCAATACATTTTTAAAATTAAAGTGCTAAAATGAGGCAGACTACATATGAAAATCAGAGTTCAGTGTATTCTTCCTTTTATAGCTTAGCGTACATTGTGACCAGTAGTTATTTATAATTATTATGGAATCCAATGAACTGGGGAACTCCATTTTATGTCTGATTAATCACTTCAGTCATCTGTTGTATGGTGGTCACTTTATCTGGACCCTAACAAAATGATAGCTGTGTTTTACTTCATATCTTCTGTGCATAGACAGATTTCTACCATTAGTTATAACCAATATGCAGAAGAATGATTCACTATGGGGAAAAGTTCATTTAGGTTTCAAATAATATCTCCCTGTGTGTTTTCTTAGAAAAGGTTATTAGTGATCCATGACAACTATTATCATTCTTATTGAACTGAACATCAATAAATTACTTTTGAAATGGGTGACACTTTTATAAGAATGAGGAGGTGGAGATTCAGGGGCACATTGGGTTCACCACCATCTCTCTAAGTGTAAACTAGAGTGAATGTGGACCTCATTTGAAACACATTCTAAGAACACCACTAAAAAGGTTTGTGTGGAAGCCTAGAAAGTTTTATCAAATGTATATGAATACAAGACTCATTAAAAGCTCCACTGTCTAGTAGCTATAGACTAAGCATCTTAAAACCTCAAAATTACAGAGATACATGTAAACCCTAAATGCCAAACTATCCACTCAGTTCCTCAGATACTGTAGAAGAAAGAAATGTAACTGAGCAAAGTTCATAGTCACTCGAAAACTATTCATTAGAAAACCTGATCTTATCATCTGGTCAGATATCACCAGGAGCAGAAAGCTGACAGAGCAGCTGAACAGTCCCTTCTTCCAGCATGGAGGGGGATTTTGTAGCAGGATTAAGATAAATTTAGTGATAAATTCAAAAGCATTTATCTTACTGATAACACAGTATCACTTCAAATCTTTATTACTGCCTAATATTAGATATGATATTTACCACATACTTCTAACCTGGTATAGACTTTTTGAGATCTCAATTTGATAAGAGTACTTCTCTCACAAGCCATGAAGGCTTTTCTGCTTCTATCAGCTATGTGTGAAGGAGTTACACTCTGTAAACGATACAGATCTATATTTGAAATACTTACAGAATAGTGGAAGTGCATGCCCAGCCAACACAAAGGGGAAAACTGAACAGAATGGGAAAGGAAATAGGACTAAAGCAGTCCTTGAAATTAAATGCTTACAATTTTTAAAGATACACATTGAAGTACTTTAGCGATCGTTATTTTTCTTCAATTGTGAAGCTTTACAATCCAAAGAAATCTTCATTTATTCACAGACACGAATAAAAAGCAGTTGACATCTGTTCAGGGTGCCTCCATAGGTTAGATCTTACCTGAAGCCCCCTCTTGCAGGCTCCCTCGATCTCATGGAAATCATGCTCTGTGCACAGAGGGCAAGCTTCTGCACTCTCCCATAGAAAATAGAATGTACAGCCATCGCAGGTACCAGCTGGACACTTGCTAAAATTTTAAATAAACAGCAACCTTTTTAATGCATTAAATCCACTCCAATCGATACTGCAGCTCTCAAAGCACACTAGGAGTCTTGGGTTAATATTGAGGTAATACTTGTAAAAAACAGAAAATGTCTAAAGGAGACTACACTGAGACCACAGTGATACACCCCCATGCTTGCTACAAACCTGGTGGCTAGAGTAAAAGAAACAAATAATGCCGAGTATAGGAAGATATGATGCAAAAGGGAACCCTCATACATTACAGATGAGAATGTGAATAGCCCCTCTATTTTCAGAGTCTTGCAATTCTTCAAACAACCACACATGAATGTACTATTAATCAGGCTATAAGCAGGCATGTCTGTTCATAAGTATAAACCCAATAGAAGCAACGTGCATTCCACACAAAGGTTGGTAATGAATGTCCACAGCAACATTATTCAAAATGACCACTATGGGAAGAGCCTAAATGTGCGGTGAATAAATAGTTAAGTGGAACTGTCTGAGGGAATTCTAAATGACTATTTAAAGGAATGCAGTAATGATATATGCCTCATTTAGATGAACACTACAAATACTGCGCTAAGTGGGAAAAGTAGTCAGAAATAATACACATTATATGATGCTACCCATATGAAAGTCTAGAATAGGGACAGAGAACAGATGATTTGCTGCTTAGGGTTGGGAAGAGGGTTAGTGTACAGGAAGATGAGAATCAAAGGGTTCAGAGATTCCTGGGGAAATGATGAAATGACCTAAACTTGGTTGTGGTCATGACTATATACTTCTGTTAAGAATCTAAAGAATCATTGACTTATATACTGGTTGAATAGTTTGTATGGATTGCATGGAATTGTGATGCGTGCTGCCGTGCGTGTGTGCGTTGCATGCGTGCGTGCGTGCGTGCGTGTGTGTGTGTGTGTGTGTGTGTGTGTGTGTGTGTTGCGTTGTCCATGAACCTGCCATTCTGCTACACTGCTTATGTGGAGATCAGAAAAATGACTTACAAGAGTCAGTTATGTCCTACTATATTAGTTTCAAGAATCAAACTCAGATCACCAGGCTTGGTCACTGGCATGGCACCTTTGTCTCACTGAGCCATTTCACTGACCCCAAGCTTTCTTCTTTGAAACTTTAAGAGACAGGCCCAGATAGCTACCAAAAGGGAAGAAAAGATTCTGGAAATGTTTCTCTGAACTCATAGCATCTAAGCTGAATTTAGGAACACATAGGAAGAGTAAGACAGAAGGAAATAAAAGAACTTCCTGCCAAGGAGATAGAATTGTATGATGAACTGATAAAAAACAAATTACATGTCAATTACTCTTGCTGACCATCCAAGGCAAAACAATGAGGACAGTGAGAAACTAAAGCACAAAGCTTCGGATGCCAAGCAGATTATAGTTTCTATCGAATTACCTCAGGGAGGTAATTTTGGAAGAGAACCAGGGTCTCTTATAGAAGAAGAAAAAAAAATAACCACGGACATTTCTGAAGTCAACCCTCAGATCAACACAACATTCTATTCTCCAGTCCAATGCTAGGTCCCCCTGCACTGACAATGACTTAAAGGGGTAAAGATGAAGATGGGGGGCAGAGTAGACCTAGGGTAGATTACAGAGCAACCATGGGGAAAATCTAAGTGGCTACTTTATGAACATCTACTTTCTGATGTGTGAGCCAACTTCATCAAGTTGCTTCTTTGATTAATAAACAGATAAATCCTGTGTGACTCTACATTACTCTATTGTTGCTGTATATTCTCTGAATGAACCAGAATCTATCTGAAAAGGTTCTGGTATAAGCAATATTTTTATGAATATGTAAAATCCTGGGAGTATTCTCTTAATTTGCCTACCTAACATCCAGTCTTTTTAAGGTAATCCATGTGATTAGAAGTTTTCCCTAACTTCCTTCAGATCATGGCTAATGCTGAACATGGGTCTCCTGAAAACTCACAAAAGTTAAAAGAAAGAAACAAAACAAACAAATAAACAAATATTATGCCCACTTTTAAAAGCCTCAACATAAAACTTTCTTGGTATATTAACTCTACATATTGACATAAAGACATTTCAATACAAGAAAACTGTGCACTTTGATCATACACATTCACCTTCCATTTTCACACACTCTCAAATATTCTTTCATCTCCCCAATGGTCTTACATCTCCTTTGTTGTTATCAATTTTTATAATATTTATCTATATGGAATCTAGAGTCCAGAAGAGAAAATCTCGAATATTTGTGTTTGAATCTAACTTATTTTGTTTTGAATAGTGATCTTCAATTGTACCCATTTTTCTGCAAACAACCTAATTCTATTTTTCTTTATGGCTGAATCAAACTCCATTGAGTACATGCATCCTGATATCTTCATCTTGGATACTGTATATAATACTTCAATAAACATACCTATGTCTGTTAAGTGACATTCACTAAGGTATATACTGTAAAGTGGTATAGTTGAGTCACATGAGTTCTATATTTAGTTTTTATTGAAGACCCTCCGCGTTGGTTTCCATAGTCACTGGGAAAATTTATACTCACAAAGTGAATGATTCCCTTCTCCATACATCTTTGCCAGCATTCACAATTTACTTAACAATAACTATTCTAACAGGGGTGAGATACAACTTCAATGTAGTCTTTTTTATTGGATATTTTATTTATTTACATTTCAGATGTCAACGCCTTGCCATCCCAAAAGCTCCTTATCCCATTCCCCCTCCTCCCTTTTGCTTTTATACCATTTTAATTACATGCAAGTATTAAGGTCAGTTCTAGGTTGCAGAACTAGCAATACAAGAGATGCAAATAGTCAAGGAACAAGCAAGACAATAAACACAAATAGTCAAAGAACAAGCCAGGCAATAAGCAAAGTTCCATGATCACTCCTATGATCACTGTTTCTAAGGGCTTATCAAGATGTCCAAAATATCTGAGCCTACTTCTCTATCCTAGCCCAAAGTCATTTTCATATCTGAAGCCTACTTCTTTGTTCTAGCCTAAGATTAAGATTTCTGCATGAAATTACGTCTTTGTTCTAGCCTAGTGTCAGATTCCTGCCTGAAGCCCACTTCCTTGCTCTTGGCCAACATCCCCATTTCCTTGTCCTTGGCCAAGGTCAGATTCTTGCCAAGCAGCCCCAAAAGCTCTCCACCTCTCCCTCTTTTTTATTTCATAAATGAGACTGAGCCTGTCTTATGCCTTCCTTACCTGTCATGGAATATGCATTATCAAAAGCAATGCACTTTTTTTCTAAATCAGTTCTTTACTTTATTACAATTTTCATATTTCACATCAAAGTTACACAAAAACTGTTAAATGGAAACACAAAATAAAATCAATTATTGAATCTCCATCCAAAAGTGAGAACTATATAATGCTTAAGCTGCAATTGAGTTTAAATGGTATAAGCTAAATCATAAGATATTGTTTAATATTAAATAAATGAAACTAATAGTATATGAAGAGCAATTACTTTATCAAAGGCAGATTGTACATTCTTTGTCATGTTGACTAGGTTCCCTATACTTGTAATTCATCTCTTTTCTAATGTGGTTTTTAAAATAGGACATAAAATCACCATCCTGACTGTTGGGGACCCTGGACCACCATCCCAGCTTATGAAAACTGTGAACTGCCTTCATGAGAAAATGCCTCCTTTGGGAAAACCTGACCTTCAACCAAAGAAGATTCTCTTGTTCTGTCAAGAGATAAGCCCAGGAAACTACCCATTGTTCCAAGAGAGCCTCAGGGAAATACTGCTGTTCTGGGAAGGTTAATCAGTACCAGGTTAGAGGATAGGCTTCCTCAGATCTCAGTCTCAGTAACTTAAAGAACATCTGGCATTTCCTGGGGCTAGATGGCACCGGGCAGAGGACCTTTGCCCTTCTTTCTTCCTTGCCGAAGACTATATATTGTAAACTGCTCCCCCATTAAAGTTAGACCTTGACAAAACTTCCGCAGGGTCTCCGTTCTTCTCTCTCTCTCTCTCTCTCCTCTCTCTCTCTCTCTCTCTCTCTCTCAGCCAGTGTTCCCTTTTTCAGGTGACGGTCCCTCTCTGAACCCCACGAATAACCAAAACCCGTGGGTTGGGTCAGGTGGCGCCCAGCATGTGGCTAAAGGTACGGACCCTCATCGGTCGGTCAGTGTTAACAGAAGTGAAGTCGGCCGAAAAACCATTATTGAGTCACCGAAGACCTCCGTCGCCGGAGGAGGCCAGAGGTTAGGTAAGTCACTGCCGTCCAAATTAACATGGGCTAATCATTGTCTTGGAAGACAAATTTATTAAAGGGCTTAAGGCCTTATTCAGGGAGAGAGGAGTCAGGGTAAAAAAGAGGGTCTTTTAAAAATGTCATTGGTGAAGAAATGCTGCACCTCCTCAGGAGGAGGTTAAAAGGTTAGGAGACCATTGATAAAAAATGCTGCACCTCCTAAGGAAAGTAGGTTTATTGATAAAAGTTAATAAACCTTGGAAGATGAGGGAGAGAAAGGGCTAAAGGAGTTGTCACTCTCCAACAATGTTAACAAAAGAAGAGGAAAAGGCTATCTTAGAGCCCTCCTAGGAGCAGCAGAAAATCAGGAGACATCCTGCATTTTCTCTGGCTCAAAAGGGAGAGATCCTCAGTTCTGTTTTCTCTGTCTATTGAAGCTCAATCTGTCCAATGTGTGTATTTGTTTTATTGTGCTTACATGTTGTCCCGTCTTTTCATGTTTATAAAAAAAAAAAAAATAGTTAAAACTTTACCTGCTGGTTGTTCAGCCCTTGATTCAGTTTTTAACTAGTTTCAAAAAGGAGAGAAGAAAGAGAGAGAGAGAGAGAGAGAGAGAGAGAGAGAGAGAGAGAGAGAGAGAGAGAAGTAAAAGCAAAAAGCAGTTTCAATCGGCCTTTGGAGCCCTGCACCTGTGGTTAGAATTAGCATGGAGAAGCCCTGCCAAGTTCATTGATGTAAAAGCTGCTCTTAAAGATGATAAGGGTTGTTTTTAGCTTCTATGGTAAGGAGCTGATAGTTCGTTTCTCCTAAAATAATCTGTGACTATGATTATTGGGTTCAGCAGGTGACAAGGTGCTTCTCTTAAAATTACAGCTAGGAAAAGTAAGGAAATTTCGTTTAGAAAAAGTATATAAGATGTGCATTTACTTCTTTTGTTTCTGACTGGTTTTAAAAGTATAAATATGTTCTGCATGTCTTGTTTATAGATTATTTGCCTATAAGTTATTGGGTATGATTAAAAATTTGCAACCTTGGTAACAGAAAGTTGGCTTAAAACTGGTTACTCAGGATTGGAGTCATTCAGAAGCCAGATATATAGAGATAAGATTTAAAACAATGTCTCTTTAAGAGTTATTAAAGGCTGCATAAAGAACTGACAGCCAAACTTTGTAACATGAAAGTAGTGTGCTTAGCCGGGCGGTGGTGGCGCACGCCTTAATCCCAGCACTTGGGAGGCAGAGGCAGGCGGATTTCTGAGTTCGAGGCCAGCCTGGTCTACCGAGCGAGTTCCAGGACAGCCCGGACTACACAGAGAAACCCTGTCTCGAAAAAAAAAGAAAAAAAAAAAAAAAAAAAAGAAAGTAGTGTGCTTGGTGTTGATTTTAGAGAAAATGGATTGTTTGCATTGTTAAAAATTGGTTTTGTTTCTCAAAATTATGGTTACACTCTAATATTGCAGAAGAAACTTAGAAATATAGTTAAACTGTCAGTGTTCCAGTGACTGCAGTTGGCAGTTCAATTGTGAGCTCAAGAATTTTTGACTCATCCATGTTTATGGTTCAGAAGAAGACTGAAAAGCTAGAGTTGAATAGTAAAGCCATTTTGTCAGGAGGAGATTACTTGCTTTGGAGCTCAGAAGGAGTGAAGCTAGTAAGAGAACAGCCATCATAAATGCAGGCAATGTAGATTGAGATCTTAACATGCTTCTAGGAGAAGGTCAAAATGAAGGTAATGCTAATCAGGTTGAGCTGCCTACAGGAGAGACAGGTTGCAATGGCTGCTCGCCATGCTTGAAATCAGTTACCTACCAAAGGGGATCTTAGTGAAAATTTATCTAATATTAAACAGGGCTTTGATAAACTATTTCAGAATTTTGTGGCCAGGCTGCTAAAAGCAGCTGGTAAAACTTTTACAGACCCTCAGTGTAAGAAAGATAATTGTTGGGCCAGTCCTCAGGAAATAGGCTCAGATTAAGAGCTTTCACATTGAGTTAAGACAAAGTTCAGAGTGGGCTCAGGAGGAGCTCCTGTGACATTCCTTTTGTCCTAACCAGCCCCTAGAACGGTGTTTTCTGGAATTTGCTTTATTGCCTTGCTTCTTCCTTGGGGACAAAAGGTCAGCCTCAGCCTCAAAGACATTCATAACAGTTTATGGTCCAGGAGTTATAAAATGATTATGCTGGAGAAATTAAAATTAGCCTGCTTCCCTCCATGACATAGCTGTGCCTGCTAGTGAAAAAAATTGCTCAAAGAGTAAGAGAGGACAAGACTGGCTTTGGTTCCTCTGATGTGTATTAGGTCCGATCTATTATTAGCAAAAAAACTAATCTTAAGTTAATAATTTAAAGAAAAAGTTTTGAGACATTGATAGACACGGAAGCTGATGTAACAACTATTAGAGGACAAGATTGCCTTCAGCTTGGCTTTTGTCTGATGCTCTCACTCAACTAAAAGAATTGGTTATTCAATTAATCCAAAACAAAGTTCAAATTTAAGATTATAAAACATGTGGGGCATTATAGCCTGACTTGCTTATTCCAGCGGCCATTCTAGGAAATACATATGAAATTATTGTAGATTTAAAAGATTGTTTTTATACCATTCCTTTACACCTGGTAAAGGTGATGAGGTTTAAATTCAGTGAATTTGTGCTTTCTGAAAGCCCATGAAGTGATATCATTAGAAAGGTTTGCCTCAAAAAATAATTAATATATATATTTTTAAAATTGTTGTTTCTTTAATACAAAAGGTTAAACATTTAAATCTTTCAGTGTATATTAGTCATTGTGTATTTTATTAGCTAATCCCTCAAAAAACTTTTTCTACAAGCCTTTGCTCTAATAAAATGAGCTTTAACATTTTAAAGTGTTTGTTGCTCCAAAAAGATTCAAAGGCAGTATCTTTTCAATATTTGAGATCTCAGTTATATTTTAAACAAATTATGACACAGAAAATTCCAATAAGAATGGATAGTTGGGGCTGGAGAGATGGCTCAGCCGTTAAAGGCTAGGCTCACAACCAAAAATATAAGAGTTCAATTCCCAGCAACCACATGGTGGCTCACAACCATTTGTAGTGGGATCTAGTGCCCTCTTCTAGCTTGTAGGTGTACTTACAAAAAAAGATTTACCTTTAATAATGTTTTTTTAAAAAGAAAAGGTTGTTAAGAGATATTAATTGGCTAAAATCTCATCTTAAGCTTACCATAGGAGAACTTAAACCTCTATTTGATATTCTCAAGGGGGATGCAAATCCTAATTCCCCTTGACAATTAACTGATGAGAGACAGATAGCTTTGTAGAAAATAAAGTAAGCTGTTAATTATCAACAGATATATTATATAGAGACTATGATCAATTGTTGGCTGTTTGCATTATTGCTACTCATGTGCTCACAACAGCCCTTTGGCAAGAGAAACCATTAATGTGGATTCATCTTTCTTCATCTGCAAGTAAAGTTTGAACATCCTATTATGAAACTATTGCAGTGTTAATACAGGATTGTAAGATAGAATCCTGAAAGTATTTTGGATGAAATATTTATTCCTTATTCCAAATAGAAATCAAGTTGGTTATTGGAGAATAATGATTATTTGGCCTATTACATGGCAAAAACTTTTTAGGCAAATTTGCTAATCATTATTCATAAGACAAGTTGTTACAGTTTTTCTCTATGCATGCTTTTATATTTCCTATAGATTTGCATGCAGCCCATAGAAAAGATGTTTACTGTATTTACAGATGCCTCATCTATTGAGAAGGCAGTATATGTAATTAGATCACATGTTCCTTTTCTCCAGTTTTCCCCTGCTTCAGCACAAATAATTGAATTATGGGCTGTAGCCACTGTTTGAAATGCTGAAAAATCAAGCTTTCAGTTTGTATACTCATAGCCAGTATATAGCTCATGGTTTATAATTGCTTAAAATTGTTCCTTTTTTAGATATTGCTAATTTTCAAATTTTACAAATACAGCTTAATTTAAGAAACATGTACTTTTCCTTAACTTTATAAGACATTTAAGAACTCATTGGATTGCCTGGACACCAGGGCAATGCCACAGTAAATTTGTATACTAGGCAGATTATAAGCCTTACAGAAACAATTGGCCATAAAGTCTTATTCTTTATATCATCAAAATAGCAATACCTTGAGACAATAATTTGGTATTGCTAGAGATTGTGCAAGTCAAATTGCAAAAACTTGTATCCTCAATTTTTTCATAATGGTGTTAATTCTTGAAGACTTATACCTAATCAATTATGGTAAGTGTGTGTTACTCATTTCTGATTTTGGAAAATTAAAACATGTACATGTGGCTTGACACCTTTTCAGCCTTTCTAGTTGCAACTGCCTTTAGCAGGAGAAGCAACTAAAAATATAATTAGTTATTGCCTACATTATCTTTCTATGCTTGGTGTTCCATATCAGATTAAGAGAGAATATGGAACTGGCTATTGCAGTCAGACATTTGAGATGTCTTCTTGACAATTTAATATTACCCATATTACAAAGATTCCTTATAATCCTCAAGGACAAGGTATTGTGAAACAGATATCATGGAGCTTTAAAATAATGTCTTCAAAAGTCTCTGAGTCTGGGAAAAGCAGATACTGGTGCTTTTGCCCTGGTTTTGAAGGAACTCTAAAAAATTGGCTTTAAAAAAAAAAAAAAAAAAAAAAAAAAAAAAAAAAAAAGAATGGGAGTTATACCCCGAGAAGGGTTCTCCTAGAAATGTTCTCAGTGTCCCCCTCTGAAACCCACGAATAATCAAGACCTGCAGGTCGGGTCACCTGACCACTTTGAATGTACAGTTTGGTAATATGGAATATCTCATATTATTGTAAAATAAATATTCCAAACTTCATCATATAACTTTGAAATGTATGTCTATGAAGCATCTCTACAGCATGACCTTTTTCTCATTTCTAGTAGATATTCTACTTTCTGAGTCTGTCAGTCTGACAACTTCATATGTTGACTACAATTGGAATTACATGGGATCTTGCTCTCTGTTACCGTTTTGTTTCTCTTACTAGAATCCACTGAATCATCATCATCATCTTCTTCTTCTTTTTTTTTTTTTTTTTTTTTTTTGCTAGAACAAAGAAGTAGGCTTCAAACATGAAAATGACTTTGGGCTAGGACAGAGAAGTACACAGATATTTTGGTCATCCTGATAAGCCCTTAGAAACAGTGATCATAGGAGTGATCATGGACTTTGCTTATTGCCTGGCTTGTTCTTTGACTATTTGTGTTTATTGTCTTGCTTGTTCCTTGATATTTACATCTCTTGTATTGCTAGTTCCTCAACCTAGAACTGACCTTAATACTTGCATGTAATTAAAATGGTATAAAAGCATAAAGGAGGAGGGGGATGGATAGGGGTTCTGTGGAGGGAAAATGGGAAAAGGAATCACATCTGAAATGTAAATAAATACAATATCCAATAAAAAAGAGAAAAAAGTAAAGGATTATTTGCAATGACATAAAAAACAAAAAAAGCAATGCACTTCTGTCTTAGATTGATAAGGCTCTGTGTAGAATCTTACCTGTCCTTGGCTTGCCAGCCTGTTAAATTAATAACTCTGTCTGGGGGTCCATTTTCAGTTTCAAGCCATGGACTTTGGCTGCCAACATAGTCTTAATACAAAATGCCCTCATAGATAAGAATGCTGAACATTATTTCATATAGTTACTGGCCATTTGTGTTGCATCTTTTATGAACTGTTCAACCTATTAACTAATTTATTGTTTTGGTTCATGTGGGTGCACATTTGTGTGTATGTACACAAATGTCAAAAGACAACACCAAGTATTGTTCCTCAGGTACTCTCTAGTTTACTTTTGAAATATTGCAGCCCAGTAGTTATATGCTAGACAGACTCTCTAACCCTGAAGATATGACTGTCTCTACCATCCCACTGGAGTTCAAACTTTGTAGCTGAATTCTCTCTTTTCAGCAATGACAAACTTCACTTCAGAGTAAAGCTCCACACATTGTCTATATGACCTGTCTTTGTGTGTTCTATTGGTCTTATTTTTCCCAAATAGATTTCAACGCCTAAGGCTCTGATATGGCCAACACATGTTTATATTTAACTTTATGGCTGCATACTCTTGTCCTAGCCCAAAGGCTTTGGCTATCTTTCTGCCACAATTTGAGTATATATGCTCCACTGAGTTCACGTTCAGGTAGATTTCCCTGGACTATGTGTGTGGTTCTATGGTTCTTTGAGAAACCTGCACTTAGTATGGAATGGGGTGTGGCTTTGCAATGTGGATATAATAGCCTTTTCTCCTCTTCCTGGCAGAGCGGTTAGATCCAAGTTTCTCTTTGGATCTGTTCCCACCTTGACTCAGTATAAGAGGCAGTGCCTTAGTCAGTGCCACTAAGTGACTTCCTATCACTGGCTTCATTTGAATTGTGGCCCTTTTACTTTTCCTCTTTGTTCATAAGATTTTCCTTTTGGTTATAGACCCAGAATAGGAGGAGAATGGATTCTCCACTTTCTCTATTGATTTTCCCAAACTGCTACTGAAGTTTGTTGTTGCCTTACAAATCTAACAGTCAATATTTCAGTGACTTATCTAGTGTTTCCCAGTCTAGTCTTGGCTATCATCTTCCTTTCCTTTCTAGGTAACTCTCTTCCTTTTGAAGTCCTAGAATAGATGTTTTCTTTGAACTTGGTAGGTATGTAGGTGAGCACTGTTTGTTTCCTTCTCTTCCATCTTCCTCACCCTCCTCCCTTTAACTATAAATGACACTTTAAGAACCTCAAACAGACAGCAAAGACAGGCTATGGTAAATTGTGAGCTACTGACACAAGACAAATGATTCCTCCCCATAAATGGATGAACAGTTGAACCAAGGGGAAGGACATGAATAAGCCTTTTGGATTCCTCTAACCAATCACAGTAAAGATTATTGATATTCAGTTTTGGTCATAAGATTCATAAAAGCTCACTGGACAGGGAAACTCCCTTAGAGACCTTCCAACTCTTGGGAGTTTTTCTCATTTCCCTTTAATTAATCCACTTTTATTCTGCTCACTCCTTGTTCCTGGTTCTATATTCTTTTGGGTCTGAGACAACAAAATTGTAAGGGTAACATTGGTGACCATTGATCACGTGGCACCCTAGTTCCCTTAGTCAAGCTTACTAAGAGCTAAAAATGGCTCCATTACACTCACAAGCCTACATCTATATACAATCCAAAATTGTATTTTTTTAGATACCAGCAAAATTTCAAACATGCCAAGACATCCTAAAACATGAATACAAAGTCTACACTTTTAATAGTTGACCATGTTTTTCTAAGAGGTCTGTCTTTCCAAAGTGACTGCACTGTAGATGACACAGATCCAGTTCAGATGTAAACAAACTATCCTCCTTACGTGATACAGTAACAGGGACCTAGGATTTTTTTGTCAGGACTATAAATAATAGCAAAATGTTCTTTAGGGAAATCAAAACAAGAATTAGCTGCCTTAATTCAACTGTTTATAAATCAAAGAAATGATATGTGCAGACTAATAAACAGAGACTTAAACATAGAATAAATACTATGAGTAAAATCTTACCAAACAAGATATCATTTCCTTTCCCCATCCTCTAGGTCAAGAAAAGTAATTCAAAATAGTTACTTGAATTATTTTTAATAAAATTCTAAATTCCTAATCAAAAAGGTATTCCCAATATAGCTACAATTTTCAATTTTAAAGTAATTATATTTTTTGATCATTTATTAAAAATTATCATTATGTCCTCCAGGTCACTTCTTCCAGAAAGGGAGAGCCAAGGGATGAACAAATTTTGTATCCTGGGGTATGGAGAAGACAGTAAGTCTGCTAAACTTTGAAACAAAACATGACCAAAAAGAATGATAATTAAAATTGTAAAAACTTCTGAAGATAACTCAAGTTTTAATTCCAACTGGACTTTAAAATGACAGTTTTCCTCCTTTCCTTGCCTCATTTTTGTAATTTGGCAAAGTTGAAGCTCTTCTGTCCTCACTAGACTGTTACAATGTGTAAAGCGAGAGAGCAAACTTGGGAAGCTCAAAGCAACACCAAATTTGAAGACTATGAACAATGAGAGTCAATTTCTAGGGAACTCACAAAAGCACAAAAACTTCAAGAAAAAAAAAACAAACTAGATATTCATGTCATTTATAAGGCTGTCACTGTGTCAAAACACTACAGTGATTAGATACTTCTTGGTAGACTTTGCTTTTCTAAGGATACACTTAGGTTAAATGTAGTTTAGAGTCAAGTCCTTAATCCTTTTAATCCAATCCTTTTACTATCGGTGGCACCCAATTTTGATTCTTTGAAATAAACTGCATTTTAGAATTTGAATCAAGTCATCCCTCTGAATCGTGCCTGGATACAGAGGCTGTCATCTGACCTGTGATTCCTCTCAGCCTTGGCATCTCCTGAAACAGTCTTTCTCTGTTGCAGATCCTGGGCACTGGAATAAGGCAGGTCCTCTAGTGTTGGATCCATAAGACATGGTATTTTGCCTCATTTTAAAAGGCTAAGTGTGATTGTGCATGACTGTGTCTTGCGCTGTTTGGTCTGTTACAGCAAAACACATTAACTCGAAAATAACAGAATCTTTTTTCTAAATTTACAGAGACTGGGGAAGCTAAGTTCACAGTGCATCTGAGTGAGGGCTTGCCCTCTGTTTCACAGATTATGCTACCTTACAGTGTATTCTCATATGGCATAGGGCTAGCTAGCTTTTTAGGTACCTCACATGGCATAGGGCTAATTTACTCTTCAGGCATTTCACATGACATAGGGCTAGCTAGCTCTTAAGGGCACCTATAAGAACACCCATTTCATCCATGTTGTCAGAGCCACTATAAGCTAACCACTTCTCAAAGCTACTACTTTCTAATATTCCCAGGCTGGTATTTAGTATTGTAATGTTATTTCAGAGTATGAATTTGGGGAATATAAACTCTCAAACCTAGCCAACTGAATTTTAACATAAGGATATTTTTACCTGTGAGTCTTAGAACAAGGGATAAAAAAACACACCTTCACATATTCCCTTTCTAAAGAATTCTTCTATGATTAATTACTACAAGTTGGTACCTGTTCAAGACCACATTAGTAAACTTGCTTCCCATTGTCCTTTATCTATAGATTATTTTCCTTGGTGGGAAAAAATCCACTTTTATTACATCTATTTAAACATTGTTCTAAAAATGTATGAGGGTTTTGTGATGTGATTGTAACCATCTCTTAAAATGACTTATTTATGTTCAAATTGTACAATTTTAATATGCCTGCATTAAAGCTTTCCCTTTCTTGATTCCAGAGTTTTTTGAGTATTTTCAAATGTTCATAAAGGTTTTATATGCATCAGTACATTTCTGTTCTAGAAACATATTTGGTCTTAAATCTTTTGTGTTATCTTGCTTTTCAAATTTGGATATCTATTATCTTTCTGTAAAGAATCAGAGGGAAGAGATAAGAAACTCATTTAGTGTATCTCTGACTCTTAATTTCAAATGATAGACTTTTTGACATTAATAGGCCTTCTTTGATGTCTCAACCAAATGCTGCATTAGAGTTCAATAAATCTAATGACTTTGATATAAAGACTAAATTTGAGCCTGTGGTATAAATCCCTGGAGTACTCAACTCTTGGACACTATCAGGACAGATCTGCAAAGCATCCCTTTGGTGAGATGCAACATCCTCAGACTCTGTGATGATCATGAAATGAATTTGGATTCTGCAAGAAGATTTCACAAAACAATTTTAGGCCAACTGAAAAACAACTTAAGCAGCTGGATAGGTTCATAAACTGATAAGAAGTAAAGAGAGAGATAAAGATGATGTTCTTACGTGAACATAAATGATGAATGCTTAAAGAAGGCAATTCAGTTAAAATAAGACATAAGCAACTTGTAGATCTGCTGAGCTGTGCCCAGGATAAATCAACTGTGCCTCTTTATTAAGTGTGCTTCTTGACAACTCTCCACTCAGGAGACATTGAAGGACAGTGGCTTGAAATACTTGAAAGGCATTTTGTCATGAAAGAACAAGAGCCATTAGGAGGTTGTTCCACCTGGGGTGTGGTACTCAGCAGCTATACAACCTCAGGCTCAGTGCTTCATACTTGGTGAGGCAAATATGTTTAACTCAAGGACCTTCCAGATCACATCCGTTCAGTGCCCGCTTTCTAGGAAGGCACTTGTGTAATCTTTTCACTAATTTAAATGCCTCATGCCTTTTAATGGGCAGTTCTCAGATGCAATGCTCAGATATGCATTGTCCCATACAAACAGTCTCTTCAGCTTCAAGTCCATCCATCTGTGAAGTTGACCCGAGGTTTAAGAAGTCAGGGGTGGGCTCATCTATGCAAATTTATTTAGAAGTATTGGCAGTCCCTTGCAGAAGAAACTTAGTCTGTACCCAAGCAGCAAACTTCATTAGATAAAAAGCCTCAGAAACAACTGGGGCTGTCAGATTCTATTTGCCAGAGATGCTACATGATAAAGTTCTCACCTACAGTACTCTATCCCCTCCAGACACTTTGCGGAATTAGGTACCACATACTTGCATTTGCCGGATCAAGCAGAAAGGTTGAAGTTTCTAATCACAGATGAAACCAAAATCCAGATAACATGAGTCCTCTCAAGTCTACACTCAGCAGAACATACACACCCTCTTCTTCTCCCTGTTCAGACTGTTTACTTTTCAAGAGCTAGAGGGCCTTTTGAAAGTTTTCTTGACCACCAAGGTTCAAAGACCCTGCTGACTATTTCCAATATTGAAGTCATTTTCACCTGGTTGGTCAAGAATAATTCCTGATGTGGCACTATTGTAAGGTCTCACTCTGACTTCTTGGTCAATACCATCTGAAGTCCAACTATCTGGTTAGCATCTTTTCCTTGGTTATTTTAAAGCTTCCAAAAAGATGCAGCAATAAGTCTTCCTCAAAATTAAAATGAGAAACCTGTCTATTACTTCCCTGTTAGTTGGAAATCTTTATTCAGCCCTGCAGCAAAAAGACAAACAAACAAACCTAATTATTTGAGAACGAGATGCTGTTTTTCTTGTTCTGATCCTTGGGCTCCCCCTTGTGCCCTGATGGGAAATTCACTCAAGAGAAAATTGAAGGTCTTCACATTGTCTGTGGGAGTCAGTATAGCTCCCTAGAGCAGTTGTCTGCATGCGTATCACAGCTACAAATGAATTTTTATCAAGATCTGTGTGTGAAACTCTGCCATAACTACTACATTTTAAATCAGCTTTTCAAAAGACCAAGATGCCAACAATAATACTAGAGAATAGATAATCTGTCCCAGGAAAGTAAAGCATGTAGAATCCATGGTATCTTAGGTCAACAGAAACGACCCTCCAATTTTCATAAGCTTTGCACTTGCCTTCTATTTTTAGAAATACTTCAGTGTTCAACACCCAGAGACTCGGAAATCAATTTTAACAATAGATATTCTAAGGTTTCTGCTGCAGGCAATCCAGAGAAACCCCGGTGAACACAGTAAAGTTCCCTTAGAGGCAAAGCTTGCCAGAAGTCAAAAAGAGAAAGTTCACATTCTTCTGCTCATCTATGGCATCCTTTAACCCCATGAGGCTATGTTTTATTTATGGTAAGAACTCAAAATGTAGCCTTGCAGAGTCAAAAGATGATCTATTTTCTACAGGCCATAGCCAGTCTCTAGGATCCCTGTCAGAGACCTGGCGGGGAATCTTTAAAGCCACCCAGATGGACTCTGCAGACCAGACCCAGAGAGGTTAATTACAAAATCTGGAAACCTCATGAGAGCTGTTGTAAATGTAATGAGCACCACAACTCAAACTACCCCCGCGGAACCCCGGAGTGATGAGATGTGCATCTGTCTCTGGAATCTTCATATGCGTCATTACGTGGAGGCAGAGGGATGCTCTGTAGTCCAGGAGTATCCCTCTCTCCCCGTTTCTCTATCCATGTCAATTCCTCTGTTATCTCATCATATTCTTCTCTCACCTTGAATAGGTGAAAAAAATAACAAATCATTATGCAAACCAGAGAAACAGCTGGTAAGAAGCGAATGCTAGTGTGCCTATATATCCCCAAATAACCCAAAGTAACCACGTTACTGATGTTATTGTTGCTAGAATACACTGTAGTTTCAGGTATAGAGCACCATTTTCTAATCTACCTATGTAATAAACAGGAGAGCTTTAAAACGCTCTCAAGTGAGGTTACTAAAAAATTAAATCATTTTCTTATTAAAATGACTTGGATAGAACCACACTATCATCAAAAGGTCCCTTAACTAAACTTCCTGAACAATACACTGAAAATACTGATATAGTTAAGTGTCCTTCTTGGGGGTGGTAGGCTGTATTTAAATGAATAGTTTTCAGAGCCTAGGAGTTACGTTCTAGTGTTCCCAGCAAAAATTAACAAGGTAGACCAAATGTAGACCACAGAGAGCTAGTACCTCAATTTCAATCAATTGAATACTCTGCATTAGGTTCTACAGGTCAGATTTACCCTGATGATTCTGCTACAATTCCTCAGAAACCTGAGCTTGAGAATGGATCTAAACACTGTCTCCAAAACCTCATTCCCTTGCAGAGAAAGGAAGCATAACTTGGGTTAGATTAGTTAGTCCAAAGCCAGTTAGTTAGTCTAGAAAGTTAGCTGTTGATCAAAGTCTAGGAAACAGGGACATTCCATCCAATCAAAGGAGACTAATAAACAGTGAGAATAAACACAAAAATACAAATGGTGTAATTCATTGTTTATTGCCTAAGTCATTTTGAAGAGACTCAGATGCTAAAGGCAAAAGGGACAAAGGGATGTCATTAAAGAGGCAGGGAGGCAGTACGATTAACTAGGACCTATTCATTTAAATCATGCCCTGACATATCCCTACAACACACCCCCTGGTTCTTCTGTTCTCAATCTGCTTTATTTCCATAAAGAATATATTTTAGCAGTAATAGTCCAGACAGCTTTGCTTCCAAAAAGAAATTCGACATGGAATAACTCCATAGTAAAGTGAATACCTGGGGACCGATATCACACCCGCACCGGCTCTCATGGGATTACACCGCATTTTCACAGCAGTCGATCGGCCATTAATACAAGATGTGGTGGCTGTGGAGGACCTATTGGAAAGCAGGCACTAGATTAAAGACCAGATACGACACAGATGACCATGACAAAAGGGTCATGTACAGAATGGCTCCCCTGCTCCGTGAACAAACAAAAGAGAGACATTACTAAAGGTTTCTAACTTCTAACTTATCACAAATTCAGTGTACCGATATTCACCACCTATGGAAGATGGCCCATCATTAAGGCATTTAGTAAAATTACTATGATTTTAATCACAATTAAATTTTTTGGAAGGAAACAAGAGTCAGTCGTATCAAAACATCAGGCTGAATACAAAGAGAGTAAGTGAATAAGAAGTAATTACTGCTCAGGCAATGAACCAAAATCTCCTGATTGCTTGAGAGGGAAAGAGTGAAAGCAAACAAATGGTGTGTGTGTGTGTGTGTGTGTGTGTGTATGGTGTATACTATACATGCTTGGTGTGCATATGTATTTGTGCATGGTGTGTGGGTACATAGTGTCTGTATGCATAGTATATGTGTATGTGCAAGGTGTGCATGTGAACACATATGTGTGTGTGCATAATGTGTGTGAAATTATATTAGACTTCCAAAATATTCTGTTTCTCACTTTTTATCAAGCCATTGGATGCCCACATTCTTACTGTCCATTGACTACAAGCTGCCATGCTAGGCACCCTGAAGCATCATTATCTTTCTCTCTTGCCACTAGGAAATTACAACCAAGAGTAAGGACTAAAATCTCCAGATTTAGATGTATGAGCTCATTATTTAAAAAAATAGTCACAAGAAAAAAAATACCTTCACTTACTTATAAAAGAAATGCACATCTGGTACTTGGCTCGGGATACTGGAAACATATCCTCCTTGATATTAACGTTTTGCAAGGCAGTTTCAACAGTGACTCCTAGATGACATTGAAAAACAAGCTCTGAAGCAGCAGGGGAGATGAGGTTTACTTAGTCTCTGTACACCTGAGTACAAAATAGCTTTACTTTGACAACTATCTCCTCACCCATCCCCTCACCAGAAATATTAAATTCAGGCATTCCTGATAAGAATAAGAAACTTTCCAAATCTCCCAAAAAAAGATTCAACTCCAGCTATGAAATCTAGCTCATTTCACTACCTGGATGTTTTGTTCTTTTGTTTTGTTTTTCTAGAATCTGTAGGATACATACAGTGGTTTACATGGTTTCTACAGTTATTTCTTATGTTTCAAAAATCTATTCCAGAATTGTGCTCTTCCGCCAAGTTTTGTCAGCAGAGATAGGTTACGTGTGCTCACCTTCAGTACAGACATGTTTATTTCACCAAGCCTGGTACTCTCTGCCTCTAGTTCAGCTAGCTTTATTAGTTACTGATTTGCTTAATCAGAAAGACAGGGTTTCCCTTCTCATAGATAAAAC
This sequence comes from Mastomys natalensis, assembly GCA_021653895.1. NCBI lineage: Eukaryota > Metazoa > Chordata > Mammalia > Rodentia > Muridae > Mastomys > Mastomys natalensis. Next base: position 65,408 of record JAJTUV010002248.1, on the reverse strand, counting down.
AGTGGCAGATTCAAACCTCTGGCAATTAGCGAGAGGCTGGTAGCTGACCTTGGTGCTGAAGTTTGAAGCGCAGTACATTCAGGAATCCATAGCAACGCTCTCAGATCAGGTCTCACACCCTCAAATTCTCACTGATCCTAAGAAACACTAGGGACCTGGATTACTCTCAAAATTGCCTTTACTATAGGACCTCAGACAAAGGGAACAAAACTCAAGGTACCAGCATCCTCAATGAAACACAGTAGTACATATTATGACTTACATGCTTTTTAGATTTTCATAAAGAATTTTTATTTTTATTTGTACAGATACACACAGCCATGTGTATACATATGGAGGCTGGAGTTGACTTGAGGTATCTTCTATATCTATATATCTATCTTATTTTTGAAACAGAGTCTCTCACTGGACCTAGAGATCAACCATTTCTGTTAAGCTAGCTGGCCATCAAGCCCCAGGGACTTACCTTTCTCTAATAGCACTAGGATTTCCGACTGACCCACATACCCAGATTTGGCATAGGCACTAGGGATCCAAACTCAGGCCCTCACCCTTGGGCAACAAACACTTGAGCCATCTCCCCAGGCCTATTTTTATATCTAAAATTATAACTAAAGAACCTGAAAGAGGGCACATACCTCTGAATTCAACTAAAGATTCTGAATGAGGGCACATCCTCTCATACAATATTATATCACATAGATTTCCATACAGGAATGCAGAACCTTCTTGTATTCTGAGATTGACCAATAGATCTTACTTCCATGTGATTTTTATCAACTTTGCAAAATGACAATTTATTAGACTGCAGGCTTTAATCGTGTGTTGTAAACAGCAGTATTATGACAGTTATTGTTATGATAAAGTAAGAATGAACACATGCACGCATATATTAACCCAAGGGAACTTACCTAAAAACGTATCTGCCAGAATGATACGACTGAGATGACAAGGCTGCCCGGAAGCCCTTACTTTCAGAAGGGATAATAGTTGACTGACATACAAATGCTCCAACCAAATTTGTGTAATCATCTGACCCTGTCACCATTTCCTTTACTGTAAAGTCTGAAATATTGTTGGTACAGAGAGCCATCTTTCTCCCCTAGGAAAGCAAAGCCACAAGCAAAAGGTTCACTGATTATCAGTCTTTAACTTGAATCTCAATTAACTTATCAGACTGGGTGCTAACTGCTCACCACAGAGATGCTCATTTAAGTGTTCTGGATGGTGCCCAGGCATCAGTCTCAATGCATTTCCAGTGTTCAACAGACTGTGGGAGTTTACGAAGTTATGCTAAGCCAAAAATGCTGGTCCTCCCAGTACATGCATCATTTGTTTTGGATGAAAGCCATACAACCCCAGGAAATAAATATCATCTAAGAACTGTTCACTTCATAGGCATTCAGGGAAGGCAGCAGACTGCTGATGAAGATTTAGATGCCAAGAAAGAAACTCTCCCTTTCTTTCTCCTTCATAAGTCTAAGTATGGTTGGAGAAGGCCTAAAAGTTATATTACTACAGCATCCTAGGATATCCAGACTCTAGGCCTCTTGATCACTGCATGTATCTTAGTAACCTACTCTTGCACACAGCGGTGTATCAGTTTATAAAATAATTTGAAAGAATAAAAGTGAACAAGAGGTTAACTTTTCAGCCAGAGGCTGGTTGTAATTGTATAATGTTTAAATACGCTGCAAAGAACTATAGCTTGCTCTATAATTTTTACAAAGAAATGTAAAAAGAAGATTGGAAAACTATTTGATTGACCTGAGAGTATATACACACAGACATGAAGCATAAATAGTTCTCATTCTTAATGCAACCAGCAATTCTAACATTTTCTCCTACCATAAGGCTTTCCCATATAAAACAGGGGAAATAGATCTTTACTAAATTGTTGCAGCCAAGAAAATAATAGAAAATGGCTAAAAGTCTAGGGAAAAGGAGGAGGAGGAGGAGGAGGAGGAGGAGGAGGAGGAGGAGGAGGAGGAGGAGGAGGAGGAGGAGGAGGAGGAGAAGAAATGACAAAGCCTAAAAGAAAACAAGTGAGAACAACAACTAAAAGTTAGGCCTGGCTCCTGCCTATTTTATTCACATGAGTTTAAGGCTAGCCTGGACTATATATTGAGTTGTAGGTTTCCCTGGGCTACTCACACAAAAGAAAATAAAACACATACACACACACAGAACCACACACCATGTATATACACACACTTGGACACATATACACACATGCACACACACAACTGCCCTCCAAAAGACCCAACAAGCAGATGAAAGAGTCAGATGCAGATATTTGCACCCAACCAATGGACAGAAGCTGCTGACCCTGTGGTTGAATTAGGGGAAAGCTAGAAGAAGCTGAGGAAAAGGGTGACCCTGTAGGAGGACCAGCAGTCTCAATTAACCTGGACCTTGAGATCTCTCAAACACTGGACCACCAACCAGGCAGCATATGCCAGCCGATATGAGGACCCCAACACATATACAGCAGAGGACTACTGGGTCTGGACTATGTCAGAGAAGAAGTACCGAATCCTCAAGAGGCTGGAGACCCTAGGGAGTGGGGAGGTCTGGTGGGGTGGGGGTGGAGGATGGAGACATCCTCGCGGAGACTGGGGAGGGGGTATGGGATGTGGAACAGTTAGAGGGTGGACCAGGAGGGTGATAAAATCTGGACTGTAAAAAAGATTATATTTAAAAAATGAAGAAAAAAACAAATTTGTCATAGCATCTCATAATGATGATGATTGGATATATAGGGGTCAATATGACAAAGACATAGGAAAAACTTCCCATTATATATTAAATTTTTGACTTTGTTGATGGTATATATATCATGGATCTCTCTCTCTCTCTCCTCCCTCTCTCTCCCCCCCTGCCCTGCTCTCACTCACATGTGCCCCACCTCCAAACTACAACCTCACATAGCAATGAAAATATGACACCTACAGTGGTATAATTCTCCCATTGATGGTAACAAAGTTCTGCTTTTTCTATCCCACCAGATAAATCCCATATTTATCAGCTGCTTTATCAATTAACATTTGACCTTGTGTATCTCTTTTTTAATTTGTACAGAATTCCCACTGGTATTTTCTCCCTTTTAAAAATATAACCAGAATGCATGTTACACATCACACAGGTAGATTAAGGAATGCCGAGACCTGGCAGAACATGAATTCGGGAATGTTGCAAGGGTGCTTCAGAGGAGACTGGTATGAGAGATGGTTGTCTGAGAAAGGGAAGATCTGCCTTGAATATGAGCAGGCATCACTCAACTGGGAAAACCAGATAGAACAAAGGGGTGGGGTCAAGAATTCCTTCTTCCTGAGCCTGCCGCACACTCTCTTCTGCCACAGACATTAGGACGTCAGGTTTTCTGACCTTGGGACCCCAGGATTATAGCAACAGGCCCAGCTCTCAATCCTCAGCCTTCTCTTATTCTAAAGCCTTTGTACTTGGGCTGAGTCATACTAGTAGCATCCCAGCAAGGTGTCCCATTTCCAGAAAGCCTATCACAAAGTTTTTCAAACCCCACAATTATTTACATTAATTCCCCATGAATCTCCATTTATGTATATATTATTTTTTCTGTCCCTAGGGAATACTAATACAATAAGTTTCCTCATACCATAATACCTTACGTATAGTTTTTAAAACATGAGATTAACAAGCTAACCATTTTATCCCTTCCCACTTTGAGGAAGAGAGAGAGGGAGGAGGGACTCAATGTATTCAAGCCATACCTATAAGGCTTGGAGCACAGCTGATGTATATCAGATGACTGACAATCTGAGAATCAGATGAGACTGCCCTGTAGAGAAAGCTGTCAACAGGATAGGAAGTGACAAGACTTCAAAACAATCTCCATTCCTGACATTAGTTGCTGATTGTCATGGAGGTGTCATTAGTCACTTAACCCAGATCATATCTTAAAACTGGAGTAGAGATCCGTCTCACCCCAGACAGCCAGCACTCACCTCATGCCCACATAAACTGATATTGAAGAAATGGAAGTACTTGGTTCCCTTGGAGGTGAAGCTGGGGCCGTTCATGAGCGAGCCCACACTGCTGAGGTTGCGGAAGTCGTAGTGCAGACTCTGGTTGTCTTTTTCATGGTAGAACAAGCAGTCGCTGTAGCAAAGCGAGTGATCCTTCATTTAAAGACACAGGAACAAGAATGCAGGAAACATTATTAACTGCTATGAAGAAAATGCTTTCAAAATGTTCCAGATATAAAATCTTTCAGGAATTGTTGTATTAGTTATATTTTGTCAAACCAATGGTAGTGAATTCCTAATGGCTAAATGTCTCTACAAACAGTTCAGAACAGTCAAGAATTTTTTAACCAGGGATATTTTCTCAGATAACCTCCTTATGGGAAGGTATTTTTAAGAAATATTAAACACTTTCCCATTAGGCTTGTTTTTACAGACAGTAAAGCCATTCCATTAAGCTACTCTGATCCTCCATTGGTCTGCTGTTTAGCTTTGAACTTGAAATGCTGTACACCATGAACACTGCTTTCTAGAACACTCCTACACCCAGCTTACAAGAGCAGTTATTCCTCCTACCTTGGAAGTGCACAAGATATTGATTTTAGTATTTTTGAAAACATTCTTATTTGAACATTTTCATATTTTGTCACTAGTAACCAGCATTTCCATGGCATAAATGCACAGCTCAATGTAAGAGAAGACAAAATAGCAAAGAGAATTACAAAGTGTCAATAGCAACTCCACACACTTCCCCCACCCCATGAGGAATAACTAAAAAGCTACTCCCTTACCTGGGTGCTTTTACTTCCAGGCCCACATGGAATGCAAGCTTCCTTGCCATAGACCTGGTGGATGGACAGGTAGGTGTCGGCTGGACACTCTCTGCACTGGTTGGTTTCCTTCTCGATGTAGTGGCCTGGGGGGCAGGGTACACATGATGAGCCCAACTGCTCAGAACCCAGGGCACAGGCACGGCATGACGCTGCTACCCCATCAACTGCATTAGTGGCTGTGATAGAATAAATCTTCACCACATCATTGATGAAACGTCTGTTCTAGAAAGAGAGCAGAAAAATGGCATCTGCCTTGGAGCGCAACTGCATGACCGAGTTATCCAGTTATGTTTATGTCACACCAACAGAACATTCCAGACTGACAGCTTGTGAGTAACCTGGGTTCCCTTCACTCTCATCCAGTAGTTCTAAATAAAACCCCTTAAATATTGACATTAGAAGCCACTTTCTATAACCATGGAATTCCAGATGTGTTGCTGCAGTTGACATAAGACATGTCATGACTGGCACTGACAGTTACAGACTGTATCCAAAACAATACCAGACTATCTTTATATCTCAATTTAGCTTACCCAGGCATAACTCTTAATGATGCGATCTGATGCTGAAAGTCTGGAAGGGTGGAAAATCTTGGAAGGTGAGGACCTCTTTTCCTCACTCAAACACTGTGTGATACTGATAGACTCATTCTGAACCTTTCTCTGTCTCTCCAGCCCTTCACCTAAGCATTGCATTCTAATTTCAAAAAGAAAAGGGTGTCAAAGGAGCAAGCAAGGTGCTGAATCCTGCCTCTGTTTTTCCTTTTATGGTATAGGATTTAATTAAGGTCAGGTCTTTGTCACCCTAGTGCACACTGTTACATCTGACTGTTTAATCCTCTTCTAGACCAAGACGAAAAGACAAAGAGAAGATGCAGTCCCACTTGCACCTGTGTTCACCTTCTCATCTTTGTATTCTGAATACTAAATAAAAACCCCCAAAGAGCAATTTGAAGTCATGCAAAATCTGGGGACTGGCTTCCCACTGAAAATCTGAACAGAAAAGATAAAAAATGTACCACACGTGCCACCACAGCAATGAAGCTATCCCCAGCAAAGATCCACCTTGTTCCCATTTTGATAAAGTCACATCTGTGGAGATACACAACAAATAACATGCCTGGGGCTAGGGAGATGGTCAGTGGCAAGGTGCTTAATGCACGAGCATCAGGACCTGAGTTTGGCTCCCAAGGAATCAGATAAAAACTGGGTATGGCCTGGGAGCACACAGCAGACCCATGGCCCCAGCTGCATATATAGGGGAGGATGACATTGTCAGCATAGGTGGGTGAAAAGTCCTTGGTCCAGTGAAGGCTGGATGCCCCAGTGTGGGGGAAATCATGGGTGGGGAGGTGGAGTGGGAGGGTGAGTGGGGCATATCCTCATAGAAGCAGGAGGAGGGGGGATGGGATAGGGGTTCCTGAGTGGGGTGTGGGGGGAATGGGAAAGGGATTACATCTGAAATATAAATAAAATATCCAATAAAAATTTTAAAAAATAAATAAAAATAAATAAATAAATTTAAAAAAACAAAAAACTGGGTATAGCACCATGAGCTTCTAACCCCAATGGTAGGACACTGCGTGGGACAGAGACAAATATCCTGAGAGCTCTCTAGCCTGCCAATCTAGCCAAAATAGCTGTCTCTACCTTCTCTGAGAGATCCTGTTCAAAAGATAATGTTGAGGTAATTAGATGACTTCTAATGCTGTTTCTGATCTACATACAGACACACATTCATAGACATACAAGCACAGTCAAAAGATAACACACACACACATGTATATACCACACACACTCCAAAAATAAATAATTACATACATACACACATATATACATACACATATGCATGACATGCATACATACATACATGCATACCAGCCCTGCTAATATTGAAACAAATAATGGAATTTTCATAGAGAAGATTTGGTTTATGCTAACAATGAAATGGTGTGACTGTGTTCTACCACTGTGTATACAAATGCATTCTTTCTAAAATAAGACAGTATCGTAATGAAAAACAGAAAGCCACACTTCTTAAAGACTCTTAAACAAATATTACTGGTTGAATAAAAGAGACTAAGTCTCAGTCCCAAAAAGACTTAAGAACAACATTTTAAATAAAAGCAAAATTGAATTTTCTCTTAAGCTTTAACAACTGTATTTGCTCATCACTCATAAAAGAGTTCTGTTGTTATTCTACCCATTTCATACACTCATACTCTCAAAAAATTAAAAATTGCCATCGTATACCAATTCACTATAAAACAAGATGGCTGACTCAAATTAGTGTGTTCTTCAATTTGAGCGACAGTTTTGTATACATCGCCACAAGTGGGCCTCATCTTTAGAATCAAAAACAAAATAGAAATTATGGGATCATATTATCTTGTTTAGTGGGTTTAATACTGTGTACACCTCATGGTGAACCTTTAAGGTTCTCTGTATGGAATTCATACTATCCTCTGTACAAGTTATAGTGCTCGACACAGATATCATAATTTCATTCATTGCTCTCACATCTCCATGTATAGAGTTCATAATGCCTATATGAAGCTCATAGTACATTTACAAAGGGCTTGTACTGTATCCTTTAAAAGATTTATGGGCTCAGTATACAGGTCAGAATGTGTTTATATAGAGAGAGCATAGCTTACCAGCATATAGCTTGTGATGACCTCAACAGAGTTCATATCAACTTATGTAGAGTACACATGACCTTTCAGATCTCATTATGCTGTATATGGAGCACATGATGCTTCTGTGTACAATTTTCAGTGTCTCCAGAAGAAATCACTATGCTCTGAATGGAGATTACACCCAGGGGTAGAGAGTAAGAAAAATGGGTGGAACTTACATCTTGGCCTTGATTTGTTCTCTGGAATGCCCATGTAAATGTAAAGGTTGCATTCTTGAAGATGACATGTGTATAAGCTTGCTTTTCTTTGGTTCCTCCCCATGATTCCACCACATTGGTACTTTTTCTATTTATATCCTAAAACAGTAGGGAAATATTTACAAATAAAGCACAAACTCAGTATTAATACAAATACATATCCATTACAAAGATGTACTTTTATTTGGAGAAAGCTGTATAGGACTCATGACATTTTCCTGCTGCACCCTACCTGTTCTAACAATACAACTCTCAAAACTCCCATAAACACACTGCCAGCAAAATGGGAAAGAAACCCCAAGTGACCATATGTTTAAGACACACACTTAGAAAACATTATTTAGAAAGGAGAATTTCTCAAACTCTCTAGGGAAAACTTTTAGGATCCTCACTGAATAAAAGGCTTCCTATTTGGAACTTTTTTCTTTGAGAGACTCTAACAAAACCATTTACATAGAAATTCTGTTTCCCTCTAAATTGTACTTACTCTGGGCTCATCCAAATGAAAGCTAACCAGAATGCTATCCCATGCTCATGACTACTCTCTGGATAGGATCACACCTCCATGAAGTTTCATTTATAAACTATTTTATTTATGATTTTCTTAGCTAAATTTAAGAAAAATAACCATGCAGATATTGAGATACTCCAATCAATATGCCATCAGCAACATGACCTGAAAGCAAGTACAATAACCAATACAAACATATAACTTATTTAAAATGAAAACAAAGGTTAAGTCTGAAGTTTTAAGTCAAGCTTTCCTTTAGAATTTTTGATGAATAGCTTGTTTCTATTAGTTATTTGGGATATTGGAAACATGTTGTCATGGCCTCAAATTTTGTCTCTTTCTATAATATAGATAGAAGGATCAAAGATATTATTAAGCAGTCAAATATAGATAACTATAGAAAAATGATTCCCACACATTAAATTATCAAAATCATAAAATTACAAAATCATAAAATATTGTTCTCAGTTATAAGAAGTAAAATTTATTACCTTACTATAAACAATATCTTTATATTGCAGTGTTATTTGCTATCCAAAGCATTGTTATTTGTGATTTAATTTGACAACTTGAAACCCTTATGATAAAACCAATCACTTAAGGACTAAAAAAGAATGCTATCAGGCTCTGCTATAAGCTACATCTCTACAATGATTTGTAATATGTAAGCTTGGCATAGTGGTATCCTAAAAAGAAGAGGACACAGCATTAGAGATGGAGACAGGTATTGGGGGAGAATGGAAGGTAGAGACAGGAAATGGGATATGATCAAAATACATCATATATATGTGTATGGAATTATCAAAGAATAAATCAAATGTCATTGGAAACAGAATATTAAGACCACAGGAGGAGGGGGAGATGTCAGAATGAAATGATACTGAGCATGCTAATTTTTAGTTTTTGTATTTTTTTAAACAAAAAAACTGGGGAAAAGAGGTACTGTTCTGGGTAAGGGAGGAGTGGTGTACTTGATGTCAACTATTATTAATACTCATAGAGATGACCTGACAGCAGCATAAATGGGAGGAGATGGAATCAAAGGATTGGGATCACCGAAATTGGCCAGAGATGATAGGAAACTGAATTTCTCCAATGGTGCTGAGCACAGCTTCATAGGCTAAAGACAGAAAGTCACAGCTGGGAAGACTGAAGACTAGTGGTTGTGAGGTAGATGGTTCTATCATCCATGACCCTTTGTTTCCTATATGTCAGCCTTTAGCAATCACACATAAAATGTTTAAATATTTACACATCTTGGATATCATAGAAAAAATTCTCGCCGGGCAGTGGTGGTACACGCCTTTAATCCCAGCACTTGGGAGGCAGAGGCAGGTGGATTGCTGAGTTCAAGGCCAGACTGGTCTACAGAGTGAGTTCCAGGACAGCCAGGGCTACATAGAGAAACCCTGTATGAAAAAACCAAAATAAGGAAAAAAAAAAAAAGAAAAAAATTCTTTAAGACTAAAAGTTCCAATGACAGGAGGACCAGAGCCATTACAAGGTCCCCTTCAATTATTGGAGGCCAGGCCTCTATCCCCGCCTTGCAAGAATAGAATCGCCAGGGCCCTTCTATACTTAGAGAAGGGAGATGTCAGGAGCAGCCCTGCATATACACTTAAGGCCTAAAATCAGCCATAGGCCTAAAATCAGCAATAGGCCTGACATACATGCATGCTAACACAAAGTCTTGGGTCTCTGTGGAAAAACACTGAAAACAGAAGGCTATAAGATATTGTAAACAGGCAGCTTCTGTGGAAATTTACCAGCCCAAGTAGTCATAGGTCTTACAATAGGCAGCCTCGGTGGACAGTACCAACTTAGATAAGGACAAGTGAATCATAGGCAGAGTCATAGTGACCTGTCCCCTGAACCTACACCCAGCGGATACCCTGTTCTGAAAGGTATCTGTACTCCTCCTGAATACCCTATGCTCCGGTGCCATTCCCTTCCCCACATCCTGCCTTTTTGTGTTTATAACCTCTGTGTAAATAAGTAAATTATGATGTGATTTAAATAACTAAATAAATTTTTTTTAAAAAAAGGGAAGCTTTGGAAGGTTAACTCTATTGCCAAAGGCCATGATGAAACTGTAATAAATCTTGCTTCCAAAAAAAAAAAAAAAAAAAAAAAAAAGAATTTGATTGTCAAATGAATGTCAGAGAAAGAAACTGCTATTAGTTTATAAAAGGGCTGAAGTAAGTGAGCTGACGAGACTGTGCATTCATCCCTGGGTTGTGGTCTGTATGGGAAATCTCTCATACCTCTCATACAGCAGTAGAAACCTGGAAAATCAGTGAGGTCCAGAAATGATTTTATCATGAGCTTCAATCAAAACTTTCTGAAATGTGAAGCAGCCACAACCTCACACTTTTACTGAAACTATTACTATTATAAATAATTTCAATCTCATCAATAAGACTCACATGAAAATTATGACTACACAATTAATAAAATGTAAATTTTGCTTAAAAAAAAAAAGACTAAAAGTTCCCTAAAGAAAAACTAAAAACACACCAAAGTAGAACTACAAAGTCACTATTTAATTAAAATGATAAAATTTCAGCCAACAATATTTAAAATGTCTATGCAGCTTGGTGTAATATGAATTGCTACTTTTCTAAGCTAGATTTGAATTAAATTAAATCATATCACAAATAAGCAAATCAAATAAGCAAATTGGACATGGCCATAGTAAATTCCTTTGCCTAAATTATTAGATTAAAATAGAAAGATTTTGCTTTTTTCCAGAACTCTTTATATGCCCACTGTTATCTGCTGTCCCTTGCTAATACATCTTCCCTTGTGATATTTGCATTGCTGAATACTTGAGTTATTAGGGTAAGCTTTCATCAGCACAAATTAATTTTCTAAAATTGATATTCTGTGCCTTTACCATCACCGGAACTCTCACCATGAGGAATGAACACTTAGCTGTTGAGCCTTATTGAACAATTCCGAGTAAAACTCTTTAGTATTTTTAAAATATGTTTTAAAAGGTCTAAGCAGGCCAAGAAAACAGCCCTTATCCCAAACTTGAAAGGCAACAATAAATTGAAATGCACTATAAAATCCGCCTTTCAATCACTCACCACCATGAAGTACAAACACAATCAGCTGAACAGAGAGTCTCAAACACAAATGTAATCTTCCTAGTTCAGAACCTGTGGCTCCGGTCATAATGTTGGTGGTCTGTGTGACAGATTAAAAATGCAATGTCAATAATATATTCTGAATGCAGTTCCAAACAATTAAAAATGTGTGTGCTCATTAAACTGAAAATCCAGCTCCTCTCTTCAACTAATCTACCTGAGAAACATAAATCCCTCTTTACTCAATCCGTGTGTCCACACCCTTGTTCTAGAACATGATCACATGCGTGAATCCCCTGCTTCTGAAGGAAGGAAAAGTCTCATACTAGGAAGTCTCAGCATAGGGGCCTAACAGCAAAGACATACATAAATGTGTTATATAATTACAGATAGAGTTGAGATTAAACAACAAAATACACTCCTGCAAATCACTTAGACTAAGTCTTCTGTGTTATAGATCATAGCATCATAGTTATTACAGGTTTGGTTGTAAATCTGCTAACATATTTCAGCTTTTTCTAAGGAACATACATGACTAACACTTTTAGATTATAATTCCATAGACATTCCAAATGATGCCATATATCATTCTCTGGCATACTGTTGTTTACTTGATAATGAGAACACACTCTATAGAGCCTGTCTGACTTCCCTATTTCTATAGAGATGAAGATTCTCATACAAAGGAATCGTCTTCTCTTACTTAAATCCTGGGATGTGCAAATTTAAGATGAGATAGTCATTGTCAGAGCCTCCAGCTCCACTCTGGATGTGATCTCCAGCCACTTCCCAACCTGAAAATGATAAAAGACATTTTATTAGTAAAATTTCATTAATTAATGACAAAACATGTTACAAATAAGTCAACATAAAAAGCCAGATACATATTTATGCCCAAGGTTAGAAGCACTCCAGAAAAATCCCATATTTTAAAATATCAATTATAGACTGGATGTACAAGTATATTTCCAGATATCAATAAAGACATTCTGACTATACTACTTTGCATACAAGATAATGTGAGACATGGCTAGAGTTTTTTTGTTTTTTTTTGTTTTTTTTTTTTTCTCAATGAAACATGACTTTTCAAACTGAAACTTTTCAAAAGTGAAACAGAATGGATGGTCTTTATCCATTCTGACACACGAAGATGGAGCATTCCAACTCTGCTGACAGCCAATGAAAAATTGAAACTTCAGATTACTTATTAAAGATTTGAGATCAGGAGTTCTTTTCAGTTGACTGTATTTTCCAATTTAGCTTTTACTAAATGCTGGTAAGTATGGCATGCATGTGATAACAGATAGATCTCCTTCTCTGAGGAGTAGGAAATTTGAGGCATACACATGCTAACAAGTGTCAAGTGATAGTTTTGTGCACAGGAAGTGACATGAGGCATGTCCTCTGCACAGGAACGATCAATGTACCACAAGCCAAGATGAGGACTTTAAAGTGAGCAAAGGTGATGTATCCACATATGGCATAAAGCAAGCTCATTAGCTAAGGGCAATACCTTAGCATTGATATATCTGCAAACATTATCTACTACTTTGAGAAATGTAACACAGGCATTAATATCGGTACTAGGTTGGCAATTTTCAAATTTAATAATTTATTTAAAAATTAGTATGTTGAGTGCATATCAAGAAAGCATAATAAAAATAATGTGTATTCACTCATTAGAGAAATGTTGATAGCTCTGCTGCCTAAAGGTTCCCATGATTGAAAACAAAGAAAAGCAGCTATCAGTTTCTAATTTAGGAGGTGAGTAACCATGGAACCTTGTGCCCCAGAGAGAGGAGAGTATGGGTAATAGGAGAAGAATTTGGGTTTAGAAGATAGGTATATGACACGGGTAGCAAGAACCAAGACAGTCCATGTAGAACAATCAAATGCCAAGAAACCAAAGACTGGTGCTGTATTTCTAAGAACACCTCTTTGAATCTGTGAATAGCATGAAGAATGTGAAAGAAAGCCAAGGAAAAGGCAATAAGTGATTGTGTGTAGAGGTGACTATGCTTCAAGGAGAAAGCCTTGCCTCACATGTTTCAGTATTGGCCAATACAGAATCCACCAACTTCCCCCAATTTTTGTCTTTCTTGGCTAAGAAATACAGATTTTTTTCACTTATCATTATCTTTGATTTTTTAGTGACATCACAAACACTTCTCCATTGCAAATCATTCTATATTCCACATCTAATTTTATCTGTGTATGTCTGCATTTTTCAAGAATTGTTTTCTTCTGTTTTTCATTCTTAAAAGAAACATTAAAATTAACATCTTTGTGTACAACTTCCTTCTTCATATTACATTGTCTCATTGGTATAGATCCCCAGAAACAGTATTACTGAGTCAGAAGAATAGGAAAACTTTCTGGAATGGCATTTTCAAATCTCTTTCAATAGAGTTTCCATATAATAAAGACACACATAGTAGTATTTCATTCTATCATGTTACCTTATACATGTAAGCAATATTCTATTGCTGGAAAGTTATATTATTTCCATTTGTATTTTTGTAGATAATACCCAATGAATCTATTCATGAACAATCAACTTGTCTCCAACTTTTAATTTCTCACAAGCAAAATATTAATATACAAAAACTGGCTCTTCACCCCTAATATGCAACATCATCAAATTCAGACTTGAAGAATATGAAAACACCACCACCATGGATCCAAGCCAGTGTGGGCACACCCACTTTGACTCTCCAGCCAAGATGGTGACTCCCTCCTAAGGCAGGCTAGCTGCCCATGCTTTTCCGTTTGACCCTGTGGTGTGCAGTTCATTACAAAATGGCACAGAGACTCCAGGTCACAAAATACATACCTCTCTTTACCTTTGCATTTTTATTTTACATTACTGCTTTAAAAATAATTTTAAAATATAGTCTGTGAATAAATTGAGAGTGAGTAAATCAAGTATTGATGTGAGAGCTAGAGTCTTCTATATTTGTCCATGATAGTGTGTACTAGTGAGCAAACACACACACACACCACACACACACACACACACACACACAAGGCCTTCCGTAGATTCATCCAACATGCTTGCTTTTACAGTCTTAATTTCCTAATTGATCTTAAATTTCTGACTTCAAACTCAATCATAAGACACATTTTAGGGTTATCAACTCTCATAGAAAGATAATTATTGTAGTGTTTCCCGAAGTGGAAATTTCTGGTTTCTTCGGAGACTCAGTTGTGTCATGTGATGTTTTTGGAAACTGTTTGTTTTGAGAGGATGTTGTGCTGAAGCAGACACATGGGAGGATGTTTTACTAAGAACAGACACATGGTGTTTTTCTGCAGACAGGCTGGGAAAAGCGCATGTGATGTTTTGGTAGAGCCCATACTTGAAATAACATATGATGTTTGGGAGGGATATAAATATAGCCCAATGGACAGTGGTATTGGTACACCTTGCCACTCCTTGCTGCTCTTCTTTTGTCATGACTTCATACAGAGAAACTGTTCCAGTGGCTTCTTGCTGCTTCTGTGGACTCCGGCTGATTGGCAAAGCCTTGAAGTGTCTTCTGGATCAGCCTGTCATTGCTGATTTGTGAATGGTGTTTATGAATGGATCAAGCTACCACTGCTGATTCATGTGATTTGAACTGCTGATATTCCGACAATGCTACAGGATTTGCTCCAAACAAATATTTCCAAACAGATCCACATCCTCCTTCGCTCTATTAACCTTTCCTTTCCACTACCTCGAGTGGGTGGTGGGCTAGAAGGGATGTTAAAGCATTTAAGAACCCTTATTAAAAGTAGGTTTTGAAAAATCTAAGCTCACAGTCTCCTCTTCCCTTGGTGGATAAATTCCTTAATGTGGTATTATTGGTCAATAAAGAACACTTCACATTTAATATACGTCAGGTCTTGGTCTTTCACTCATCTGTTGACTCAAAATTATTCAAGCCTCCATTTTTTTCTATTGATCTCTATACTCACATGAACATTTCACATCCTATGTCCCAAATCTGTTTTGGAGAGATACTGATTTAAAACATGCAATTTTAAAACTGTTTACGTAAACCTAGGGTCAAGGATCAAATATAAGACAGAGAAAAAGTAAGCTGATAAGAATGATAGTGAGCTGACAAAGGAGGGAGTCCATTGTTTACTCTTGTTATTTGGAATACTGGCTAGTGTCAGATTTCAAAATGAATATGACCAACAAGGAGTGTTGAAAGAATGTTGGCAGCTGTCCTATAGAACTCTGCTACATTTACAAGTTTTCAGTAAGTGGGATTTAATGGCATCTTAAGAACACAGCCAGGGGCTTCACTAAAAATGGGAATTTGCAGTCTTTAACCCTTATCTATGCATGACCCAATACTGAGCCAGACCAAAAGAATTTAGTAACTTACTACTCCTTAAAACACCAAATGATGTAAGGTGCTGTCACCCTCCTTGGGGCATCTCTTCTGGTGTCTGTGACTTTAATGTGAAGTTCAGTATCTACTTAAAAGGTGACTACGTAAAATGCAAGGTTAACACAGAAGCCTGTTCACCTCCAACCCCTCATGCACACATCTATCCCCGGGAGATAGCTCTGAGACCCACAGCGGATACACCAAGCCCTACCATTTTATATCTTTGCTATCTTAGCACTTACCACCATTTAACTTCTGCCATTTTGAGGTGTGAGAGTAATGAAGGCACAGAAGTCACTTTTCCTTCTTCACAGATTAATGGCTAAAAGCTTTTCCCTACCGCAGGTTTTAGCAACTTCAGTGTACTGTTTATGTTCTCTCTTGACTGAGTTGAGAACTTTTGCATTTTCAGCTAAAAGGGTGGAAGGGAGGGAGGAGAAGGGCTCGATGGGTTCTCTTTGGCATGTTTCTTTGTGGTATGAGATTATTATTGAGAGAGTTATTAGAACACAGATATTGTAAAACCTGAGCACTGGATCTAGACATCAAGATGGCTACTAAGTCACTAATGGACAGGAAGCAGACGTAACCCTACAGAGGAATAATTCACATCCTAGGCTGGAAAGGAAAAAAAAAATGGAATGAGGTTTTGTTAGCTACTTAGAACACTTGGCCATTTAAAACTTTAAGTATTTGTTTCTGTGATTTGCTAATTGGTATTTACACACTGCTATTGACGATAGAAAGCTGAAACTAAAGGAAGTGGAGCCACGGAAAGGGGAGAAGCACCGTGGAAAAGAGAGAAGCACCATGGTTGTGATTACTTTAGGAACAGCATCTGATTGATTGCTTGATTTTTTTATATAAGGGCTGAAAGATGAGCACACAGCCAAGGAAGACAAAGTTCCTCACAAACAAGTCCGGTATTATCTAAAAAGCGAAGTCTAAAGGCGAGTGGTGTCTTTGGCTGCCACAAACAGTGAACATAGGTTTCAAGCTCACCATTCATTCCATCGCACTTGGAATTCCCAACATTGAAGCAGGAAGTTTTCATGTTGGCAGGGAGGACATTCCACCACTTATATTCAAACCCAAGCGCTGGCTCTGTTCCGGCCGGACACGACTTGCATTCTGCGGAACATGAGTGAGTATACAATAGCATTAGACGGCATCTGGACAGCTTTCTCTGTGCCAAGCAACTCTACACTGAAGTTTCCAGAGAAATGTGAGGGACAAATGTTATGTTACCACCAATTCCCTTAGCAATTTTTTCAAAACAGGTCTGAAATTCTTTTCCAGATACAGCACGGATGCACGTGTACATAGTCGGCGGTTTTGTTTGGACGCTGCTTCACACTATGCTCACCTTGGCGAATGAGTGATCATCCATGGTTACCCAACAGGATAGGGTTGTTTTCAAAGAATAATTAAATATATTATTGTTAAAGAAGACGGCCATACACACAAAATGGCAGTAAGACTGTTCTCATCAGATGGGAGATAAGTCACCATGGTCTCATAGTCCCATTATGAATATTTCTCAATACTTCTTCATCTCAACGAAGTAAGAAATGTGTCTTCTAAAGACTTTTTATAAAAAAAGCACTCGAGAACAAGACCACAAGTCTATTTGGAATGTTTTACTGAACGTGCAATTCATGATAGACGCCCTACCCTTTGTTCCATCGGAAAACGTCCCTGGAGGGCAAGGATGGCAAGAAGAAGATCCATTGTTATAGAATCCTGGGTTGCAAGGGGGACAATCCTTCTTCTCTCCAGAAGGGGGCAGCCTAATCGCATCCGTGAGATCCTCCCTGCAGATTTTTGGCTCTATCCACTTGTACATTATCTGTGTCTGGGGAAAAAAAAAAAAAGCGTTTAAAATTAAAATTGAAAGTAAATCACGTAATATCTTTACAACAAAGATGCTAAATGGCAAGCTAAAGAATTACAAACAGTGGAGAACAGAAGAGAGGGCTGAGAGAATCTAAAACAGTGACAATGAGAGAAAAAGTTAACTTTCATTAATACAATATGGAAAAAATAGGTAGGGAAATAATCATTACATGTGTATGTGTGTGTGTGCATGTGTGTATACATGCATATGAACATATGAAGATGTCTTTTGTAATTGCTATCCACCTTCTTTTAGTGTGTGTGTGTGAGTGTGTGTGTGTGAGTGTGTGTGTGTGTGTGTGTGTGTGTGTAGGTGGAGAAGGAGGGAGGAATAGGACCTGCACGATATGGTTCTTTCTTTCCACCTTGTGGGTCTGGTAGTGGGTGCTTCATCGTGGTGACTTTACTAACCAAGTCATTGCTCTAGTGACACCAGGCTATTTTTTGAAAAAAGAGCTTCTCACTGAACCTAAAGCTTATAGATTTCAGCTAGACTGGCTAGTCAGCCAGTCCCAGGTGCCCTCCTGTCTTTGCTTCCCTAGTTCTGGGAATACAGGAGCAGACTACTACACTCGTTTTTTTAGTGTGAGTTCTAGACAACCAAGCTTGTGTTTTCATGCTGGTGGGGCAAGCACTGTACTGAGCGAGCCAGCTCCCTAGTCCCTGGAAACAATCATTACAGTGCACTAGCTTTTAACCTAAGTAGTAAGTACCCTTACAATACAGACAACATGCTTCTTACCATGAATCCCTCCTTAAAATGTAAACAATTAACAGGTGCTCACCTCTGAACACATGCATACATATGAATAACAATATATATATACAGACTGAGCAGGTTTTATATATATATATATATATATTATTATATATATATATATATATAATATATATACACACATTTACATAAACAGATAATGAAAAAAAAGGCTATGAATTTGAGAGTGAGCAAGGACAGGTATTTGAGAAGGATTGGAGAGAGGAAAGGGAAGGGATAAATGTTTAATTATTTTATGATCTTAAAAATAAAAGCAAACAAATGTTGCCCCTGTGTCTGCTCATTTCCATGTGTAGCCAATGACTTCAAGGTAGTGAGTCTTGCTTGCTTACTGGTTCCCCCACTGCTCCCTTCCTTTTCTCCAACCATAGCGCTTCATACCACACTTTGCCTAGAGTCATTGTCAAAGAAAAATGTTATTTTTCAAAAAGAATAGATAAAACTTTATGTGCACTCCTGACAATTCATAATATTACTAGTTCCTGAGTCTTTTTCAATAATAAGAATTGTAGTGAGACTATTCTTTCCAGCAGCTCCTATGGCCTTCTCTATGTGCTCTGAGCACCAGGACAAATACACCCCTTGCTCTCCATGAGAGCCGTTAGTTACACTCTGTCATGTTATCCGACTCCTCACAAAACAGAATACAGAACCGTACATAGCGGGCCTTTAACCCCACTCCAGCGAATCCTCAAATATGCTTGTGGAAGTTGCGTTATCTTGTATGAAGAAGGATGCTAAGACAAATGGCTTAAATATGGATGTCTCATCAGAATGATAAATAGTATTATTTTCTTTTTATAGCTCTCTTTCCACATTCACTTTACAGTCCATGTCATGATGTGCTTTAATGCTCTACTTTATCCCTCCGCCTCTGTGGCCATCTATAAAACAATGGGCACTCCATCTAACTCCTCCTAAGTAGCTAAAAGCATCAAATTAGAGACTACATCCATAAAAGGCCTCCAATTACCCCTCAAAAAAAGCAGCATAAAATTCAGAGAATCAAAACAAATAAAGACTCATAGGACAGACATTGACTTTAAGTTTCCAGTTTAAGTTAACAAATTAAGAAAAAAAACAAATTTAAGATCCTAGTAAATTCACTAATTTCCTAACTCACATTAATAAAAATGAATGAGCAGCTCCATTTTGGGAAATTTTGCTTCCTACACAAGAACAGAGGAGATGCCATGTTGGAAAAGAATCTTCCCAATTTCATCCGGACAAACACATTATTACCCCCAGGTTTGTAAACAAGGAAACCTGCATGTCCAGATTAAAGTTGTGAGTACATGCATAGGCCAGATAACAACCTTGGGCACCATTCTTCTGACTCCATCTACCTTTTATTTCTTTTGCCCTAAGACAAGATCTCTCACTGACCTGAATCTCCATTAATTAGGCTAGGCTGCTGGCTGGCCAGCAGATTCTGGGGATC
The DNA here is from genome assembly GCA_021653895.1 of Mastomys natalensis. Lineage (NCBI taxonomy): Eukaryota > Metazoa > Chordata > Mammalia > Rodentia > Muridae > Mastomys > Mastomys natalensis. The sequence continues at coordinate 45,576 of JAJTUV010002248.1, read as the reverse complement.
TGCCTTTATGTTCTCATCCCTAGAATTACAAACACATGCTGCCAGGCCCGGCTCCTTACATGGGTATTGGGGACTGAACTCATGTTGTGTAATTTTCAAGGCAGGCACTTTACCAACTAAGCTATCTTCCCAGCCCCAGATTACAGCTATTAAACAACTTACCCAAGCGATGCAAACAGCACCATTAAAGAAGGGTCAGTGTAATGAAAATAAAACCAGTAAAACATGCAAAGAGATTTGAGAAGCCAAATAACCAGGTGCTTCCAATGTAAGCAAAGATTTTTAGAAGTGAAAATAGACCTTAAACATTTTAACATGGGGAATTCAAGTTACCCATCCTCCATCATCCATGCTCTCCTTACAAACCTTCCTGCCACACAGGACAAACTGCTTCTCTGTCTTTCTAACAGAGACATATGCTTCCCAGTGTAGCTGACAGGAAAAGACACTAATTAATATTAATGATGCTTAGAACCAGATGGCTCACAGTGCAGGTGAGACACCAACAACCAAGTCATTCTACAGAAAGTGAGATGCAAACATGAAACGGTTCCATGAAACCAAACCTCTCTCAACAGAGCTTTACCAGAATAGCATAAAGATCACAGAAGAGCTACAATATTCATGTGGATCGAGGCTAAACGCTAGAAGTGGATCTCTGTGAGCTCAAGGCCAGCCCACTCTACACAGAGTTCTAGGCCAGTCAAAGCTACATTGTGAGATTTTGTCTTTAAGAACAACACTATCAACCAACCAACCCCCTCCCCTGCCAAGAGCTCCCAGGGACTAAACCACCAACCAAAGAGTACTCATGGAGGGACCCATGGCTCCAGCTACATATGTAGCAGAGGATTGCTTTATCTGGCATCAATGAGGGGGAGGCCCTTGGTACTGTGAAGGATCAATGCCCCAGCATAGGGGAATGCTAGGGCGGTGTGGGAGTGGGTGGGTGGGGGAGCACCCTCATAAAAGCAGGGGAGAGAGGGGATGGGGATTTGCAGAGAGGAAACTGGGAAGAGGATAATACACATTCAATTATTTGATTGGAAGAACATGTACGTTCTGAATTTTTTAAAATACTAAAAGTATTGTTGTTTGAAGGCTCTAAGAATTTGTAATTTTGCTGACCCTTTATTGCTTTGGCTTTCATTTATTCTTTAATCTTAATTTTTATGCTGAAAATAAAAAAAAAATGAACTGAATTTATGAAAATGGCACATTATTTTCTTCTATGCTAAGAGCCTATTCAGAGGTTTTCTAACTTATCTCAAAAACACATTTCATGTATATGTATGCATTCAGCATCTTACAAGTGTGTGTCTGTGTGTGTGTGTGTGTGTGTGTGTGTGTGTGTGTGTTCTAAATTGCATTTAAATATGCATGGACTTAATTCTATGAGGTCATGTCAGCCAGATATTGTCAACTGGTCAGGGTATTATATTCACCAGATATACTAAATCAGTCAGAGATGTAACACGTATGATTTTAATGTATTTTCATGTTGTTCAGATATAATGCGTCAATAGATCTCATTCGTTTATTCTGCAGTAATACTAGTTAATCATTGTTACAAGAATAAACTAAATTTACTTTTTCCAAAAGTAAGGCACGCTTAGCTAAGAAAGGCTTATTTTAAAGGTATTACAGCCAATGCTTTTTATTCCATCTTAGTGGCATCTTATGTTAAGTTAAAGTAGCCTCACATGGCATTACCATGGGGCCATTGACAACCTTACTCCACAACCCCTCATCAGTTAATGCTGTCAGTTTGAGTTAACATTGTATTAAAAATAACAGTGGTGTTTCTTACTAAAATTTCCACAGATCTCTTTAAATTAGTATATATTTACTTTAACTCAATTCAAAATTCCTTCAAAGTTTTTAAAGGCCAAAAGGAAATTTCATATTCACATAAATATGAAAAGTACAGATTATCAGTCACAGAAACAAAATTAGGAAAGCAAAAATAATGTTTGCTGACATCTCCAAACACTAAATCCCCCATGTGCAAACACATCTGAAGGACACTTGAACCAACTCCACTTCACCGTCAGCTTCTCACTGGCAGGGCTGGTACTGGCTGGTTCTTTGAGACAATGATGGGTCAACAGTAAAGTTTATCTGTGTATTTTCCCCCAGCTAGATGCTGTACATGTGGTAATTACTGTGTGTTTTCTAAATCCAACTAACAATAGTCTGCATAACTGACTCAGTCTGTGCCTGCACAGCTTCTCTGATAAGACCTGAGTATCTCAAGGGTCAGTATAAGCTACAGGGCATCTTCATCCTGTGAGCTGTAGTACATATTTCAAGCTATCCTCTTCTGGATCATTTGACCTCTGGAAAAATGTATTTTTTAAAAAATAATGATCTGAAAGAATGCATTTATTTAAAAAATAGTAATAATGTGTGGGTCTCATCACAGAAAAGGCCTAGGATAGAAACTTACTTGAGTATCTTATATCTTCCCATAGAAGCTTTGAGATAGGAAATAATATCAACCTTGTTTTAAAGATAAAAATGGAGGCAAACATGAAATGTTCTTATGAAACCAAAACCCTTCAGAAAGTTTTACCAAAACCATGAAGATTACCAAAGAGCTACACGAGTGTCAGGAACTAATGGGAGGTAAAAGCAAGGCAGTTTGCAACACTAAACTCTTAGATCCTGTATGTCTGCACACACTAGTACAACCAGGTGTACCACGCGGAAGAGAGTTGAAACACAGTCCAATAAACCTCTTAGATCCTTTCTTCTTCATCACAGGCGTATGGATCTGAAATCTTGATGCAGGGGGCGTCCACACATCACTGGCTCTTCGTCTGTAACACACACGCACACAAAGCACTTCAGAATGGACCATTCCTTTTGACATAGAAACAGGAACATCAAACGCAAAGCAAGCTAACATGTTCTTTGTTTTTTGTTTTTTTTTCGGACGGGTTTCTCGTGTAGCTCTGGCTACCTGGAACTCACTCTGTAGACCAGCTGGCCCAACTCAGAAATCGGGCCTCCTCTGCTCCAAGTAGGGATAAAGGCTGCGCACCACCGCCCGCTGCAAGCTAACATGTTAAAAAAAATAAATCACTGTGCTAGAGTAATTCAGGTTCCAAGTAGCCAAGCCTTAAGCAATTAAAGGTTTGTATTTTCATTCTCTCTGGAAGGAGGATAACAATGTTTCTATAATACATCTGCTGGTGATGTTTCCGACAATATTAGATTCCTCCTATATTGTCAATGAACACTGGAAGTCTGGAACAAACTAAAGATTTCTAAGTACATCATTACAGCCTTTGTAGTAACAAATGCATGAAATTAAAAAGTTGGATGGACTGATACAAACACCAGTAATCAATGGAGTAAGGAAAATCGTAATGGGAGAAAGTCATACAGAGAGACACTGGGATGTCATGTTGTCATTGCCCTCAATTCACATGTGTTCACTTCATCCTAGTGGTGTGTGATCCACATTGTTACCACACTAGTTCAACAATGGGAAGCGCAACTGACCAACAATTAACATGGAAAGGGAGGAATAACAAGGTATCAATTAGCCTTACCTGAAAATTGGGAGTCCTCCCTACACCTTATGCATTCTTTAGCCCCCTTCTCAGAATAGGTGTTTCTGGGCACAGTTGGCAGTTAAATGAGCCTGGTTTGTTGCTGAAGGTCCCTGGCTTACACGGAAAGCACTCTGAGGTGTACGCCACCCCTGTGTGGAAAGGAAAACAGGGCTTGGAGGACATAAACCAGTACAATGATCACATTAGCACCGACTCGCTGCTTCTGCAGAGAAGACAGAAATAGCGACAGTAATTTGAGCCTACATTCTTTATTTACTTGGAACAAGGAAAGATTGATGGTGTGCAAGCAAGTAGGAATGACTCAAGAAGTGGCTATTGGTTTGAAATTCCAACTTGAACCAGCAGATGTCCCAATGACTAATAAGTTAACATCTCGGGAGCCGGCGTATGGGATACAGCAAGACATACCAAACTTTAATAAAGAAGAATTGCTGCTTTGATTAGATACAGCCTACTTTAGAATGAGCCATGACAGGGTTTATTAGTGGCTCAGCTGGTCAAAGTGACCCATCTGGTTCAGAAAGGCACAAGAGGTTTAAGAAACAGCCAGACTCTTATTATTTCTATGGATATAGTAATAATTAGATTAACTGGCATAATTTACATATCTCTAATGAGTAATGGACTCTTGTAAACAAGTCCACTTTCATTTTATTTAAAAAGCACTGAAGATTGTCGTTTATTGTGTTTACTGCTTTACATCTATTAGATAATTCAGTTTGAGGGCAGAAAGACAAAGAGAAAACTGATTAATCAATTTGGTGGACATAAAACTAAGGTCTTTAGATATGCACGATATCTGACATTTGTCTTTATTATAAATACTTAGGTCAGTTAAACCAACACACTAACAAATATCTTAACAATAAAATTGGACTAGTGAGTCCTGAGGCACATAGCTATGAAATACCTTCAATGGTGATATTTTTTACTAGCACAGGTTTGACTGCCTTGGAACCCATAAGGATCCCTGTCGTCCTCCAGTACAGAATATTTGTGCCTGATTTCAACATTACCTACAGAAAGAAACACAAGACACTTAGGTCAGATGAGCTATTTCTAACCACAGCCAAAAACTACTCCCTTATAAGCTCTTTCAGTTCCTTATATAAACACCATTAAAATAGAATTAACAAATTTAAATACTCTTAATTTCAGCCTAAGCTTTAATGAAGCTAATTTAAAATTAAAAATAGAACAGTCAGACAGTCTATACTAATATACTAAGAAAGAAACTAAGTCTAAACAAAAGATAAATTTGTTTTTAAACTTTGAAGTTGTCATTGTAGCTTATAACCAGAAGGGCTCTATCATAATGGGATAGAGGGAGGGAGGGAGAAAAGGAAGGAAGGACAGAGGAAGGGAGGGAGGGAGGGAGGGAGGGAGGGAGGGAGGGAGGGAGGGAGGGGGAGGGAGGGAGGAAGGGAGGGAGGGAGGGAGGGAGGAGAGCAAAGGAGACAGGGAGGCAGTCACCATATTGTGGTCCCTAAAGATCCCTGTGCTGGAAGCCTGGGCCACAGTGTGGCAAGAGTGAACTTTTGTGATGTGGGACTGAAGGGAGTAAGATCTTTGAGACCACTGCCTTAGAAGTGGCTATCTACTAGATATGGTCGGTATCCAGTGGATAAGCACGACCCCAATTGTGGGATGGAACCACCCACCCATCTCAAAAATATTAATCCAGAATTGCTCCTGTTTAAAGGAAACACAGAGACTAAGAATAGAGCAGAGACTAAAGGAAAGGCCATCCAGAGACTGTTCCCCTAGGAATCCATTCCATCTGCAGACATCAAACTCAGACACTATTGCTGATACCAAGAAGTGCTTGCTGACAGGAGCCTGGTATAGCTGTCCCCTGAGAGACTCTGCCAGGGCCTGATCAATATATACACGGATGTATGCAGTTAAACATTGGACTGAGCATGGGGACCCCAATGGTAATGCTACTAGGGCATTAAGACTGAAGGAACTGAAGGGGTTTGCAACCCCATAGGAAGAACCCCAATATCAACCAACCAGACCCTCCAAAGATCCCAGGGACTAAACTAAACCACCAACCAAAGAGTACACATGGAGGGACCCATGGCTCCAGCTGCATATGTACCAGAGGATGGCCTTATCTGGCATCAATGGGAGAGGAGCCCCTTGGTCCTGTGGAGGCTCGATAACCCAGCACAGTGGAATGCTAGGGCACTGAGGTGGGAGTAGGTGGGTGGTGGGGGAGCACCCTCAAAGAAGCAAGGGGGAAAGGATGGGGGCTTGTGGAGGAGAAACTGGGAAGGGGGATGACATTTGAAATGTGAATAAATAAAATAACCTAAAAGAAAAAGTAGCTAATGCTGCCCTCATCCAGTGAGTTCCCACAGGAATGCCTATAATTGAAGAGCAAGCCTGGATCTCCACTGTCTGCCTTTCTGTTTCACTATGTGAGCCCCTTGTATACATTCCCACCATTCTGATGCCACCTTCACTAGAGCTGGGAAGATGTAGGTGTGTGACATTAAACCTCTAAAACTGAATTAAGTAAGACCTTTAAATGTAGGAAATAACCAACCTTGGGTATTTTATTCAATGATAGAAAATGGCCTACTATAGCTTCATGGCTTCTTAAAACCATTCAGTGAGCCACAGTGTGATAGGAACAAGAGAATGTAACATGATGATTTAACCCTGGCTTGAGAAGTTAAATGATAGTAGCATTTGCTTCCTTTGCCACTGGGACATTGCCTTCATATAATAAAATGAATTTTCTAATACATTTTTTGCTGATGTAGGTGACTGACCCAAAATTAGGTCTTTGCTTTTTCATTTGTTACCTTTATCCTTCTATGCACCCTGGCTGATAAAATTCAAGCTCCACAAAATTAAAATCTGCCTGACTACGTACCCTGGCAGAGATGTGGAGAAGTGGTGCGTTCTGCACATTCTCTTGTGTTCCTTCTATAAAGGTAAGGACGCCCACTTCCTGCCAAAGCCCCACCCACTGGGTGCTGAGGTGAATGGGCCTTAAGTAGTACTAACATCACTTTCAAGCACAGAGATGAAAAATTCTCCTGCAAGTCTACATTGTGTAGCCTCATGGATGAGGCATTTGTATAAACACAAAGATTAGAATGATAGTCAGTTATTTAAAGAGAACTCAGGTTTCACCCTGGAGGTTCCATCTAGGCCCTTCCTGCCTTCATCTTATCTGATACAGGAAGACTGTTCTCGTTTCTAAAATGAAGGAAAGAGCAGCCACAAAGACACTAAACAAACCATCTACACAAATGCAGCTCTGATACAGACCCACATTTAAAACCATGCCCCACTCCATAGGGACAGTGTCACAAATAAATCAGGATGTAGTAAAACATGTCATATGAGCCTCTTGGACTCAAGCATTGAAAGAGACATGCTGGGCAGAAGTAAAATTTATACGACGTGACCAGAAAAAAATAGAATTTTTACCAACAGGTAGCAAATGTATAGAAAGTAGGTTGAGATTCCAAAAGTGGGTATATTTTGTGACTATCATAGCTATCCAATGCTAGACACTGCAAAAGGCCCAAAATGCAAACCTGAAAAATCACTTCCTAAAGCACTGCAGAAAATGTGGAATAAAGTAATTCATGGTCTAACAGAGGAACTGGTCTATTTCATGTGGCAAGCATACTGGTAAACTTGCATGCTCAAACTTTGTAACATATTACATCAGTTTTATCTAGCTGTCTAGATGCTGAGTACCACTGACGTGAGAAAGGGATAGGAACCCATTCTAAGGAAAAAGGGAAACAGAAAAATCAGTCAAAGTTTTAAATGTCAGTTTAAAAGGCAGTTTCTTTGCTAAATGAAGCTTATCAACATAACCCACCAGGTTGTGCATTTTATTTTCATAGAGTGAATGCTTATAAATAGTTGGGAAACGGAAGGGAAAGAATGGTTTGGTGTCAAAGAAGAAAGACACAAAAAGAGACTTACAGAATGGGAGCCCCATTCTCCGTTGTCCGTGAGCTTCACCCACTTGTCTGTGGTGGCATCCATCTCCTGGCACTGGTCATTCTGATCTGTGAGTCAAACAAAAGGGGCTCAGTGAGACTTCCGGGATAATAGCCTTCATTCATTTCTGTCCATGCACATGCTGCAAGAACGCCCTTCAGCCTCTTTTAAACACCGAAGTAAGTAATCTCCAACAAGCAAGCACACCAAGACCACCGGAGCCTGCATTACAACTGCATGTGAGGAACTGGTTCCGGCCGAACCATCTCACTGTTGTAACCAAATGCCTGGATGTTAAGGAGAGTGAGAATAATTATCACTGGAAAGTCATTACAAGCCCTCCACTCAACTTACCCAAATGTTCTAATAACTCACATTCACCATGTAGGTTCAAGCTCAAAAGCAAAACCTATTTCATTTAAATCCTTCTCTTTTTGAGAATTTCATACACGAGTATACTGTAGCTAAATCCTTTTTACCCCTCCTTCTTCCCCTTAAAGCCCCTCTCACACATCCCTACTCATTCTGGAATCCCTGTCCTCTTCTTTTGTATGAATTATACATACATAAGCACTTACAGAGTTCACAGTGCCACTCACATGTACACATGTTAAAGATGAATACTTGGAATTTGGTGACCTATTAGGGTGACATGCTGGAGAAAACTGATTCTCCCTCACTCAGCAGCCACTGACTGCATGAAGATGTTCATCTAGGGGTGGGGCTATGTGAGCTTCCTCCTTTCCTCCCTGGCATGTTGACTGGTGTGGTCATTATTCAGTTCCTATTTGGCAACCATACTGTTAAGACTCTATCAGTGCAACTTCTCTGTCTCTGTCGTGTCTAGATGTCAATATCTCACAGCAGGTGTCTGAAATTTGAGCTCTGGAAATCTTTTTGTTTTTTCTTCTGTAATGTTCCCTAAGCCTTAGGACTGGGAGTTGTCTTATCAACTGGGGATGGGCATCCCACAGTAACTTATTCCCTGACTTTTCAGCAGTTCATCTCTGTATTAACCTCCATCTGCTGCCAAAGGAAACTTCTCTCATAAGGAGTGAGGGCTCCATTTATCTGCAAATGCTGTTGATGGCATAAAATCTTAAATTAGCAAATAAAGTCTGCTTTGGTTGTTAGTTTCCCAGGACGTAATCTAAATGTGTAGTTGAGTGGTTATGGACAAACTCTAAGTACTAACCTTTTGTAATGAAGTAAATAGTAATCATTTACCATGCTGATTAAAATGACTAGAGATAATACATTTCACATTAAACATCATAGCAGCTTTATTCATACTAGCCACAAACTGGAAACAACCCATATGCCCCTCAACTGAAGAATAGTTCATTTACACAATGGAACACTACTCAGCTATTAAGAATAAGGACATCATGAATTTTGCAAGCAAATGGATGGAACTGGAAAATATCCTGAGTGAGGTAACCTAAACCTAAAATGACATGCATGATATGTACTCTCTTCTAAGTGGATATTAGCCATAAAGTACAAGAACACTATCACTATACAGACCCAAAGCTAAACAAGAAGAAAGGCCCAAGTGAGGATGCTTGAATCTCACTCAGAAGTGGAAATAAAATAGTCATAGAAGACAGATAGAAGAAGAGAATAGGGGAGGAGAATGCGGTAGGCTAGTTCAGGATCAAACATGGGCTGGCGAGGGATGGGGGTAGGGCTCATCTCTAGGACATGCCAGAGATGGGTAAGGCTCCCAGGAGTCTTCATGGTAACATTAGCTGAGATTTCTAGCAGTGGGGTTATGTAACCTGAAGTGGCTACTCCCTGAAGACAGGCAGGACCCCCAGTGGAGGGTTAAGGACACCAACCCACCCACAAAACATTCAAAACAAAATCTATCCTGTCTAAAAGAAATGCAGGGACAAAGATGGAATAGAGACTGAGGGAATGACTATCCAATAACTGTCCCAAATTAAGACCCATCCCATGGGCAAGCACCAATCCTGATGCTATTAATGATATTCTGTTATGCTTGCAGACTGGAGCCTAGCATAACTATGCTCTAAGAGACTCCACCCAGCAGCTGAATTGAAAGAGACCCACAGCCAAACATTGGCTGGAGCTTAGGAAGTCTTATGGAAGAGTTGGGAGGGCCCAGGGATAGGAACTCTACAGGAAGACCAACAGAGTCAACTAACCTGGACTCTTGGTGGCTCTCAGACACTGAACCATCAACCACAGAAAATATACTGGCTGGACCTAGTCCCCCTACACATATGTAGCATATGTATAACTCTATCTTCATGCAGGTCCTCCAACAACTGGAGTGAGGGCTGTCCCTAAATCCGTTGCCTGCCTATGGATCCCATTCCCCTAACTGAGCTGCCTTGTCTGGCTTCAGTGGGAGAAGATATGCCTAACCTGCAGAAACTTGATGTGCCATGGTTGAGGGATAAGCAGTGGGGGCTTCCACTCTCTCAGAGGAGAAAGGGATGGGGAAGAAACTGTGTGTGTGGGGTACCAGGAGGAGAGCAGTGATCAGGATGTAAAGTGAATAAATATTAAATAATAATAACTAAGTAATGAAACAACGTCTTGAGCTCTCTGAGTAATGCTTCAGATATGCTTAGAGGTTAGGATACTATTTTTTTAGGTACACACATAGATATAGAGATAGATAGCTAAAAGGCAGGCCATCATACTGGTATATCAATATAGTCAGCAGCAGAGTGGTGTAGGAGGAGCTAAGGTGGGAGGAGTTAGGACAGGAAGAGGAAAAGGAAGAGGAGGAGTTAGAAGAGGAAGAGATAAAAGGAAGAGGAGGAGTGAGAGGGGGCAGAGATGTAGGTGGATGGAGAACCACACAGGTATGGAGAGCACTCGTGGGGAAAAACTTATAAACTTATAGTTAGGTTAGCTAATTGGGATACAACTCTCTTTGTATGGGTATCTTGTTATTAATTATTATCAAACATATAAAGCCTTTGATTAATCTATAAGAACTAGAGTCTCATTCTCTTACTGGGCCGTTGGCAGAATGGTCTGGGCAATGCCTTGCCTTGCTGAGACAGCATGAAAGATTGGCAGAGCCATCTCTCACGCTGGCATCTAGTGGGTGGCAGGGCTGGTGTTTCTGGCGGCTGGTTCTAGCTGTAGTGTGCACTTGGCCTCAGGCTGAGAAACATGGTGGCTGGGCTAGGCAGAGCCGCTGCAGGCCCAAGCCAGAGGTCGATTTAAATAATTACTACAATAGAGTAGAATCAGACATCATCACATGTACTTATCAGCTGTCAAATCTATCTTTCTCCTTTGTAAATTATTCTTGATGCCTTCCTTATTTTCCTGCCACAAAACTTAAAGTGTTTTCACTAAAAGAACTTTCTAAAGACTTATTAACTAGAAAACAGTCCCACTGGTGATCCAAATATCAAGAGAGTATCCGATTAATATTTCCTTTAATTGAATTTGTGCCCTATTTCTCCTCTGACCATCTTGTCCACTGTGACACCAGTGTTAGGCCATTTCCTGGAAGCTACAGGCTGTGGGTATACCTTAGTGAACAACTAATACACATGCTAAAGGTTTTTTACACACACACACAAAAACAGATTATCATGTGATTGTGACATTCCCTTTCACTGTGGAGAAGTGAATTCTATGACTCATTTTGAAACTAATTAAGTGCAATCATGGACCAATAACTCCTCTAGGTTAACTAGTTAAAGTGTAATCATAGACCAATGACTCCTCTAGGTTAACTAAGTTAAAGTGTAATCATGGACCAATAGCTCCTCTAGGTTTCAGCTTCATCATTTTTAAAAGAGACGGTTGTGCTGAGGTAAAGTCACACTTGGTGCTCTAACTCCGCACTTCAGTACTTCACATTACACACTGTTTGTATATATTTTTCTCCATCCACCTACATCTTTCTTCTCTTCGAACACTTCCTTTCATCACTGATTAATGATGGCTGAGGAGTGTTGACCTTCTGAGTCAATCACAACCTATAAATGTGAGAAAGAAAGGACCGGCAAGAGCTGGCCACCCCTCAGACTCTAACCAAAGAACACAGGCGTCGCTGACAGGAAGTAGTGAATGCCTTGCTTTAAAAGCACCTTTATTGACTGTTCTCAAGGGACTTGTTGGGAAATATAAAGGAGCTGTCTATTCGCAACAATTAGACCCTTGTCTCACTTCCTGAGCTTATTCATTTTCTGCAATACAGTTGAAATGTCCCAAGAAATACTCATTCATTCTCACAAGAGTTTTTGCAAACAAGATATACTTTAAAAAGCAAATCTGTCTAAATGCTGCTTAACATTCTACAACATCAAAGGATATCCATACTAGAAACTCCTCAAAAGGCCTTATCAAACAATCCACCTCATGGAAGGAAGCATTGAGGGCCTGAAAGTTAGTCTAACTGTGCAAGAACATACAGCTGATAATTACAGAGTTTCGACCAGAGCCAGAATCTTTTTACTTCAAAGGGAGGTGTAATGGGAAATATTTCTTAACATCAAACTTTTGATATAGAAACTGCAATTACTGATTTAGAAATACTTATCACCTAGAGCAATAGAAATTTATTTTGAAATTGTTAGTATATTCTTTCCTTAAAACCTGGATCACAGAAACATTTTCCCCATGGATGACAAAACAAACATTGTGCTTAGTGTAAGTCCATCTGAAAACATTTTCTCAAGAATTAAAGTCACTGTCATAATAAACAGTACTAGATCAGCTACAGCTTACATTCATTAAATAGCCTCGGTAGTTATTCTGTTAGTATATGACTATATATTAGGTTCTGTAATTCTACTTAAGCTCATGACAGGCATACCAAATATTTCATCCAAGGAGTCCTTTCAACAGTCCAAAATCAGAACATACAGCCATTTTTATTTTAAAATAATTATGAATAAACTAATAATTATAGTGACCAAGGAAATATTTACTTACTTGCAAGAAAATATTTAAGCAAAATTAAAATATTTTAATATAATTGTAACATAATAGAAATTCTTATTATGATTCAATGGGTAATGTACTTGCTATATAACCATGAAAGGGCCTGCTTAGATCCCTAGCATGTGTAAAACATGGCTGTGGTGGCACACAGCTCTAACCTAGCACTGGTAGACCAGAGAAAGGCAGATGCCTAGAGCTAGCTGGCCAGTGAGTACAGCCCAATCCATGAACTCAGCCACAGTGAGACACTCTGTTTCAAAAAAGTAAAGCAGAGGGTGACAAAGGAGAAGATCTAGCATCAACCTCTGTACTTGCATACACATATATGTTCTTCCACATACAGTCACACATATGAACATGTAAACATTGATATCCCTCTACATATACAATGCATAGAAAAATAGTAGCTTCTGTAGCTAAAAAAATGAAAAAAATGAGTCTGGAAAAAATTATTTGTGATGTACAGTCTAAGCCAAATAACCTGATGAAAGCAGCCAGAAATGAAACAAGCCAACATTATTCCACAAGAAAACTGTGAACAGCAAAGAAACAATATTAACTTGAACACAAAGTACCATTGGGGGAGGCTTTCTATTAGCATTGAAAGATGCAGTTAACGCCCTCCAAAAAGTTAGGAGGCATAAAGTGAAATGGACCAGGGGATTAGAAACAATTATATGAATGTTCCTTAAAAATCGAATTCTAGAATATGAAAAGCCTTACAAAGAACTCAAAGAAGATGTTGTTGTCCACGTACTGGTACTCAAAGAAGACGTAGCCTGACTTCTTAAGGTGCACAGCATAGATCAGAGACACAGTGCAGTCATCACGATTAGACTCTATATAGTTCCCACGAGGAAGCCAAGAAGAACTGTGAAAACAGAACCAAAAGTTTTATGTACAAGCTCAGAAACCTCTTCTAGACATGCTCCTCTGACCGAGTGATTTAGTTGGGAGTAGATTCCATGGACCAAAGTGGATAACACGAGCTTTGCTGGAATTCGGTGGTTCAGCTCCATATTGAGAAGTTTGGATCGTTTGATAAGGCCTTTTGAGGAGCTTCTAGCATGGATATCCTTTGATGTTTTAGAATGTTAACCAACATGTAGACAGATTTGCTGAATTTAAATTATTTTTTATTTTAATTAAAATGATTACAACATTCCTCCCCTTTCCTTTCCTCCCTCCAATGCTTCCTATGACATTCCCTCCAGCCCCTCCCATGTACACCTCCTTAATCCTTCTCAAATTGCCCTCAGAACAATAACAACACCGATAGACATGGCAGGGGTTCATGTGCAAGAACCTACAGTCAAGTAACTACTACTGAGAGAAGGAGACCTGGGCTTCTCCAGAGATGAGCCCTAATTGGCTATCCACTGCTGAGTAGTCAGCCCTGAAATCATACACATACAAGAAACAATAAATAGATTCATCAGGTTGTATTTGTGTGCGTGTGTGTGTGTGTGTGTGTGTGTGTGTGTGTGTGTAGAGTAACTATAAAAAAGGCTTCTTTTTACAGCATATGACATGAAATCTTTGTAAAGCTATATGATCAATTTGGTATAAATTTTGCGTTTTGTTTATCAAAACCAAAATCACTAATATTAAGATTCATAGCCTCAAGTAGAGTTACTCTTACAAACAACATATTAGTTTGACTTATAGACAGACAGACACACACACACACATACACACACACGAGGTCTATGTAAAAGTGCTATTAAATGCTAAATACTTAGGTTAATATATAAAGCTATACTATAGTTGACCTCTTAAATTGTTGAAGAAGTCATTTGATAGAAGCCAAAGCCTTTTCAACCACTTAATGCTGGATTTCCTAAAGCATCCTAAGAGGTTTTTTGAAAGCAGTGGTTATTTCGAACAGAACACTGGTATGTGTTAGGGTTTACAACATTCTTCATACTATCTGACAGAGGCACCAAGGAAAGGAAAGGATGTACATTGCTGTTCTAAACATAACAATCTATAAGGTGAAACCCTGTCTACACTGCAATCAGAATCCACACTGTAATCTGCAGTCTTCAAAACCTAGGGTTAGCCAAGATATCCTAACACAACAAATCACCAAACAGAGCAGGAAAAAAAAAAACATGATAAATAACACAGTTTCAGATTTTAAATTTCTAATTATTAAACATCATTAAAACAATAAAAAAGTCAAAACCACAGACCTGAAGGACATACTATAAACACACACATAAGTATATATGTTGTACAGTAAATATTGCATAGATTTCATACATATAAGTTTCATATGTCCCTAATAAAGGACTTCTTTGGGCCCCAGTAATAAAGTCATCAGTGATGACCCAAAAAATAAATAAAGAGAATGTAAAATGCCAGATGAGTGGGGAACAAAAGAATACAATATTCAACTGAAATTTGTTTTCAGAAAAATTAATTGTATATAAAGAAGCTATATTGAAAGGGGCTATTTATCATGGATTGTTCTTAATAAATAAGCCAGACTAACTAGAAAAAAATCGTGAATATTCAAGTTCACCAAAGCAATGACCTGGTGTCCCATCATATGCTTCTTGGGCCTTACTCTAAGGTATTATATGCAAGCATAAAGCTATGCTTTGCCAAGTCCACATTGAAATCGACTGTCAGTTTAAGAGGTCTGAACATTGGTGGTGGCTCTGTAACAGTTACTTTGGTTGGTCAAAGTGATTAGATTTAAGAAAAGCTTAAAGCATTCCTTTGGGTGTGTCTGTGCAGCTTTATCAGAGACTATTCAAGAATTAGGCTTTTTGACCTAATAAATTCATGAGTGGATTTGATTCTGAATAGACTTTGAGAGGAATCACAGGTAGGGAAGTTGGAAGAGAGACCATGGTAGTCCATGATTAGTTAAGGCATGTTCTTGAAAGCTGTATCTTGTCCTGGTTCCATTCCTTACTGATCTGTTGTTCTGCTTGCTGTTTGCTGAGTGTTGAGCAGCTGGGACTTCCCACCCCCAACCTTCACAGAGTGGACCTAGACCCTTAGCAAAACAAGTCTTTGCTCCCTTCGGTTGTTTCTAAGTATCTTTTCAAGAAAAGTAATCAATGCAGCCTTGACGCTGTGTAGAGTCTGGAGAGCTGAGACCTCAGGAAAAGATTAATACTTTTCTCACTATTTCTCTCTTCACACATGCCTGCCTGTACCTTCATTTGGACTGTGGTTTGAAGATCTATGAAGCCCTCACCAGATGTTAACATCATGCTCTTGGGCCTGCAAAACTTAACTAAATAAATCTCATTAAAAACTCCCTAGTCTTAGGTGTTCTAAAAATAAAAATTCATAACTAAGAAACACACACACACACACACACACACACACACCCTTCATTCTCCAAAGAGGAAAATAAATCATTGCCACTCAGCTGACAGAGAACAGGAGAAGACTGGAGAAAAGAAAGGATATTGTGTGCTGGAAGAAGGAGGGGGTGGGGAGAAGCAAGAAACACATCTATCTATTAGCTCAGCTAAATAATGATGAAGACTTTGGGTGCCCGGAGGAAGCATTCTTGTCAGAAAGCAGCCAGGGTCTACCCACTTTACTACCTCCAATTTGATTTTTCTAAACACAGCGACATTCAGGAAATGTTGCATAGTCAATGCACAGAACAGAAGGGAACACAATGCATCTCAAAAAAAAAAAATACAATAAATGTTTTTCCCAGACAATTTAACATTTCTGCAATGCTCTCATATGCAAAACAAGTGATCACGAGGACCTTTTCATCTAGGATCCTTAACCCCTCTCCCAGAAAATAATCACGCTTGAAATGAAGGTCAAATATTCAAAGAAATAAAAAAAAGAAAATATGCTTTTTTCTTGAAAAAATGAAGGAAGATGAGTAGAAACACTACTGCCTAAGTTTAATTATAAATATAAGATAATGAACTCATTTTTCTAATAGCTCTATTTCATTTTGCATATATTTATTATATTGTGAGGCCAATTATTTTCTCATTAAAAATTTAGCTATGTTTTTTGTAATGAGTGTCCAAAAAAAATATCCTTCTACTGAGATGCTCCCTGAGCCTTAGAACAGGGTTTGTGAATGGAATCTACCGAGGTTGGTCACCCAATAATCAGTTGCTCTCTGAGGGGTAGGGGCTAAACTATCTGTGGATATAAACATAAGTATTTAAAATATAGTTAGAAATTACACTGGTTTGGGAAAGTGGCAGTAATAGGTTCTCTTTTAAGGACCATACCTCATCAAACATGAACACTTCCTACTGCTAGTTACTAGCTACTAGTTAAATAGTGCCATTTGCAATATGAGGCATGAATTCCCTTCTATTGAGCAGGGCCTGAGTCCAATTAGACAATTACTGACTTCCACCAATATAACTCCCACGATTATATTCTTAGACTATCTTACCATGCTAGTCATTGTTGTAGCTCATAGGCTTACAGCTGGGTAAGACTATTGATTGCTTTTCTCTGCTGGCAGCTTCCATAGTGCCCTCAAGTACTATAAAAGCTTGACCTTGGAGAGGAAGTTTCCGGGTCAGTTCCAGCTCAATTCCTCCAAGTCTAACGTGTATGGTGTCTTCAGCAATCAGATCTGAGAGGCAACCAAGGGCAATAGCAATAGCCTATGTTTGATGGGGGAAGGGCCTCTTAGACTTCCCTGACCAAAAATAAAAAAATAAATAAAAAATAAACTTACAGGGCAGTTTCCCATGCCTGGGTTATTATTAGATATCAATGGCTCTTTGGAGTGAGGGAACTTTATAACTCAATTGATGTAACTTCATTAAGTTTTTGTGTGTGTGTGTGTGCGATGCGTGCATGCATACATGCTGCGTGCGTATATGTGTGTGTGTGTGTTTTAAATAAACCTTATTGCTGAAGAGGAAGTGAAAAGATAGTAATAGGCAGAGAACCAGAACATCTGCTGCACAGTAGCATCTCAGTGTACAAAAGGTAAGCTGTGCCCATGAAATCTCAATAATATGGCTGCCTATTCAATACCTGCACCATAACAACATGAGTTAACATGACAGTGTGGATGAAAGAAATATCTAAAGGCCTCATTCCTAGAAATTAATGGCTGCTCAAAGAAAGAAAGCCATTCTTTCTTAAGGATGAGCACCCATTAGACTATTCAATCCCTAAATGGTCAGTCCTAAACACATACACATTTTTTATTGAATAGTTTATTTATTTACATTTCAAATGTTATCCCCCTTCCCAGTTTCCCCTCCAGAAACTCCCATCCCATCCACCCTCCCCCTGCTTTTTGAGGGTGCTCCCCTACCCACCACCCACTCCTGCCTCCCTGCCCTGGCATTCCCCTACACTGGGGCATCGAGCCTTCCCAGGACCAAGGGCCTCTCCTCCCACTGATGTTCAACAAGGCTGTCCTCTGCTACATATGTGGCTGCAGCCATGAGTCCCTCCAACACATACACATTTTAACAATGCTAAATGGATTCAGAACCATATATGTATGTATGTATGTATGTGTACTTATGTGTATATATGAATATGTATATATATATACATAAATGAATTTACATGCCTATAATAATAATAATTAAAGAAAAGAACATGTATAAAAGGGTTGGAGGGACACAGGTGGAATTAGGAGAGGACAAAGGTGTGGAAATTATGTAAATACAGAATTCCTTTATTAAATCCTTCCAATAAAAACTTTACAAACCTTTGTCCTGAGCTCATCTAAGATCCTCATCAGAACTAAAACTATCTTCAACCTTTCTAGAAAAGAACGACTACAACTTTGTCAAGTCTCCAAAGACCAAAGGTTCCTCTGGGGACTTACTTGTTACAGCCATCTGGCCTGCTGTCAGAAGGGCCCACAACAGTGTCCATGAATGTTGCAACGTTGGAAAATCCTGCGGCAACTCATCCCATTCATCAAATTTGATGCCACTGCCCAGGGAGTAGGTGCCTTCAACACACTTACTGCATACCTGGTTCTTCATCTCTAGATACTCTCCAGAAGCACAAGAGAAAGCTGGAAAGCAGAAGAAGATAAAACCATTATCCCTGGCATCTTCCATCAACTTTGTCTCCTTCATGTTGTCAGCAGAATTATTTTTATAAAACTCTGATCACATCAGACCCTAAATAAATCCTTCCAGTGTTTTCATTATTGCTTTTTATACTCCACATTCTGCCCCAACTTATTTTACTCTACTCACCTTTTGATCAAAACGAAATGCATATTAATCCACTCTTCTTCTACTGTGTCCTTTCTTTCCAGAGATGTTGGACAAATGACTTTCTCTGTCTGGACAATACTAGTTCCTATGTAAAAATGGCCATCTTCTTGACAGATTCCCCTACCTCACTCATCCCAATCATCCAAGCCACATCCATGATCTTTAATAGTCTAGTCTCCACAGCACAGTACACTAAGGTAGACAGACTATAAAGGAGGGAAGTACTACTTCTCCACAGATACAAGGGTCATTATTTTGGGATTCCTAGTTGTACATAGCATGTGCTAAGCCCAAACGAGATATTGATCCATGAAGAACAAAATAAAAGGTCATACCAAGAATACAGCAGTAACTAAGCAACTTAACCCCATTCTGAATCCTTTTAAACATGTTCTATCTTTTCAATATTCACAGTGGCAACCTGACCATTTATACCAAACTCATTCATGTCTAATGCCAAGTTCTCTGCCTTTTGGGGAGTTGGATTAAGCCAGTAGTTCTGCTGCTAAGTTATTATTCATTAAACAAACACAAATCAATGTTTCCAAAGTACATGGCCCTGTGCGGGGTGGAATTACAGCTCAGCCTGGAATACAGGCTATCTAATCCCTTAATCAGGACATTAAAGAAATAAGAACAAAATAAAATGTCCAAATTAGCTGATGAAAAGAAATCTCCCAGCCCTGAAAGGCAGCAAGGCCTCACAGGCAAGCACAGTCCTCTCTTAATACAGTGGAGGACTTAATCAGAAATGAAAACAAGCTGTCCTTGAAAAAAACTAATTAAAGAATTAGAGCTCAAACCCACACACTCATCCACCTACTTACTCACCCACTAAACTATTATAATGATTCTCTTTAGAAAAGCTTAACAATGCTGCTCTGTGAACTTTTTACATTTCAAATCAATATCCTAAAACAGAGTATCAGCAAAGGTCAGGCAGAGAATAGTGCGTATCAACTACAAGATAAAATTATTCTGGAGACAGTAAAGGAAGACCATCGTGGAACAAGGATGTTATATCTTTTCTTAATCTTGTGAAACTGAATGCATTAATGGTCTCTTCAGGTGTTTTGTTTCTGATATAGTTACCACAGTAGCTGCCTCTCAGGATTAAGAAAAATGAAATGCAACACAAAGTAATAAGCATAACTACACTGTCATACAACACATGCTCACCACAGGCTGCTAGTTTCAAGATGAGAACGACCAGCAAAGAAATGGAGTTACGGAAAACAATTTCTTTTAGTTTCAATGAGTTGGAATCTTCTAGTAAACTCAGATTCTAACAATAGTCCTCTAATATGACAACTAATGTCAGAAACAAAAAAGCAACATGAAAAATTATCTTGGAAGATAGTTTACTCTGAAATCAAAAATCAACCTTTTAAATTGATTAGCAATGAATAAAGATGTTTTATTTCATCTTACAGTTTATAATCCATCATGAGGGAAGTTAGGGAAGGAACCCAAGGCAGGACCATGGTGGCAAGAACTGGAGCAGAGGCTGTGAAAGGGCACTGTTCACAGGCTTGCTTTCCATGCTGTTCTTAGTTTGCTTCATTATAGAACCCAGGACCACCAGCCCAGGGATGGTACCACCCACAATGGGCTGTATTTTTCTACATCAATCAATAATAATAATAAATGTCCGATAGGCATACCTACAATCCAATCTGATGGAAGCAATTCCTTATTTGAGGTTTCCTCTTTCCAAATGACCCTAGCTTGTTCCAAGCTAACAAAAAGCTAACTGGTACATCAGGCTTATAAATTACTGTGAAAGTAGTAAGTGTATGAATTTGAGGGTTATGAATAAATTATGCAAAAAAGAACCCATATATCATGAGTATTGACTGTATTTTCAATAAATTCATGAAGTGAAGGAAGAAGCTATTATGTACATAAACCAAGTAAGAAAACTGAGCCACAGTATATTTAAATACTCGAATTACCCAGCTACCCAGTCAACAGACAGCATAAATACGATTCAGTCTTGCTTGCTTGATCCTAAAAGTACTACTTTACTTTAAAGAAACTGCAAGTGACACAATGACAGGGACCAAAGAGAAACAATTCTAACTAATTCAATACTATCTTTCACATCACCTTTCATTCCCTGTCAGCTGTTAAGCAATGCTCACCTGCCCCATAAAATAATAATTAATTCCCACTATCATATGTTACAGAGCACTTCATATATTAAACCTAAAACATGTATTTGGGAAGTATTTAACCAGCTCCTAACTTCTATAAGTCTAATAACTGTGTTAATGAATGGAAGATAAAATTACTATCTGCCTCAAAAAAATTAAAGGAATAGGTAAATGGAGCATTGTTCAAAATGCCTGGCATATGTTACAAATAATTGTATTGGACACTACTCATATCAGGAGCCTGTAAATAATAACACTGCCACTAGGTTGATGATACCGTGTCTCTACAGAACAACTATGCAGTCTAAGTTCAATGGGTATGTGGCCTTGACAGGCACATGTCAAAGGAGGAACTACACATCCTGATTAAAATGTAGTTTAATTTCACGAGATTATACTGAGAGTTAGCAATGCCTACCTCTGCTAGCCCTCGTTGCGTTTGCTTTTCTGATACCCTCAAAGCATCATTCATTTTCTCTTTCAATCCTGGTCTTGGCTTTCAGGCTTTGATTGGACTCTATGGCACACAATCTCAGTGATTGCATTCTTTGTTTTGTTATTTTTTTGTCTTGTTTATTTGTGTGTTATTATAGCAGGAAAATTTAATTAGGCCGGGTGGTAGAAATTACTTTGTATATTTGCTGCTGTACAGTTTGGTTATATTTTATTTTAATTAATTGGTCATTTCCAAAGTTAAAAATGAGCTTTTGTAACAACCTTGAAATCCTGAAATAACTGAATCAAACTGACAATTAGCAAATTCTGAAGTTTTGGAAGAAGGAATATGTTAGTTTGCATTGCTTGGACAAAATATCTAAGCAAAACAAATTAAAGAAGCTTGCGATTGATTGTGGCTCACTTGTACAGGTTTTGGTCCATCATGGTAGGGAGAGTATGACAGAACAGATTTCATCACATCTTGGTGGCCAAGATACCTATTGAAAGATACTACCCACACTAGGGATATGTCTTCTCTCTTCTTTCAATTCTCTTTGGAAATATTACCAGTCCCACCCAGACTACACTTGGATAATCTGCTAGAAACTTAATTCAATCACACTTAGAAGAACAGAAGGCAGGGTTTGATGATGGATGGAGAAGAAGAGAGACAAAAACACACAGAGACAGTGACAGGCACAAAGAATCAGAGACACAGACAGACAAACAGACAGAGACAAAGAGAGAGTGGTAGAGACATTCTTGTCTAAGGTTGCCAC
This sequence comes from Mastomys natalensis, assembly GCA_021653895.1. NCBI lineage: Eukaryota > Metazoa > Chordata > Mammalia > Rodentia > Muridae > Mastomys > Mastomys natalensis. The sequence continues at coordinate 23,485 of JAJTUV010002248.1, read as the reverse complement.
TATTTATCAGTGACCTTGATCTGGGATTTCAGAGTACTTTACCACAGCAGCAACAGGGAGAACAATATTTAACTCAACCCCTTAAAGTACGTGCTTACCCAGAAGTCTACAAGCTCACTTACCATTTTTTTTCCTTGGCTTCTGCTTCTGCTTTCCAGACCTCTGTTTCTACAACAGTGACTCTGAGAGGGCCCAAACATATGTACAAAGACCCAGATATGGAAAACATTATATTAGTCCATCACCAAAGGACAAAGCCATGGGCAGCTTTCTTGACCCTACAAGTTTCTATTTTCTTACATTCCATTGGGAACACCCCATCCTCTTCCTCTCCATGGGGCTGCTTATGGAGAATCAGTTTTATTTTAGAAAACTAAAGTCTCTGTGGAAAATAGAGCATGATATTAAAAAGTCAAGACGTTACATTGATTATGCAAGTAAAATGTGCCAAGAAAGAGTTATTAAATTGAATTGTTTATAAGCGGACTATCTTCTGTGATTTATGTCCTTCAATAAAAGTCTATTTTTAATGTTTTTATCACAGAGACTCTGGTTTAGTTTTTTTTTTTCCATCTAGAGATCTTGTGTTTTAAAAGACTATGGCCATAAATTACATGTATTCATAAATCATTTATTTTTGCTATTTTCATTCCAATTATTTCATTACTAAAATATGATTTCTGGACCATAAACATCAGTAGGAGTAGCCATAAAAAGAAATTTCAATTTGCCTGTTTAGTGAGATGTTGACAATACAATGAGCCTATGTAATCGTATTATAGGTATCACAATAATAAGCTTAATTTAAGCAGCAAGTACTTTTTAGTACTTAGCATTTGACAGACACAAATTAGGCACTGGGGATATGGTAGCAAATAAGAAGACAGGATTAATTCTGTCTCTATGCTTACAAAGCTGTTACAATAGCCTGGTCTTCCTCAAAATCAGTTTTAGCTACAATCTCATTTCTCTGAGCTTAAACTCATAAAACCCATCTCATTGGTGAAACTAAGTTAATACCTAAACATATATAATTATATATTCATGGAGAAATGTTAAATCTAGAATCAAGAAGCACTGGTATAACGTATAATGACTGTCCTTTAATTGATTCATCTTGTTTAGTAAAATACATACTGTCAAAGCCATAGTCACCATTTTTCCTGTACAAGGAGACCTTTGTGACTGTTAATAGCCACAATAATAGATAAAGGGCTGACGCAGGGACAGAGTGACTAGTTACAGGACCTAAACAAACATTTTGCTTCCATCTCTAATTTAACCAACTGATTATAGTCATCAAAAAGTCAATACTTAGTTGTCTACTAGGCTTGTAATCATAATGCTCCTAGAGAAATGAAAAGAGGAAGAGGTGTCTGGGAGAAAATGAACTGCATTCTCAGCCCATAGTGCCTTGCATCTTGCTGATCTCAGAACCAGCGATGAGGACAGCACTTCCATACTCACCATTTCAGATCTTATCTGTGCAATTCCTAAGCTGAAAAAAAAATGCTCTCTCTCTCTCTCATTCTGCAAAAATGAGGAGGAAGCCAAGTCATCACAATGAAACAGGCTATCGCTTGCCATTCCTCTGATTCCCAGGATACTACCTTCCCTTGGCTTAAAGGGAAATCTTGTCCTTTTGAACTAATGACAGTCCACTTATCTTAAGAAGACATTTTCCTCCAAGGAGGGCTGGCAGTGAACTGTCAATTGCCTGTCATGCTCAATCTAAAGCAGGATAAGAATCACAGAAGACAACTCATCCAGATTCTGTGAATAGAATTTGTTCACCAAGAACAACTGCGCCAAAAGCACTAACAAGCTATATTAGTACTCCACTATAATTTATAAGTTATTGTTTTTAAGCCCTGATTTGATTACATATAAAAATGAACTGTGATAGCTAATCAATCCTCTTCTATCAGGATGGTTACAGGACTTTTGAGATCTTGCAGCTGTTCCAGGAGCATCTGTACCTGCACGGCACTGTCCACCTCTCTGAACGTCTTTGCAGGCTGTCACAAGAGACTCCATCCAACAGAATCTGTCTCCTGCTTCACAAGGGTGAAGTGCTTGTAGCCATGATGCTAGAAGAATTTACTACAATGAAACTAAGAAAGTCTCTGCTTCCACTTAAACCAAAAAAGGACAGCATTATAAAGAGTCTGACATATTCAGAGGCAGATGCCCACAGCTAACCATTAAACTGATCATGGGGTTCCCAATAGAGGAGTTAGAGTGAAGACTGAAGGAGTGGAGAGGGTTTGCAACCCCATGAGGAGAACAATACCAAACAACCAGAGCCCCAGGGTCTAAACAACCAGCCTGGGAGCGCTTAGGGAGGGACCCATGGCTCCAGCTATATATGCAAGGGAGGTTTAGGTGGGAGAAGAGATCCTTGGTCCCATGAAGGCTGGACGTCCTGTGGGGGGAATTTGAGGGTGGGAGGGGAGGTGCAGGGGGGGGAGGTGGGGGCATACCCTCATAGAAGCAGGAGGATGGGGGATGGGAGAGGGGGTTCTTGGGAGGGAAGGGGGGAAATGGGGTAAGGGGAGAACATCTGAAATGTAAATAAAATATACAATAAAAAAAAAAAAAAAGGAAAAGCTTTGCCCTGGAAATCAAAAGATATGAATTCTAGGTCTAGCATGGCCACAAAGCTACTTGAAGTAATGTGCAGTTACCATGCAAGCAGAAGCCACATGGCTAAATGATCAGAACTGGACTTTCAAAATCAAGTCCTACCAATAATGGATTCTAGCTTCCCATTAAGAGAAAGTGTGGATCATGTAGCTGGAATTTCTAAGATTTTAGTTGTAAACGCCTTAGAGAAAAAAATTTTCACCTCTCACTGTACGAAATGAAAGCTAGTCAAGAGATCCACAAAGATACATTAATAAAACCAATTCTGTCTGACCGTAACTGCCATTCTAAGGATTATTTAGTGAAGTATTGCCTCCCCTATCTGAATGCTGATTGTCACAACACATCTCCTTTACACACATCCTCATATGGTCAAGTCAGGTGGAATTCCTCAACTACAAGACCTATCAATCAGGGAAACGGAGCAGTGTAAAACAGCAGACAATCCTCGTTAAATTGGCAGAATACCTAAAAAGATTCCATTCTTTTTAAAGTAAGCAAAGGTAGTTTTCATCTTTAAAAGAATGAAATATACAAAGGTATCCTACTACGGTTAACTCGCTTCAATATTTTATCAGGAAGAGGACAATGTCATCTCAGTTCATTGAGAACAAGATGACCTAAGGTTCAGAAGAAGAAAAAGAGACAGAAAAGAAGGGAGGTGAGGGAAGCAAGAAGGGAAGGAGAGAGGGGGTGGAGGAAGGGAGGGAAAAGAGCAATAATAGCAAAGGTTACAGGAAGGAAAGTGCTGAGAGAACTTGGTGAGTCAAGAGAGGCAAAGCAACACATCTGTGAAATTGTTTTTCTCAGCTCTGTTTATGCCCCAACACTCTAGCTCTGAGCACGTCTGTCCTTAGAAAGTACCTGTCATCTTCTCCCTCCTGAGAGCCTCTCCAACCATACTGCAGTGTTGAGAGCTGAGTTCCCTCCCTTCCTTGGGAAACCTTTTATTCAGATAAGCTCCCTTAACCACAGCCCTAGTCAAACATTACTATTGCCATAGGCTTGGTTCTGGCTGCTCTCGATAGTGTTTTTTAAATCTCTTCTCTTAAGGCTGTCATCCACTCCAGCTTCTCCTGCCACTTGTTGGACCCTGAGTACACTCAAGGTCCCACCTAGAAATGAACACCAGCATTCCTACACCAAGCCTCCCGAGAACAAAGTGATCCTATCTTGGTCCACAAAGAATGAATTCTTACAAGTTTTATTAGATATTTGTGTTTCACCAACAAAAACCTATATCTTATGAGACTGTGAGTTAGGGACAGTGATCCGACCCGCGGGTCCTTAGTAATTCGTGATGACTCGAGGAGGACCGCAACCTGAGAAGAACGGGCAAGAGAGAAGAAGGACTCAAGGAAGCATTTGCTTGTCAAGAGTCATGTATTTGGGCACAAAGCGCCTTTTTATACCATGTAAGGGGAGGGGTAAGAAGGACCAGGTAGTGGAAAAGTACAGAATCTTCTCGGCCTGTGCCCTGGAACAATAGGTGTTCTACCTGCTTTTCTTAGAGACATGGTACACTGCTTTTCCTATCTGTAGCTGCCAACCCATTCTGTGGTCTACCTGCCTTTCTCAGAGGACATGGTACACTGCCTGAGAACAGCTTGCAGCTACCAAACAGAATCTTGCGGTTTCCAAGCTGCAGGGGGCACTGCGCAGGTGGGGAAAGGTAGGGGGTGAGTAAGGGGCGAGGGTCCTGGCTCCCGACAGGACACTAGAGTGATTCAGTTGACAGAGTACTGTAGAATTCTAGAATCTTCTTAAGAGTCATTAGAGGATTCCAGCAGTCTTTTAACAGCTTATTCTACATTGCAAAAAAAAAATGAAATTCTAAATGGAGAATTTCTATAGATAAAAACTCTGCCTATTTTTTGATGTTTGTTAAATAAGGAAAGCATACACTACATATAAAGCATTTATATTCAAGGCACAAATTAACCAAACTAACTCTCTCTGTAAGGATATTACTATAAACTTTCTCAGTGTTCTACATGCTAGTCTCTATTCTTTCTAGAAAATGCATACAAATACAAATAAAGCCTACAGAGATGTTTAGCCAACTTAAATAACCCACAAACGTATATCTGAGCCTTTAGATCTAATCTCAAAATTCCATTTAATCTATCATATATATCAATTTTTACCAAGAATGAGATATTAGGAAAGCACATACTCCTCAAGGGGAGATGAACAGGGGTCTGGTGTGCACTGTGCCGTGTTCTAAAGGAGCAGAACCATGGGGTTAACAAGATGATTTCAGCTGGGTGGTAGGGGTGCAGTCCCTTAATACCATCACTAAGAAGGCAGAGACAGATGGATCACTGTGAGTTCAAGGCCAGTCTAGTCTACAAAGTGAGTTCCAGGACAGCCAGGGCTATACAGAGAAACCCTGTCTTGAAAAACAAACAAACAAAAAGATGGTCTCAGTGCTGGGACTTTGTCTGGTTTGAATCTGTGCAGGTCTTGTGGATGCTGTCAATCTCTGAGAGTTCATGTGTCCATCAGTCTTGTTGTGTCTGGAAGATGCTGTTTTCTTGGCTTTATCTACCACCTTTCACACTTAACATTCTTTTTTACCTCTACCTTTCAACATAGTTCCCTGAACCTTGAGGGGAGGGATTTGATAAAAACAAATCAATCACATTCCAGGGGTTGGTCAACACAAAATGAACTCCATATGTGTATGTGTGTGTGTGTGTGTGTGTGTGGAGAGAGAGAGAGAGAGAGGGAGAGAGAGAGAGAGAAGAAAGAAGGAGGAAGAAAAAGTTTTGTTTGGTATTTTGTCTTAGATTTTTTCTTAGTTTTTCTGTTTTGTTTTCTTTTTCATTTTTTTCTTTTCTGAGAGAGATAAAGAGAGAATAAACATGAAGTTGGGTGGGCAGGGAGATAGGGAAGATCTTTAAAGAGTTGAGGGAGATGAAAGAATAAGATCAAAATAAATTTTAATAAAAGTGGTCCATGTCCTCAACTGTCTGGCATCCAATTTTAGTTCTGACTGTGACCTAACTGTGTTTGCAGGCTTTACTTCAGCTCTTCTGTTTAAAACATTTCAGAAGATGCAATAGAAGCTGATTTTATGGCTGTCGTGATAACTAGATAATTTAGGTCATGCACATCTAGCGTTTAAATTTGTGTCTGCCACACAACAAAGATTATTTATTCCTAGTACTTCAACTACTATTCCTACTAAACTGTACTGCATACTTATGACTCCAGGCAAACGGACTGTATTTTTTAGCCCATAACCTCTGAACTTGTGGCTGTCTTTAGGTTGAAATCCACTGTCCTTGGCATGACCCAGAAGACTGTGGCATTTGCCAGAATCTCTGACTCACCCACATTTCCCTTGAAAGCTAGTCATGCAGTCCTCACAGAGGACTCAGGAAAACCCAGACCCACTCCATTCAGCATGTATCCCTAAGCCCCAGCAAGCTACTTTATGTCACCAAGATGAAGAACCTTAGAATCCACTTGGGTGGGGGTCTTCAGCTAATTAACATGGCTGGCACCAAATATACGGAGCTTGAATCCCATTATAGCCCTAAATCAGAATACATGTTTCTCCCACATGAACCAATGAGAGATTAACCGTTTTGTAAGGTTGTTCAGCTGGTGATTGATGATTCTGAGCTTGAAGCTTACGTCTGCTTCACCGTGAGGCATTTGACGCCATCTGAGTACCTTCTGTCCTTGGGGAGGTCATCCTGGGTAATACAGTCCCCACGCTTCACACTTTTTCTGCAGTGGCTTTATTTACTTCTCCCTTTCTGAAACGAACGTCTCTGAAAACATGGAAATGTTCACGATTGTCTATCCTCCTTGTCAGTAAACATAAGGGATATTTAATAAATGTTTCTTCAATGAATGAATTAAAGCTCAATAAAATTACAGGGTAAGTATTTTTCTCACGGACAAATGAGTCAGAACTGAGATTAAGCTATCAGACACCAGTAAAAGCCATTATCAAGACAGCAGTGTAGGGATGTTGCAGTGGAAATCTACAAAGAAATTACAGGAAATGCACTAAATCATAGCATAACTTACTTCCTATAAAATTTACTGTTAGTCAAGCATGATATTTTCCCTCTTAAGATTTGAATGGATGGTAGCAGAATACAATTGCATTCATATGGTATACATAGTGATGCTGTGATGTAATGTTCTAGGCAAAATTTGAATTAAACTAATTAACATATCTCTTACTCTAAATAATCAGTGTTTATTTCTCATGACTATGAGACATTACACATCTTATTAACATGTTCCCATTCTACTCCCGACTTCTATGACTTAGATTTCCCAGGTAAGTGAGGTTGTGGTGCTTGTCTTTCTGCTTCTGTAGTGTCCTTCATGATTCCCTGAGCATAACGATTTCCAGCATCATCCACACTTTTAAAAATGACATAACTCGTAACTTTCTGAAGACAGTATAGAGTTCCATTGTAAACATAGATGGCATTCATTCTAAAGCCAAGACATAAGCCAGGTACAGAACTATCGTCTTTCAAGTCAAGATAGATGACAATGGTCTTCTTATTGATAAGATTGGACTGGGTATTAGGTCTGTCTTGTACTTTACTATTACAAATTGGAAATAGTTGTGCTCTAACTATATTTTGAGGAAAGGTTTTTTTCTTTTATCCTAACAGAAAGGGTGATATTGTATAAGTTGCTACCCAGGACTGCTCTTGACCCATCCCTCCTCCTTCATGGTTGCTAGCCTCTCCCCTTCCTCTTCCTCTCTCCTTCCCTTCCTCTTTCCTTCTCCCACCTCTACTCCCTCTTCTACTGCCCAATCACCAAGCTCTACTGCAATACAATGTAGCAGAATAAATATCCTGCTACATATATTTTCATTATCAATTTTTTGTGTTTCATTAATTTTTTTGAAACAGGATAGTACTTGGTACCTTAGGCTGCTCTAGAATGTTTATATAATCCAGACTTGCTGCAAATTCAAGGAGATCTTCCTATTTCAGTCTTCCAAGTACAGGTATCACACACATGAATCACACACACACATACACACACACATTAATTTCTTAAAAGAGTTATGTATGTATATATGTGTGTGCATGTTTCTGTACAGATGAATGTACACATATGTGTGTGGATATATATGTCTTTATTTATGCATGGAGGCCAGAGTCTTTCAGTCTCTGCTTTGCTCCTTTGAAGCAGGTGTCTCTCTGGATCTGGGGCTAATGTTTTCTCAGTTAGGTACTGTCTCATGCCTTTGCCCTACCAGGAACTGGACACTGGTTTGTTTTGTAGGTGGAAGGATCTAAACTCCAGTCATTATGACCACAGAACCACAGTTCTTCACAATTAAGCAGTCTCGTGTGCCCTTCCATTAATGTTTTGATAATTAAATTGATTCATTAGCAATCATGAATAATGACACAATAGACACCACTAGTCAGGTACCCTTTGATGTAATGGTTTCAAAATCTTAGGATATGTTTGCAGAAGTGGGATTCCTGGATCACGTGATCATTTTGCCTTCAGGATTTAAAAAATGTTATTAGTGTGTATTAATTACACAAAATAGTAGGTTTCTTTGTGACATTTTCATAGCAATATATAACATACTCTTATCTTGTGTATTCCCCCATTACTAACACTCACCTGCTTCTCACCTCTTGTCCCCTTAATTCTTCACATCTAAGAGAAAATACATGATCCTTATGTTTCTCTCACTGTGGCTTGTATTACTTAACATGATTCTATTCAATTCCAGCTATTTTCCTCCCTCATAGTTGAGTAAGAAACAACCCAATACTACTTTCTTTAATTGCTATAGTAATTTACATTTGTACGAACAGTATACAAGGGTCTATTTTTCTCTATAGCTTCTATATTCATCTTTTTTTGTTTGTTTGTTTGTTTGGTTTTTCGAGACAGGGTTTCTCTGTATAGCCCGGGCTGTCCTGGAACTCACTCTGTAGACCAGGCTGGCCTCGAACTCAGAAATCCACCTGTCTCTGCCTCCCAAGTGCTGGGATCAAAGGCGTGCGCCACCACCGCCGGGCTATATTCATCTTTTATTGATTAATAGTAGCCATTATGAAAGCTATGAATAACATATTCCCTATGGCTTTTACTGTAGTTCCAGGATCCTACAGATGAGAGATAACTCTACATATAGTTGTCAACCATTTATATCCTTTTTGAGAAATATAATTTATATATATAATATAAATTAAATATTAATATAAAATAAATGTATATATATATATATATATAACATACATATATATTCAGAACATTTTCCAATATTTTTTAACTTTTCTGTTTATTTTATTTTGATATTAAATGTTCTAACTCCCTGTTTATTTAGTATCATAAGCTCTCCATTAGCCTTGCAAATATTTTTTCCAATTCTGTAGATTGCCTCCAACCCAATATGTCCTGCACTGTACTGTTTTTTAGTTTGTTATGGTATGGGTTTACCTCTGAGCTTTATAGTCAAATGTAAAATAATCCCAGTTCAGCCCAAGAATACATATTCTTTCCTCTATGTTCTTCTTGTAGTTTACTTCCAAGTCTGAAGTTTAAATCTTTCATCCACTCTGAATATGATGTGTGGTAAAGGTTCTTTTTTATTCTTTTGAATGTGAATACTCTCTTTTCTAATACTTTATTGGCAAGACTGCCCTTCCCTATAGTGTATTTCTGGCTCTCAAAGGTCCCAAGCTACAGCCATGGAGCCCAGTTCTCCAGCAGCAGAGGATAATTGAATAGTTATGGGGTCTTCTTTCCAGTAAGTTCAAACACTCTCTTGAACCAAGTAAGCCATTTCATCAGTTGTCTTCATCCTGAACATGAAGAGGACCCCTAGGCCTGCAGCCATAATGCTGTTTGCATCTTCCCATGTTCCCACTCTGGAGGGGGTGGGTCAGACCACCAGGGATTCTTTATGGCTTTTAACCAGAGTTTCAGCTGGTTTAGATTGTTTAGATTCTGTCTGCCAAGGGATCTGATCTGAACTGCAGAACCTTCCAGGTTACCTGTGTTTACATATCTTCCTTCCTTTGAGTATTGATTTCATTCTATTATAGTTATAAAAGGTACTTGAAAAAATTTCAATCATTTCAACAGATTCCATTCCAAATGCCAAGCCTAACTATATAGAAGTTGAGTTGAATAAGCTTTGGATCTGGTTAGTTTTAGTGTGTGAAGTACTAAAATTAAAAAAGTACTTATTTTGCAACTTAGCATGTGAGCATTCCTTCAGAATATTCAAAATGTATCTAAGAAGAATATGTATCATGTTGCAACTGGATACAATACTCTGTCTGTTAAGCCCCTCTAGCCTAAGGACTCTTCAAATCTATCTTTTGAAGGCAGTTTCCTTTTAAGGGTGACTTTCATTACTATAAGTGAAATACAGATAGTGAGATAGTCTCCTACTATTATCGTATTGCTTGTATTTATCTCTTCAAATGTGTCAATGGTTGCTTTAAATACTTAGGGGCTCTCATGTTGAGTATATTTATAGTTTTTCTATCTTGCTATTGTATTGGCTCAAAACTATGTTGCTATCTATCTCTGTTTTTCTCACACAGCAAAAACAATTTCCTTTTTGCCTATACAAGTAAGTGAATATCTGTTTAATACAACTGCACATCTAATTAACTGTGCATTTCTCAGAAACCATTAAATATGAGTCATAAAAAAGATTTGGAAAAAAAAAACATGAGAAAAGTACGTACCCAAAGACTTGTAAAACTATTCTGAGCATAGCACTTATTGATCCAAGTAAACTGAGTATTAATTTACAACCAGTTATTTAAAGATCAAAACAGAAATACATGCATGCATAGTTGTATAACAGTTATATCTCATGAAAACCACATTAATCTCTTAGCTCCTGTATGAGAATTACAAAAGTAAACTATACACACATGCACACATGTTTACTGCTTATATAATGTATCTTTCTATACACATTTGTTTGTATATTTGATTACATATGTCCCATGTATCATTGATTGACTTGTATAACAACAATACTGAAGCACTCAATTAAACAATGTCTACAAGACAAAATTGGTGTGGTGGTTACTTTCTAAATGGAATATCTAGAATAGTTATCCTCAATTAGAAAATCCTGTATTTAAAACTGTTATTGAAATTATGACTTTGGAAATATTTGAAGGAGTGAGCAATAAATAATGTGTGCCTTCCCTACCAAAAAGCATTAGAATATAAAAGAAACAGATGCGTTTATTTCTTCTTCAGTGGTTTAGACCTCTCTAAAAATACACAAAGGTAAAGTCTCTCTTTACCATCGTATCTCCTAGGAGAGCCAGGCTCACACCTTTCACTTCTAAAGCTTGGTTTGAAGCCAAAGGCCCCTGTCTCTGGGGTGTGTGGTTGCAGTAGGAAATTGCTCAAAGATGACTGCTATTTTTGACAACCTAAAAGCATCAAAGGACCCCAGGCCTTAAGAAGTACTTTAGAAACTCTTCTGTTTCAAGGAGAAAAGAGGATAGTGGGGTTTAAAGAGTGCTACAGGCTCTTGTTCTAAGACTGGGATGAACAGTGCAGTGGTTCAGGAGGCATGCTACCTGTAAGGCCTGTAAGGTAGATAATAAAGATGCTATCTGCAAGACCTTGTAGATAATAAGCACGCTACTTGCAAGACTGATGGTGGACTTGCAAGACTGATGGTGGACTTGCAAGACTGATGGTGGACTTGCAAGACTGATGGTGGACTTGCAAGACTGATGGTGGACTTGCAAGACTGATGGTGGACTCTACGCACTTACAGAAAACAGACTCGGTACCAGAGCCCTGGGAGAAGCAGCCAAGTTCCCAGTGAGTGAGCTAAAGCTAGCAGAGAAACACAGAGCCATGAGGTCATCTCAGTGTCCAGGGCAGCATTAGGAAACTGACCAGCTCTCCCCAGCAAAACGGACAACAGAGACCAAAACCAGTGTCATTAACAGAGGCCTCTCCCTGCCCTTCCAGAGCCCTACAAGCTCTGGAATCACATATACTCAGGGATTCAACATAACAAAAGCTGATATTTGGCTTCTCCTTACCTCTTTGAGGAGATTTGCAACTTGATTCTAGATGATTTAATATTTATAGTAGAGTTTACCCAATTTTCTGGAAAAGTTGATTCCATAATTATTTCCAAGGAAAGGCCTCTACTGCCCCCCCCTTTTTAAAAAAAAAAAAAAGACCTATGTAATTATACATCAAAGAACCTATAGTAGTTTCACAAAGGCCAACATCTAGGTTTGCCAAAATTTATAAATCTGAGATCATATCCTGCACAACCACCACCATAACTCCCTTTGACTTACTTCAAGTCACCATGTTCTACTTTTTAATCTGTTTTCTCCCGTCTGAGCCAACTACTAAGTACCAAGAGAGCTGAAAGCACCTTGGTCACATCCTCACTGAAGAGAGGTTGGGTCTGCAATCAAATATATCTGTGGTGGAGTCTTAGATCTGCCATATGCAGACCTGAGGGCAGTCACTGTCCAACTTCAAGCCTATGTTTTCCCTCCGGTAGAAGGACCGTTATAGTTGATACACTCCTAATCTGAAAAGCTCAAATTCTCCCAAATCTGAGTTGTATGTGGATGCCAAATTTTCTTGAGAAGGAGGAAATTTTATAGCATTGCTTCCTGTAACAAATAATTTTTCCTGTTACACAAAACTAATTGTAGGTGAGGTATGTAAGATATATATATGAAATACAACTGAGTTATGTTTTTAGACTTGAATACCATCCCCAAGATATCTCATTATGCATATGCAAATATTCCTGAGATAACCAAGGACAGGATCCAGCTCTAAGCACCATGTCTGCCTCGATGTCAGAATAAGAAATGGTGGTTAAGATCAACAATAGAAATCTAAGGTGCTGAAGACTGGAGATAAGTAAGCAATGTGCATAATATTATGATGTGACTGTGTTTCCAAGTTAATTAGATCTGCTAACTGACTTGTGAGCTTTAAATAACCTCCTTTTACTATAACAAAGAAAAAGGAAAAATTCTAAGGCCAGATATGTATACATATATCATACAAGAGCCGAGACAACTTCAGATTTCAGACAAAGAGCTGATATAAAAAGTGTCCCAGCTATCATGTACTATTTTTAAAATAAGCATCATTTTCAAAGCATATTATGATTAAAAGAGACTTGACTACTAGAGTTTTAGAAAACGTTTTCTTGTTGAAGAGGCAAATTCAAAACTTTCTGTATGGAATGATGCTACGAAAATATTGACTGGAAATGGTCTCTACAACATTCAAGTAGAAGTCGCTCTTATTTAGGTGTGGATTTTGTAACAAAATTAGGACTGGTTAATGTGTGTAATTCACAGTATACTGGTAAGTACTAAATTATGACTTCTAGAGAGTAAGGCCCTCATTTGGAATGACTACCAATTCCCACAGGTACCACCTTCCACTATAGTCCTCCTTAAATGGGATAGCCAGAGCTAGCCCAAACCAATACATCTCCTATCCGCAGAGTAAGCATTTAGAATAGTTAGTGTCCCCAAATAAGGTTGATTACAAGGAGCCAAAAAATTAATCCCAAGGGTACAAAGGATTGGCAAATACATATTTTCTAGGAAACAAATTTGCAATAAATCAACTACATCATTGTTAAACAGACTCCAGTTTCCTTCAACCACATTCTGCTTCCACTGAGAACAGATCCTGTGGGCCAGTGACGTCAAGACCCCAGCCTGGCTGCATCTACTTCTCTATCAACCCCACTGTCCCTTCTGACTCTTGCTAGATAGCCTGACCATGGCGACTCTCAGGTTCTCACTGCATTTATTTAAAATCAGTCACCAAAAAATAATGGTGATTTTTTTTTTTTCTGATTTCTTCATCTGTCAAACTACTACAGTCTCCATAATACCTACTGTTAATGTTCAACTTTTCCAACGAGTAACATACACACTGTATGAATAAGAAGGAGTCGGCCACCCATTTAAAAACTTGCTTACTCATTGCATTCATTTGGAAACTGAAGCTTTCTACAGAAGTTTTCAGAAGACCACAGAAAAATCAAAATAGTTTCTCTGCCAGCTCTCGAACCCAGGGCTACAGCTGGTCTATTTCACTGCATAAACTTCCAACTGACAAAATGGTGTTTTGGAAGGTAGTTTATAAATAAAAATAAATTTGATCACATCTCTCTGTGTTAATTATGAACACTGAATAATTACCAGAAAACAAGATATTGGATGTAATATTAGCAAACAATCCCATAGCCATTCTACATGTTACACTTAAAATAATTAAACTATTTCTATGGCAAATAAAAAGAAATCATTCCAAGAAGAGATCTGCAGGCAGTGGTAGTAATGACAGACAAAAATGAAAATATACTTCATAATACTCAGAGGTTCTCTCTCCTCTCTCTCTCTCTCTCCTCTCTCTCTCTCTCTCTCTCTCTCTCTTTCTTTCTCTTCACCCCTGTTTTGTTTTTTTCAAGACAGAGTTTCTTTGTAGCCCTGGTGGTACTGAAACTCACTCTGTAGACCAGACTGGCCTTTAACTCTTTAACTCACAGAGATCTACCTGCCTCTGACTCCCAAGTTCTGGAATTAAAGGAATGTGCAACCACACCCAACACAAGGTTATCTCTAAGAGGAATTCTAAATGATGCATGTTTTATCCAATTAAAAAGTATTATTTTAAAACTCAGAGATAGATTCTGTCCCTCTTCTCTCCATAATTTCAAGTAAGAGAATAAATAGATTTAAAAAAAAAAAATAACAACCTTCAATATCACCCATGTCTCATTAGGCACTTCAGACAGAAGGACATAAGGTCCTAAGAAAGACCCAGCAAGTAAAGGTACCTAGTGCCAAGCCTGATAACCCAAGTTCAATCCCCGGGAGCTACATGGTGGAAGTAGAGAGCCAGTTCTCACAAGTTGTCCTCTGACCTCCAAACACACACTATAGCACATCTGGACCTACATACATCCTTGAAACAGCTGGATGCTTACAAACAAAATAAAGAAAAATGTACCAATAAAATTTTCAAGGAAGTCTTATTATTTTGCTAGGTATCAACACTACATATACATTGTTGCCAGGTCTCTTGTGTTTATTTTAATGGCATCTAGAACTAATATGATGAGTGTATGGTTTAATCAGGAAAACAAATGGTCAAAAAAAAAAACAAAAAAAACAAAAACAAATCACAACATACTGCATTCTTTGCCTCTCACTGGGTCAGGCAGGCCAGAGCAATCCACTGCAGAATTCGGAATGGCGACCCTCCACCTGGAGCCAGTGCTATCACATTCTGTATATTCAAAGTGGTAATCTTTCTGCAAACAATCACAAAAACAAGCCTTTGTTAGAGCCAGTTCTAACTGGTGAGCTGAGTTGTCTCTATCGTCCCAAACGGCCTGTTTCCAACTGTATCCTCTCCTAGAGTCTCATCCCTCTCCCCCCCACCCACAGCAGCGTTTCCTTAATCCAAACTGTCCTGTGATGCAGAGTGGGCACTGTAGGATTGATGAGAAGAGGGCGCAAAACACTATCTCTCAGCTGAAAATGCTACAGCATGCTTCCCATGTCTCCTTTGTGGGGTTTGGGATCTAAGCAACTGACAGATATAAGGGATCGGATGGATTGAGGAAGTCAACTGCTGCTACTGTCTCAAGTGCTTCAAAGCCACCAGTCACCTCTACTGACCACATCTCACTCTGCTTAAAACTTAACAGAAGGTGCAATGACTCATCACCACTAACCTGCCGGGACTTTTTAAAGCCATTCTCTAAGGCTTGATTCACACCCACCTCAGCAGAATGCTATCCTTCAAGATATTAAAACAGATCACTTATTACAATTGACTGATTAAGATACACCTGCCTCTTCTCGCGGTGACTTCTTTTTTATATATATGGAAAGTTTGAACTGGGGAATCAGAAGGAAGTGTTACAGGGCCATTTCAACAATGAGGGAAATTCCAAGTCTACCAGGTAACAGCTTCATTTCAGTAGCCTAACCTTAGGGACTGGACTCAGAACCTCATACCTACAAGGCAAGCACTCTGCAGCTGAGCTAGATTCCTGCCCTTACCCTGTTGATACAGGTCGGTGTTCTGAGTGTTAACTGCCTGCATTTCCCACTGCTTAGCCTACCTTAGTATATTAAAGACAGGCAAGAATAGAACCACTAAGTAACATCATCACAGGGAAACTGGAGATGGAGGACTATGGCTGCTAGTTGTTTTTCTCACAACACTCTCTCTTCTAGAATCTGTTTCGATCTCAATGTGCTACGAACTCCCCCAAGTCATCAGTTCTGGGTACGCATGCTAATAGATTCTTTTTTTTAATTTCTTTATTCTTCTCCCTTTGTTTCTCTCTCTTTGTTTTTCCTTCCTTCCTTCTTTCCCTCCTTCCTTCCTTCTTTCCCTCCTTCCTTCCTTTTTTATTGTAAGCAGTAAGAATAAAACAACCTCACTTTTGACAGTCTCCCACCCCACATTTCTAACAGAATGTTCCTAATTTCCCTAAGCCTTCACCAACTGTGGTTGTTTGAAAGAAAACTGTCCATAGAGTGGCACTATTAGGAGGTGTGGCTTTGTTGGAAGAAGTGCATCACGGGGGGGGGGGGGGGGGGGGGGGGGGGCAGGCGGGGGGGGGGTGAGCTTTGACGTTTCAGAAGCCCAAGCCAGATTCTTTCTGCTGCCTATGGGTCCAGATAGAGCACTCTCAGCTACCTCTTCCAGCACCATACTTGCCTGCATGCTGCCATGTTTCCCACCATGATACTAATGAGCTGTAGGCCAGCCCCAATAGGACGTGCTCCTTTGTGAAAGCTGCCATGGTCCTTGTGCCTCTTCACAGCAAGAGAAACCCTAACTAAAACACCAAAATTCCTGTTGTTATTTCTAATAATATCCAACCTATAGCAATTTACATATAGTATAAGGCAATGCAGCCATTTTCTGCTATGTTACTTGTATTCTTTACTGAGAGTATTTTACATACCATTTCTACCAAAAATCGTAAGACATAATCTAGGCTTTTTTTTTTTTAATTAAAAATTTCTCCAGCTTTGGCCTGTCACACAATTCCAAAGCCAACTCCCTACATTCAGGTTTTTGCTTAGCAGAACTTCTCAGGTCCAGATTATCTACAGTTTCCATGGCAGCATTAACAAATCACCATAGCAGTCATGGATTTTCCCATAGCTCTAGGCATTACGTCCCAGGGCAGTATCATGGTTCTGACTAAATCAGGTGGACAGAGTTCCGCCTTGGCCATGGGTTATATATGTCTAAGTATTGTTAAGAGTGTTGATTTTCTAAATCATAAACGCAGTCTTTAACATTTTAGAGTTTTCTCTTTAGTGGATGAAGAAACTTTCCTGTCCTGTTTGCTCAGCTCTTGAATGAGAGCTGCCAGATTGTTCCCTTGTGGAAGCTGTCTGAAGCCCAGCCAAGCAGCCCATCTTTAGATCAATGTTCCAAGCTTTCCATGAAGAAACCATTATCAAAGAACTCTGCAAGCACAGCTGGAATTGTGGCTTCCACTTCAGGAGGTCTTGCTCTAATCACAACTGCCCCAGCTTAACCAAACACAGGAAATTTGTGAATGAAAATTCCAGAAAAGAACCACACCTTTCACTGACCCTTTACAAGCTGATGGGAACTTCAAGGACATGGGAAGGTAGAATACTGCAACCCAAGAACCAAATTTTCTTAAGGTATCTTTTAACCCCTTAATAAGCACTTATCATATTCCTCAGTATCTGACCCAACACCTAGGTAATTGTTTGGTAAATCCTTTGGAATATACAGACAGACGCCTAGTTTCCAGCCAACCAAAGGGCTAAAAATGCTGTTATATAGCATCCAAAGCCTATAACAGTGTTTACCCAGCTTTGCTGTAGCCTGACTTCCTAATGTTTCCAGCAATAAATCTTGAAAGTGCTCTGTTTTATAACTTCCTTTGTTCTGAAGCTCCAACAAACTGTTAACACATTGGAACATAAAACTTGCGGTAACCTAAATATGTGTTCCTAGGACATGGTCACTCATACTTTTCTCCAGAAAAATACTATCTCATGTCCTCTGAGAGCTGTGCTCCTGTGTTGATGACTTCAACTTAACAAGCTTCAGCGATTACCACATGACCCTGCTGCAGGTGCTCCAGCGTATCCATTGACAATTACTCTGGAAGGTTTTATCAATCGTGATCCTATGAAAGTTGGTAACCACCTCCAGGAAAGATTAAGCAAAAATCTTTATGATTGACAAAAAGGGTACCTATCAGAGGCTTCTGATTTATCATCCTGATTCAAGATTTGCATGGTCTGACTTTATGTAAGGCTTTAACTAGGTAGAACTGTAGCTGAAAACTAGTATTGCTGAGTAAGCAGATTGTTTTCTATCCTTTTTGGGTTTGGCAGGGAGCCTTTTCTCCTATACACTGGTATTCAATATTAGGTCAATAAGAGCTTCTTCCCAAATGGCCTCTTTGCATGCTCGCCTTTATCATGGGTAGAACATGCTAGGTAGTTATCCAAGGAACAGACAATACCCTGGAATTTTATCCCAGGCAGCAACAGTGAGGAGTAAGGAGACCATAAAGAATTCCAGAGTCAAAAAGGGCTGAATGTTCCTATACCCATAGCTCTAAGCTATAACTTTTGGAGACAACTCAAAATCTCCAGAGAGTCCTGAAGAACTACAGAAAACAACCAAAGGCAGAAACCATGAGGTGCTAAGTCTACAAGAGCCAAGAAGTCATTGAGAATCAAAGACTGGGACAGAGACCATGAATACTAGAGGTCCTGGTGGCTAGAAGAGTCTGAGAGACCTACTAAAGGTTGAAGACTCAGGAAAAGTAGAAGTTTCTGGTTTCTTTGGAGACTCAGTTAGGTCGTAATGATGTTTTTCTGGGCAGACAGATGAATGAATATTTTGCTAAAGCAGACATGTGAAAGAATGTTCTGCTCAAGCTGACACAGGTGCAAGAATGTTTTGATACAACAGACACATGAAAGGATCCATGATGTTTAGAAAGAATACATACATATACACATACATACATACACACACACACACACACACACCCTATACATGCACACACACAAAATAGGAGTTCAGGCATTGATTCGATTTGCTCAGCCTCATTAGTCTTCACCAATGAGATGCATACATTGCTTCACCTTACATTGCATTGCTGATCTTCACTTGTGGTCACTTCATAGAGAGAAACTCACTAAAGAACTTCTCATGAGGTTCCTGCAGTTTCTTGCCACTACTCCAGTTACTTCTGGATTGAACTGCCCTGCTGATTTCGTGTATGGTGTCTGCCAAGTGGACTGGACTTCGGCTGCTGATTCATGTTTGGTGTTTGCTAGTGAACTGGACTGAGAACAACAAAGACTGAAAATTGCCCCAAAGAACTATTTCTAAATAGGTCCACTTTCTCCATATCCTAATAACTTTTTTTTCAATCACCTCTGGTGAGTCATGGGCTAGAGGGGAGGTTGAACCTTAATTAAAGTAGGTTGTGAAAGGTATACGCCTACACTCAGCATAGCAAGAGTTAAGTGACTGCAACCCTGCCTGGCCAGTAAGTATTGGTACTTTGAACCCAGAACAAAAAGTTTCAGCTTGACCACGAAGAACAATTAGTCTCCAGCTCCGAAAGCTTGAAGCCATAAGCCTCTTTTTTTTCCCCAAGGCTTAGAGCTATAAGCCTCTGGACCCAGAAACTTGTCTTGTGAATCTCTGGAACTCAGGGAAGCCATCAACACCCAAGTTGCTGCTTTCTTCTTGTCTCTCTACCACTTTTATGTAGATAGAACAAAGGACTCTTTTGTCACACTGTGACAGTATTGCCAGTCTCTGAAGAAGCTGGAGGAGAAAATCTATCCCTACCTTTTCCCATCCTCTGTCGGCAGTTGGCATTCTTGGCTCCTGTCTGGATCCCTGCTTTGTGGTGACACTGCCTTCTCCTATGGCTGCTCTATCTCCAGAATTTCAATTTGTATAATTATTTTTTTGCCATGTAAGTCAACACTGTTCTAAGAATTACAGTCTGAGAATCTTGTTTTTGTATTTGTATTTTACTTGAGAAGGTATCTTTGCAGTCTCTGTGGGGGACAGCCCAGGCTGGTCAAGTATTTGCATAATGACTTTCAAGTTTCTCTGGTTCCCAGCTATTTGTATTCTGAGGACTTTTTTATTTCCACATCCCACTGAGAATATCCTGGCCTCTATATGTAAAATTTAAGTTATTTCTTATTATCCTGGCAAAATAATGATGCTATGAAGTATGACATGAATATCAAATGCAGCACCGCCTTTGAATAAAACAGGTAGGCCTCTGACTGATTCAGGTTGCCAGTGAAATGAGAACAGAGGTAAGTACATAAAAGCAGGGTTTTGTTTTCCAACTCTAAACGTGGATGTCATATGCTAATTAATTTTCCTAAGATTATTTTATCCTATCTGCAATGTCGATGATACCCAACAATTCCAAAGAGCTATTGATGTCATTGTCACCAAATTCTGAGGATGCCAGCAGGAAGCTATAATGTGTCTCTTTATAATTTAAAAATACTGAAACTCAAATCTACTTCATGCACAGGGCTGTACTTGGTGCTCAAGGGTTTCAATTGCAGCCTAAACCAGGTGGGTTTTGTTTCAAACTCACCATTTCATAGGTACTCATAACAATTTTAAGACTCCACTCCTCACATACATCAAATGATCTAAAAAGATAGTATGGTATAGTAACATTATTAAAATATGATATATACCCACCTAAACTCTATTCAGAGAACTAAATAATGAGAATTCTAGCACATGAATGTTCAGATTAATAGAAACCCCCATAGCACTAATTATTTAATACACACAGATCACATGAACCAGCTCTTCACTTCTAGGAACTGGAAAATGGCTCAGAGGTTAGAGCCCCCAGGTCTAAACCACCAGCCTGGGAGCACTTATATGGCTCCAGCTATATATGCAAGGGAGCTATATATAAGGGGGAGAAGAGATACTTGGTCCCATGAAGGCTGGACATTGTGGGGGGGTATTCAAGGGTGGGGAGGTGAGGTACGGGGGAGGGTGGGTGGGGGTACACCAACGTGGAGGCAGGAGGAGGGGGGAAGGGATAGTGAGTTCCTGGGAGGGAGGGGGGAATGAGGTAAGGAGAGAACATCTGAAATGTAAAAAAATTTCCAATAAAAAATAATTTAAAAGAAAAAAAAAAAAGAGTATAGCAGCTCATAACTCAAGTTCCCACAGATTCAACCCCTCTTCCAGCCTATTTGGGCATGACACAGGGCATGTAGTACAGATAAAAGATATATATTCATAGGTACACATAAAATAAAAAATATATAAATATTAAAAAATAAAAACAAATGTCCTAGTGCCAAATGGTAATTTTTTAAAAGAGATAAAATCATTTCTCATGTAAATACAAAATTAATGCATGCAAAAGATTCATGACTAACTAGCAAGTCAAATCAGTAAAATATTGCTACCAGTGAAAGGAGAATTTCAGGGTCATATAAGAAAGCGAAAGGCATTTACTTATGCAAACATGGTAAATATCCAGAGGGTAACAATCAATTGTATTCTAAAGACAAATGCGGTTTCATTTCTGGTTAGAAGATGCATTCATATTCCTGCTAGTTTCTTACAACTTGGTACTATAAAACCTTTCAATGACAGTAGAAGGTACTGGCCTCTGAAAAACCTGATCACTCAAAAAGGTACACTTGTTAATCTGTCTGCCTATTTCAACGTTCTTTATAATTTTATCTGACAAGGGAAATTTTCTTGACAATTTTTCCAACCCTTTAGAGCTCCTGATAGTTTGTCACCACACTTATATGAGTCATAGTATCTGCTCATGAGCCAGTCTGCAAACCAGAACCTGGAACAAGAATCCAGGCCCACTCCAATGCTAAGAATGGGAATGACTTACACATGTCTGCAAACCATGGGATGCTGGAGCATGGAGACACTGTGTCTAGTACAATACAAAGCACTGGGATCCCTGGGAAATCTTACATTGCAACTGCACAGAAACCAGGCAACACCCTCAAAAGAAATAGAACATAGACTTATTTCTGGCCCCAGAACACTTAAAAGAAAATAATCCTTCCATAGAAATTGGGACTTTCCACACACACATACCTTTCACGTGTCACAAATCGAGGTACAGGCTTAGACCCTCAAATAAGTGCAAAATTTGTGTCATGTGACATGGAAAATACAAAATGTCAGGATATACTCAATGAACATTTGATTCCCACAGCTTCTCCCCAAACAAAGTCACCACTAAGAAGTCTCATGGTGCTCACTGTAAACTTGGATGTCATTGTTCAAAACTAGTTATAACATTTACAGTTTACACGCAGACTACATATGTGATTTCAAATAAATCTCATATAAAAAGCATGTTAACATATTGATAACATGTGTGCATCATTTTTAAATTGCATGTATCAGCCTTCAGCACCATAATGAAGTGTGAGGTAACCAACTTCTTTGTGTGTGTTGTGTGCACACAAGTATGTACACGCACATGCTTATGCTTGAACAGTACATCTGACATCTTCTCTCACCCTCTACCTTATTATTGGGAACAAGGTCAATCTCTGAACCTGATTGGCTTTGCCTTTTGGATAGGCTTACTAGCCAGTGAACTCCTGGGATGCACCTCTCTCCATCTGCCAATGTTGAAGTATCAAATATGCAGTCATGCAAAGCCTTTATCCAGATGCTCTTGTGTTCACTACAAGATTCTTACCCACTGAGCCATTTCCCTATCCCAAGACAATTAAAGATTATTTGTATAATCTTTATTTAATATATAATGAAAAAATTCACTTTGGCCCATAGTGCTGTCTGATCTGTGGCACCATTGTCTTGGACCTCAGGGTAAAGCAGCATGTCAGAGTAGAAGTATGGTGGCACACCACATCAGCAGGAAGCAATAAAGAGAGCAACAGAGAGAGAAGAGTGAAGGTTCCACCATCATCTTCAAAGGTATAGCTCCAATAATTAAGAACTACCATCCAGGCTTCACTTCCCACAGGCTGCTCCACTCCTAGATGGCACCATCTTGGTGACCAAACTTTTAACATATAGGCCTTGAAGAGACTCTAAGATCTAAACTCAAGCAGACATCAACACATATCTTTTTTTTTTTTTTCGAGACAGGATTTCTCTGTGTAGTCCTGGCTGTCCTGGAACTCACTCTGTAGACCAGGCTGGCCTCAAACTCAGAAATCCGCCTGCCTCTGCCTCCCAAATGCTGGGACTAAAGGCGTGCGCCACCACTACCCAGCAACACATATCTTATATATCAGAGTTCTCAATCTTCCTAAATGCTGTGACCCTTTAATACAGTCTCTCAAGTTGTAGTGACCCCCACCTACAAAATTATTTCACTGTTATTTCATAACTATAATTTTGCTACTGTTATGAGTTGTAAATATCTGATATGCAGGCTATCTGATATGCAACCCCTAAAGGGGTCGCAAGTCATAGACTGAGAACCCTTGTTATATATATTTTATACAAGATCATTTTAATATATATTTATATATCATATATTTATATATAATATATACACTAGTTTTTACTATCTGATATTTAATTACTAAATAAGTACTATAATCTTAAAGGCTATATGGGAGATTTAAATTTTTTCTCTTCAATGAGGTTATAATTTTGTCTGTATGCTAGATACACACATGTACACACACATCCACACATGCATACATGAATGCATGTGAATAAAGGTTTCAAAGTGCAACTGCAGCACTGCAGATAAGTGAGTAAATTCTAT